>JAKSZT010053813.1:8342914-8585543 GCA_026826555.1 Tolypeutes matacus
AAATAAATAAATAAATAAATAAATAAATAAATAAATAAATAAATAAACTGGCAGTTTTGCTTCTATTATGTTGGTACCCAGATTTGTTGGAAGCTTAATTCCTAAGAAATGAAGTAGAAAAGGTTAAGTACTGCTTTTAAGGACTGATTCCTGCAGTGGATGGCAAATTGGGTTTATTTCCATGCTAAGATTAACTGTCATCTAAATAATGTATCATAACCTTTCTCTGTGGATGAGGTGGGTGTTAAGTGCTTATTATGCAGTAAATGTCCTAGCTCTATTAGACAGATGTTATCTCTATTTCAAAGAAGAGGAAACTGTGGCTCTCCCAGTGCCCCAGAGCCATCCCAGACCAAGCCAGTTCATCTACTTCAAGACCTCAGTTTCCCCAGAGTCATGCAGTGAAACCATTGTTTTAACTGATTTAGTGACAGCAAATATTCTCACTGTCCTGATTCTGTGATAATCAGGGTGGGCTAAACATTCGCTATATTAGAAACCATGCATGTGTCCCCAGACCTCGTTTTCCTCCCTAGGTCTGGTTTTTAGAGTGCTGGTGATAAACTAAGCCTGATTTATTATATGTCCATCCTGTATGGGAAAAGACTGTAACTCTAGGTATCTCTGGTCAACCTTAAGAGATATAGCAGGGGGCTATATCTGGTTGGTGTCCATCTCCCATATGGAGGGACCTGGGTTCGATCCCCGGGACCTCCTGGTAAAAATTTAAAAAATATATGGAAGGTGTGTGGGCCGCCAGGCCCTGTGCGCGGGCGCACCACCAGTTCCCGCGAGCCACACAGCAAGATGATGACATAATAGGAGAGTGACACAAGGGAGAGGCAAGATGAGACGTACCGAAAAACCAGCAACTAAGGTTGCGCGGGCAGGATGCCTCTCTCCTACATCAGAGATTCCAAGGATTGAATCCCAGTGAAGACAGGAGGAGAAGGATGAGAAGAGAGGGCAGAAAATGGACACAGAGTTGCCCAGTGAATGGACACAGAAACAGCAAAAACGGGGGGGAGGGGGAAGGGGTGTAAAAATGGATAAAAGTAAATAAATAAATAAATCCTTAAAAAAGAAAGGAAAAAAAATAAAAAATAAAAATAATTGATTTAGTGATCAATTTGGTCCTAAATAAACTAAAGCAAAGATAACTGCAGGAGTCATTTTGGGGTAATACTTAAGTGTTTGTTTTGTTTTGTTTTTATATGAACCTGGGAACACCCAGAGCAGAAGAAAGACAGGGAAGGTAGCAATTTGCTTAAATGTGCATACACCCTGTGCACACAAGGACCTCCTGGGAGGATAAAAACAGGCTATGGCCCAAAAATTCCTGCATGGGGTTCTTTGGAAGCAATTCTTTACATACTGCATACTGCATACTGTATCCCCTAGCCAGCTGGCGATTAAAATTCTGCTGGGCAAATTGAAGTACTAAAAAAGGTTACTTCCTTACTGTTCCCAGAGAGAAACAAATCCCCCAGGCCCAATTACATTTTATATATTGAAATGAAAGGCCTCAATACTTATACTATATCGTGGGCTATATTGTAGGATATTGTATGTTTTTCTGCTTTCTGTCACCTAGGAACAAACCTCCATGGTTGTTCCATGGGCATCACCCCCACCCCACACCCCTGGCAGTTGCCGCCTTCTCCCAAGTCTGCCCTATCTGTCTCTCTGGTCTTCCCCTTCCCAGATGCCTGGATCTCACCAGGCCCTCACCCAAATCTTATTGGGCATCTCATCACAATGTGTTCATGGGTGCCAGGCCCCACCCCTTCTCTCTCAGGTGTATTCAACACATATTTAAGAGACCTAAAATATGTTGGACCCTGTGCTGAGCATATAATGATGGTCAAGAGGTGCTCCTGCCCTACGGAAGCCCACAGTTTTTTTGTTTTTTGTTTTTTTTAATTCTCCCCATACTCCCCCCCACCCCAAGATGGCTCCCTTGTCTGTCTGTTCATTGTCTGCCCAAACCCAGGACCTCCCATGCTCTCTGATCAAGGGAGAGCAGCTTGTACACTCCTGCACATCCCTGCACTGCCCTGCACCTTCTGCCTGCCCCATCCGGAATGCCTTCTCTCTGGCTCACCTTTACCTGGTGAGTCTTAGTATTCAGGGTCTAACTACCAAAGCCACCTTCTCTCTGAATTTGTGTTAGTCAGCCAAAGGGGTGCTCATGCAAAATACCAGAAGTCTGTTGGGTTTTATAAAGGGTATTTATTTGTTGGTAGAAGCCCACAGTTACCAAGCCATAAAGCATAAGTTACTTCCCTCACCAAAGTCTGTTGCCACGTGTTGGAGCAGGACGGCTACCAACGTTCAGCCTTCCTCTTCCTCTTAAGGCTCTGTGGTCCCAGTGTCTTCCAATATCAGCTGTACGGTGGGATAAGTCTTGTCTCTCTCCCAGGGCCTCATTTCTCCCCAGGCTCAGCTGCTCTGCTCTCTCCTATGGGCTTCAGCTCAAAACTCCAACCTCCCTTGTATGCAGTGTATTTTCTCTGTGAGTCCCTATCCACCAAGGGCCGGGGACTCAATGTCCTACTGACATGGCCCAATCAAAGCCTTAATCATTATTTAATCAAGTAACAGTGAAACATCTGAATCCAATATAATCTAATATGCCCAGAGGAAAAGACCAGTTCACAAACATAATCCAATATCTATTTTTGGAATTCATAAATAATGCCAAACTGCTACATCATCTTAATGCCTCCATTCCAAATTAGTCTCTTTTTCCCACCCTCTTATTGCTGCTTCCTTGAACATCTATACTAAACTTGACCCAGATTATCCTGAAGTTAGTTCTGCATATTTGTGTCAACCTGGAGACTATGAAGTTCTCAAGGGCAGGAATCATGTGTCCTCCATAACATCAACCTCTTTTTTTTATTTCAAAATCAATTTTTTTGCAGCCAAAAGAGTGGAATTAACTGTGCACAACAAACTATTTTTTTTATATACACATTTTAAGTTATAGGGAATAAAGTTTATTTTGGCAGATAATATTAAACAAAATTAAAGTTGCATACATTAGTAACATAATTCAGTGAATCGTTGGCACTTTCTTCAAATCTAATTCTCTTTGCTTTAAAATCTAATTCTGTAAAGCCTAGAGAAACTGGGGAAAGAATGCTTGAATCCCATGAGTCAAATGAGTCTCGATCCAGTTTGGCCCACTGGAAGAATTGTATTTTATATGGATAATTTCTGTGCCTGATGAATTATTGTGGAAAGCACTGCACCTTCAACTGGACAAGGCCCATTTTATAACTAAAATGGATTACCTACCTTCTAGGATATGGATTTCTATATAGTGTTTTAGGGTCCTAGGCTGCTTAAGTGTATACCATGAAATGGTTCCGTTTAAACAATGGGAATTTATTCACTCGCGGTTTGAGGCTGCGGAAAAGTCCAAAGCAAGGCATCATCAAGGTGATACTTTCTTCCCAAAGACAACCTGCTGGCGATCCTTGGCACCTCCTGTCACATGGCAAAGCACAAGGCTGCATCTGCTGGTCTCTCTCTTCTCTTCCGGGTTTCTTTGATTTCAGTTTCTTGCTTCTGTGGCTTTCTCTCTGTCTGAATTTCATTCTCTTATAAAGGTCTCCAGTAATAGGATTAAGGCCCATCCTGACTGAGGTGGGTCACGCTTTACCTAAAGTAGCCTAATCACAAGGTCCAACTTACAATGGGTTCACACCCACAGGAATGGATTAACTTAAAGAACGTGTTTTTCTGGGGTACATACAGTTCCAAACCGTCACACATAGTGAGCCCCTTCTTCTCAATTGAATAGTCAGCAATCCCCACTCAAATCAGTCTTTTCTTTCCTGTAGAGGAAGTTGATGGAACAAATAAAAAGTTGCATCATCAAATGAATCCCCCAAGATTACCTTCTCAGCTCTCTTTCACCCCACCCTGAACCCTGCGCCTCTAAGAAATAGCAAGGTCTACAGTACTTGGCAATTGAAATGTCTCCCTGAAATAATGCTGGCATTTAGCCTCCGTATCAAACATTTTCGGAGGAAAAACAACAAAGACTATAGCAGGGGATCTAAAGAAGCTTGTGGGGGAAAGAGAGACTAATTTGGAGTGGAGGCATTAGGATGAACTTCAGTTTGAGCCTTTAACTTCAGAAGTTGCCCCTGCATCTGAGCTGTGCTCTTCTGATGGGACTGAGTGGTTAGTGAAATTGATCCCTTTATGAAATTACAATCCTAAACAATAGAAGGAAAATTAATGTTTAAGGAACAATGTGGTTGTGAAACAAGTAGAGTTTGAAAAAGAACTCAGTGTTGCTTGCAGTGTGAGCATCTGCAATTCTGCTGTAGTCAGTAAATATTTGTTGGCCAATAATGGCCATAATAGCATCAAAAAGATTATCGTAGGGTAAAGTCACCATTATTATACACTCACAGAAATCTTGAGTTCTTTCATTTTACAGATGAGAAAACTGAACCCCAAAGAATTCAAGTCATTTTTTTCAAGGTCCTTCAAATAGTTAACCACAAATCCAAGACGTGCTGCAATGTCTAAATTTCACTGGTCAGTTTTGAATATACCAGGTACTTACTTGTGTAGAGTTTCTTTTGCTTATATTTCTTGCTGATTGCACATGCTAGAAACTCCAGTACAATGTTGAAAAGTGGCAAGAGCAGTTATCCTTTCTTTGTTCCTGATTTTAGGGGGAATATCTTCTATCGTTAGTAATCCACTATTAAATAGGATGTCATCTATAGAGTTTTTGTAGATGACCTGTATCAAATTAAAGAAGTTCCCTTCCATTCCAAGTTTATTCCAAGTCTTTCACAGGAATGGCTGTTGGATTTTACCAAATGCTTTCTTTAGTTCTATTGAGATGATGATGTAGTTTTTGTCCTTTACTAATATGATATATTAAACTAATCAATTTTCAAACATGGTTTATTCAATTTGTTAATATTTTATTGAGGATTTCTGTGTCTATGTTAATGTGGGCTAGTCATCTGTAGTTTTCTTTTCTTGTGATGTCTTTGTCTGGTTTGGGTATCAGGGTGATACGCACCTTATACAAGGAGTTGAGAAAATGTTCCTTCTTCTGTTTGCTGGAAGAGTTTTTGGGATGTTGCTAGTATTTCATCTTTAAATGTATGATATAATTCCCAGTGAAACCATTTGGCCAGAGCTTTTCTTTGTGGGAGGATCTTTAATTCCAAATTCAATTTCTTTACCTGTTATAATCCACTCAGATTTTTATTTCTTCCTGTGTCAATTTTGGTAATTTTTGTTTTCCAGAAGTTTGTCCATTTCATTTAAATTGTTAAATTTAATATTCTTTTATAATCCTTTTCATTTCTGACAGGAGGGTGGTAATGCTTCCTCTTTCATTCCTGATTTTAGTGCTCTGTGTCTTCTCTTCTATTTTTCTTAATTAACCTAGCTTAAATGTCAGTCTTCTCAAAGACCAACTTTTGTTTTGTTCAAAAGCAACAAAAGACTTTTTTTAATTTTCTGTTTCATTGATTTCCACTCTAACAGTTATAGTCTGCTTATATTGGATTTAGTTTGCTCTTCTTTTTCAAGACTCATAAGGTGAAAGCTTACATTATTAATTTGACATATTTCTTTTTTTCTAATGCAGGCATTTAAAATTATAAATTTCCCTCTAAGTACTGCTTCAGCTGTATCCCCTGTATTTTGATATCTTGGGTTTTCATATTCATTCAGTTCAAAAATACTTTCTAATTTTCCCTGTAACTTCTTTGAATAAATAGACTGATTCAAAATAATTATATTTTTTAATTTCCAAATAGTTGTGAGGTTCAAAATTTTCCTCCTGTTGTTTTATTTCCAATTTAAGTCTGTTGTGATCAGGGAACATACTTTGTATGATTTCAATCATTTTAAATTGAATTCAGACTTATTTTATGTACTAGTATGTGGCCTATCCATGTACATTTGAAAGGAATGTATATTTTGATTTGGTTTGGTAGAGTGTTCTGTTAGGATGTCTGTTAGGTCTAGTTCATTGATAGTGTTTGTTTTTCAAGTCTTCTAAATCCTTGCTGATTTTCTATCTAGCTGTTTTACCCATAAGAGTTTTGAAGTTTCCAATTATTATGTTTGAATTATCTATTTCCTCAATTCTGTGACTTTTTGCTTCATGTACTTTGGGGCTCTGTTGTAATGTACATATATGTATATTATTGTAACAATTTTTCTGATAGATTAACCCTATTATCATTATAAACTGTCCTTTGTGCCTATGTTTTTTATCTTAAAGTATATTTTGTCTTATATTAGTATAAGATGCTTTGAGCCAGTAACCTTTTGCCAGGAGTTTCTGTGTGTGAAGACATACTTTTGTATTTCAGGCAGTATATAAATCAGCCTTAGCTTTCACTTTCTGCTTGGGCAGGGTCTCAAGGTCAGCCAGAGGTGAGTGACTGGGGCCCTCTCTTTTCCCAGGTCTTTCCTGGACATGCACAAAGCCCTGTGAATACACACAGCCTTCTAGATCCCCAACAATATGTCAGAGCTTTCCAATGTTCTGAATGGCTGTCAAGTTCTCCAGGTCTTTTAAATGTTTTCTTTTCCTTTAAAGTTTGTGCCATGCTCTTGTTTGCCCCAACTGAAATTATAGCCTTTGGCAGCTGTGATGTTAACAATTTCAGCCACTGCTACTGTTTTCAGTATCACCCTGGGGATAGGGTTTTGACACAGAGCTGTAATCAAATCAGCATCAATGTTCTGGGAATGGAGCTTTTACAGGGAACTGTGAGACTGGTCAAAATATTCACTGTGTCCTGGGAATGGTATTTTCCAGGAAGTCCCAAAAGAGCTCCACTGTTGGTTGTAAAGCTGCCACCTTTTCACAGCTACTCTACCTTGCAGCATAGTATGGGAGTAGCCCCAAGTTAAATCGCCACGGACCCCACTGTTTTAACTGAAGTTCAGTAGTTTTTCTTGGAAAAATTACATTTCAGTTTGTTCTCTGTCTTGGATTCCAGAGTTCTAAAATAGTTGATTTTGATACTTTTGCCAATATTTTTGTGATTTCTTCTGGGCACAGTTAGATTCAGTGAGGTTCTCACTCTGCCATCCAGGAAGTCAAGAGATACCTACCCACAATGTGAACAGCTTTAATGAAAGTTATACTTTCAGCACTTGAGGTTGCTGAGTAGAAAACTAGACCCAGTTTCACCAAAGCAGATTGACTAATAAAACATTTGATTGCCTAAAACTGGTAACTAAGCACAGTCACCCACTAAGTATCATTCTCCACACTGAAGACCAAGGATCCAAAGCTTCTCAACTTAAGTCATGAATGCTTATGAGAGTGAGTTGATCAAAGTGTCACAGTCAAGGCCAAAATGCTTTGATTTTCAACATAGAGCAAGGTTGAATTAGCCCCAAAGGCAGTCTGATTTTTCCTCCAAGTCCTATGGAATAACCTTAAATTTTGATATTTTTCTAAGTCAAAGTCAAGACAAGGTAGAGAAGAACAGAAATTAAGGTGCAGGTGATAGTAAGATGGCCCATCCCCTTCAGAGATTCAGCCATTAAGTTCAGTGATCTAGATTCACAAAGCATTTCCTTCTCTGGGGGAAAATTCCCAGCCATTTGAAGTCATATTTTTAGTAATATATTTCAAAAGTTAATCGTTTTCTGTTCTGGAACATTGGTTTAAAACTTTGTGGTCTGAGTAGCATTGCATTTTATCTTCTTTGCAATGGCAGCCGTACTGATATATTGGACCAGCTTGTTTGTGTAGCTGCCTCGCAATCACCTAACATCCTCCCGTCTTTGGGTTCACTTATAGGACGTGTTAATGAATGGGACTCACCAACCTAGACAGGCCAAAATCTCAGTTCAGTTCTTACAGGCCACAAAAGGTTAAGTTAGCGTAAGTAATTCATGGAGAACAGTGGCAAAGATTAATGTCATTTCAATAGGCCAACAGTGAAAAGTAATTAATCTAACGAGAGCTAACATTTCTGAATGCATACGTACACTCCTTTCTTCTTTGTATATCAACTTTCCTTTGAGGTGACGATAAAGTAATCAATGCACTCCATTTTGGTATTTCTTTAATGAGTGTTTCTCTAATGTGTGTTTCCGTATCCTGTACCCTTTATATTGATAGCTGTTGGCTCTGCTATCTAAGTGGACAAGGTAAGGGAGTTCATTTCCATAAAATATTTAGTGTATGAATCATTATTAAAGCATGCTTTGTTTTATCAGGAATGACTTACCAAAGTAGAATTTTTCAATCCCTTCTGGATGATTTTCACTTTGAGACTTTGGAATTATGCCTTATTTCATAACAAGTGGTCAGGGTGAGTGATTGCTGCGATAATGCAGCCATTTCCCCATCTCAGCCATTGGACACTCATTTTTCAAAACACCAGACTTTCACTGCTTCTTGCATATCCACCATTTATGAAACAGCCACCACCCTTGCTGCCCTGATAAGCATTTGGAATAGCATCATCATTTATGTTGGCAATATCATTGCTCTGGGTCAGGTTGCAAAATAGCCAAAGAAGCACATTTGTCATCTAACTCTTAACTTCTAGGGGAAAGTGTACTTCAAGTTATAAATGCTTCTAGCCAGGTTGCTCTTTTCCTTTAAAAGACCTCAAATGGAATCCTTCCGTTTATTTGTTTCTTGGTTGGGATTTGAGGGATGGGCATTTATAAAGTGACCCAAGGTGAATCGCCGTAATAGCACATCACACTTGGAAAATATTTGCTGAAGTTGGCAGAGGCATTTTCATATTTGACAGCTACAGGACGGATCTCTAGGGAACATTTCTAAAGCAATCCATTTCTCTTTTATAATAGTAAGATATATAAGAGAGTTGTTGGTGGTATTGTATTCTAGATCTATTTAATTTGGTCCCTCCATTCATGCAATTGCACAAAGTGGCTGCTAATCAAGTTCCCAAGTTTTAGTATTACAGAGATTGTCTTTTTTAGCTATTATATTTAAGTAATTACATACAAGCTCTAAGAATATGTGCAATCTTATACACAGTACATTGCTACTAAGAGGGCATTTGGAAGCTGGGGGATCTCTTTACCATCATTTTTAGCTATAACTATAGTGCATCTCTCAAAGCTTGCCTCAGTGCTATGTCAGAGATAAAATAGAGAACTAAAGGTATTCTTGTTCATTGAAAATGTTCAAATTACCATCTTCACAGGAAGAGCAAATCTTTGTTACAAATATATAGCCATGCACAATTTTCTTGAGCCAGGCACACACAAATATTAACACTGTCACATTGTCATTGCTGCTAAAGTTGACAATTAGCAGCAATAGATTTCCATTTAACACTGGAAATGTTTAGCTGTCATCTGCACTAACTGAACACACTTCCTTATAAAGGATTGTTTGTTCGGTTTTTTAAATAGCAATTGTTGGATCATAAACATGAAATATTTTCTGATGATAAAAGTAATATTTTCTTATAGAAAATATGAAAAAATGGAAACTCTGAAAATGTGAAGAAAAATAAAAATCACTTGTAAGCCCATTATATAATTAATATTCTTGGGTTTTCTTTTAGAATTTTTCATTTATGTATATGTATAAGTATGTATACTATCAAACAGAAAATAAAGTAGCTTGCTTTTCTCACTTATATAGTGAACATAAATTTTTTTAAAATCTGGGAACAGTTGAGCACCCGCCTTGCACATGGGAGGTCTGGGGTTCGGATTCCAGTGCCTCCTGAAAAAAAAAAAAAACAAGCAAAACAAATGAAAAAACCAACTCAGGGTAGCCAATGTGGCTCAGTGGTTGAGCACTGGCTTCCCACATACGAGGTCCCAGGTTCAATCCCCGGCTCCTGGTACCTCCAAAAAAAATTTTTTTTTTTAATCTTCAAAATTTAAGTTAAGAATAACATTCCATCATACAGCTACACTAATATCTACTTATCCATTGCCTAATTGTTAAACATTTGGTTTGTTTCGATGATTTTTGCTATTTTAAATAACACTGTGACAAATAATGATGTATATAAATGTTTGTTCACATCGTTGGCAGTTCTTAGAACATATCCCTAGAAGGAGAATTAACAAAGTAAAGATTTTGCAGTTTTAAGGCTTTTGAAACACAGCAGGGAAAAAAAATGCTTTCCAAATTTATGGTCTCACCAAGTCTATAAACTTTTTATCCAGGGCCGTTTTCTTTTCCTTTCTTTTCTTTTTCTTTTTTCTTTCTTCTTCAATTGTTTCCTTTTTCTTTTAGTTAAATTTCCAAACGTATATGTGTTCATTGTAAAATTTAAAAAGAGGAACAGGCAGTACAGAAATACATAGAGCATAAAGGTGCAAGTCTTCCTTGTTCTACCTCCCTGCCACAGCACTAAAATCCACCCCACTTCCCTTCATATAGGTCTATAGTGGTCTAAAGTTCTTCCAGATGTTCTCCTACACACTGACAAATGCGGAGGGTGTGGAGAGATTGAGTATATATGTGTCTTTTTTTCTTTTTTTTTTTTTATTGGGTGGTCCCGTGAATCGAATCATTACATATAGAAAACGGACGCCCAACCGTTTGAGCCACATCCGTCCCCCAAGTGTTCATTCTTTCTTTTTCAATTTTACCGGGAGGTTCCGGGATCAAACCCGGGTCCCTCTATATGCAAGACAGACACCCAACCATTTGAGCCACATCTGCCGCTAGAGGGAATTTTTTTTTTTTTTTTACTGGGAGGTCCCGGGGATAGAACTTAGGTCCCTCCAAATGGGAGACCGACACCCAACCATTTGAGCCACATCCGTCCCCTATATGTGTCTTGTCATACTTATTGTTCTGCGACTTGCTTTTCTTCTCTCAATAATATATTATTCCATGCTGTTACATATAGATATAACTTAATGTTCTAGATGTATGGGTAATATTTCATATCATGATTGTACTGTGATATATCTAATCATTGCCCTATTTGTTGCCATTTATGTTGGTTTTGCTTTTCCCTATTAAAAACAGTGCTACAACATATTGTGATTCAAGCAGTGGAAGAAATTATAACAGTGAGGTGGAGCTGGTGGCCACTGGACGCTTTCGGGGCAGGGAGGGGAAGGGCAGTTGAAAACCAAGGGCTTTTTCAGGACTTGGGGGTTGTCCTGAGTGGCGTTGCGGTGACAGATGTAGACCATTTTACATCAGCATATACCATGCAGAACTGTGTGGGAGAGAGTGTGGTCCGATGTGAACTGTGGTCTATGGTTGGTGGCAAGGCCCCAGGATGTGTATATCCATTACGGGTGTTGTGCCACATTGATGAAGGATGTTTGTGTGGGATGTTGTGGGAGGAGTGGGAGGTGGGGAACATGGGAATCCCTGTAATTTCTGTGTAATATCCAGGTAACCTAAGCACCTTTAAAATATATATATATATATTTATTTATTTATTTATATATAACATTTATGTAAGCAAATACACATATATACTTATATATTTATATATCATTTTACAAATATTGGTATGTATTGTGAAAAATTTTATTTTTACCCACAATAAAAACAAGTAAATAAATAAAGCAAAACAAAAAAACGAAGAAGGCTGTTTGAATTTGTATCAGGACTACATTAAATCTGTAGATCAATTTGGGCAAAATTGACATCTTAGTGATATTTAGTCTTCCAACACAGAATGTCCTTCAATTTGTTGAGGCCTTCCTTGGATTCTTTTAACAATGTTTTGTAGTTCTCTGAGTACAGGCCCTTCTTGTCCTTGGTTATTTATTCCTAAATATTTGATTATTTTAATTACTAATGTAAATGGAATTTTTTTCCTAACTTCCTGCTCAGTTTGCTCATTAGTAGTGTATAGAAACTCTATTGACTTTTTGCATATTAAAATTAATATTGTATTCTGTGAGGAAAAAAAAAACAGTGCTACAGTAGAAGCTCTTAAACTTATTTTTGTGTATTTTACAAGCCTTTCTTCAGGTTGGAGTCCTAGAAATAGAATTGTTGTATCAAAGAGGATGCACATTTTAATTACTGATTTTTACTCTTAACATTGCTCTTGAATTTGCTACAGCCATTTATATTCTAAATAGTATTTAGGAGACACATTTCCCCCGAACTCATTGAAGTCTCTAAACTCCCTTCATCCCCCGAATTCAATGAAGTCTCTGAACTCCCTTGGTAAGCCAATCTGATTATTTTGAGGCCTCATATAATTTTTTTGTTGCTGCTTTATTGAGATAGAATGCACATACCATACAATTCATCAATTGAAAGTGTATTATTCAGTGGTTGTTAGTAGTAACAGAGTTCTGCAGCCATAGCCACCATCAATTTTCAAATATTTTCATCACCCAAGAAAGAACTCTATACCTTTTAGTTATTAGGCCACCAATCCCACCGTCGCCTCTCCACCCCCAGCTTTTGGCAGTCACTAATCTGTTTTCTATCTTTACATATTTGCAGGTTCTGGACATTTCATAAAAATGGAATCATATAATATTTTGTATCTGGGTTCTTTCATTTACCATGATGTTTTCAAGGTTCATCCATGTTGTAGTATGTATCAGTACTTCATTCCTTTTGATGGCCAAATAATATTCCATTATATGAATATACACCACATTCAGTGTATCCATTCATCAGTTGATGGACATTTGGACTGTTTTCATCTTTCGGCAATTATGAATAATGCTGATATGAACCTCATGTAAACTTTAAAATTAGTTTATTACTTTCCATTTGAAAATTCCATGGGGATATTTGTTGCAATTGCATCAAACATAAATTTAGGGAGAAATTTAATTTTTCACAATTTTAAGTATTTCTGTCTAGAAAAATCATTTTCTTTTGCATTTATTTAGTCTTATTCATTGTCTTCCATATGGTTTTTTACAGTTTTCTTCATAAAATTCTTGTACGTTTCCTTTTGTAGTTTCTTAGTTATTTTATAATATTTTGCTATTTTAAATGGAATTTTTAAATTAAAATTTCTATTTAATGGTGGCGGTATAAAGAAAAGCTGTTACTATCTGTATTTTTACCTTGTATCTAGCTATCTTGAAGATCTCTTTCATTAGTTCTAATAGTTTTTCAGTTGATTTTCTTTTATTTTCCAGAGAATTAATTATAAAACATATAAATACTCAAAGTATATTACTCCCTTTGAAATATTTATATTCCCTATTTTATTTTTTCTTTTCTAATTTCATTGGCTAGGACCTCCAGAATAATGATAAATAATATAATGTTAGGCATACATCATTCTCTTTATCAACTTATTTTTTAATTATAAGCAATGTTACAGCAAAAAAAAAAAACAAAAAATCTAATAATGAAAGAAAAATCACCCTGAATCCTATGTGAGAGCAAACTTTTTTAAAGTACTAGAGTTTTTAAAAATTGTTTATATAGAGAGAGAAATGGCAAAAAAAGGATATACGCCAAACTGCTATGAGTAGTGTGGACTTAAGAAGACAAGGCAGGGGTATCTGCTTTATACACTTCTGCATAACTTGGCTTTTACAATGAGTATTGCCTACTTTCATCGTTTTTAAATGCATTTTGGAAAAAATCCAAAGAGCATAAAGTATGTAAAGGCTTGTTTTTATATATAAAGATTGAGAGTTTTGTGCATTTTTAGTGAGTAAGATGTGAGGATTTTTCACTAAGTTCAGTCTCAACTAGTGAGCCAGTTAAAGATGATTAGATGGATAGATAGATACATAGATGATGAAGGTGCTGATGATGATAATGAAAGATAGGTATGATTAGATGGGTGGATGGATGGAGAGAGAGAGAGAGAGAGAAGAGATCCACTTGCCATTACTAGAAAGTCCCAAAACCAAATGTTGGTCATGGAAAAGAAATGAGTACAAAGGAAAAGCTTACAAATTACACAACACAGAAGTCTAGGGTAGAATAGTTGCTGCTATTAATTCCCTCCATAGGATACGTAGGAAAATGTGAATAGGAAGATTATTTTATGGGTTGAAGAGTGTCTTAACCACTCTCTAATGTCCTTAGACCTTGGTGATTTCCTGTCAAACATTTTCCTTTGAGACCCCATGTGGGGAGCTGAGCCATTTAGGAGAGCACCTATGTTGTTGGCCCCAGTATTTAGGGGGGTACATAAATGATAGTGCTGCACATCTGATTCTGCTTGCATTTTGGGATATGACCACAGATACCTCTTCCATTGTTCCCTTCCAGGATCTCCAATGAGCACTCGCCCAAGCTCCAGATCCGGAGTCACAGTTACCTGCGGGCGGTGAGCGAAGTCTCCATCAACCGAAGCCTGGACAGCCTGGACCCCGCAGGCCTGCTCACGTCTCCAAAGTTCCGCTCCAGGAACGAGAGCTACATGCGAGCCATGAGCACCATCAGTCAGGTCAGCAGCGGCCAGGGGCCACTCACTGCCAGGGCTCAGTGACAGGGGAGGGGGCATGAGGCATGGAGGCAGTCGCTTGCCAAGGGGGTCCAGTCTAAAGGCCACAAGGACTGTTCCAGGAGCTTGGCAGCAGCAAGCAACCAGGACCCACCATGTACCAGGAAGGGAGGAGGCTAAAGCGTAATGGATGGGAAACTTTGAAGCTCAAGGTGGTCAGTTAGCACCAGCAAACTTATCAGCAAGGAGATGGTGGGTGAGGCTTCAGACGTTAAGATGCTTGAAGGATGGGAAGGCAGGGTAGACATCACTGCCAAATCCAAGGTAGCATTCTAATCATAAGAGGGACTAGAGCATCCAGCAGGTCATCAAGACAGGGACCCAGGGACAGGGAACAAGGTATGATCTTGTGAGTGCTGCATCTTGGTAATGGGACAAAATCCCACCTCTAAGAATTGGTCCACGGGACTGGGTGACTTAAGGCTGCATCTAAAATATTTAGCTCAGGCTCCTCCAGTCTACCCTGACTACACCTAAATATTTGTGCTAGCTTATGCTTGTCCAATAATATACATGATCCCAAATAACAGAGATACATTTGGTGCCTCATTTCGGTGCAGTTTGGAATTTGGGCTTTATTTTTTTAACTATATATTCTTTATAGAAATTGGTGAAGAATTATGTCAAACTTATGTCTATAATTTGTGGAATTCTCCTTTTCCCACTTTTTTATAATATAGAATCAAACCAATTGATTAGGGAATTAGGACTTGCTTTGTCCTGAGTTTCTTCACAATCAGCAGTACTTAGAGATTTAAGCATATCCTTATTCTGCATAGCCTAATGATGCATAGTCTTCTGTAGCTTAGAAATCCAGCTGTATTACCTGCAGAATACTTCAGTGGGTTTAAAAAACTTTGTTGGGACTTCTGGGAAGATAGAAGAATAGAGAGGTAGAAGGATGCCTTGTCTCTCAGAAAAAATAGCTAGAGGAAAGGCAGAGACTGTCTGGAGGGCTGCTCTAGAACTCAGGACACCAGGGGAAAGCAAGACACCAAACAGAAGAGAGAGGGGGCAAAAGAAAGGAGTCTCAGCTGGCTGAAAGTTGTGAGCAGAACTACAAAAGCAGCAGCGGCGCCCATACCCCTACCTGCAGAGCAAATAGCAGCCTGTGTACTGTAGTGGCTGCAGACTGAGGGGTAACAGGGGTTGTCTTCCCCAAGAAAGGGAAGAGGGAGAGACATAGCCTACAGCAAATTCAGATTTTGGCCAGGGAACTTGGCCTGCTACATTGGAGGGGTCGCACACATCCAGGCTGGGTGGGGCCAAGACATTGTTTGCACTGAGAGCTGGCAGGGAGCTAGAGATAATTTTCCCTCTCAAACACCTTCCTACTGTCCCGGGCTGGTTGCTGAGGAGGCAGAGGGAGGGAGGGTGTGGATGGCCAAGGGTTGAAGAACAGCCCCTGAGAAATTTCTTTGTGAGGCTTGGCCAGCCCTGAGGACACTGCTTCTGCACCTCAGGCCTACCCAAGGAATTATACTGAATTCAATCCCCCTGAGTACCTGGACTCTTCCACAGAGCCCCACCTGCCATCCAGACCAGAAAAGTACACGGGAAGAAAAATAATAATAAATAAATAAAAGAGGCAAGCAGGTGCCTCTCCTGCCACCCTCTCCAAGGTACAAAATAGAGGCACACTGCAGCAGATTTGATGTCATGGAAGAAAGAGTCAGCGATATAGAGGAAAGAACAACTGAAATTGAAGAGAGAGAATAACAGAGAGAGAAAAAAACGGAAAAATTGAGCAGGGGCTCAGGGAGTTGAATGATAACATGAAGTGCACCAATGTACATGTTATGGGAGTTCCAGAAGGAGATGAAAAGGGGAAAAAGGACAGAAAGAGTATTTGAGGAAATAATGACCGAAAATTTCCCAACACTCATGAAAGACATGGATATACATGTCTAGAAAGCACAGCGTAGTGGATTAGAATAAATCCAAATAAACTTACCCCAAGACACATAATATGCAGAATGCCAAATGCCAAAGATAAAGAGAAAATTCTGAAAGTAGCAAGGGAAAATTGAAACATCACATACAAAGGACGACCAATAAGACTTAGTGCAGATTTCTCTTCAGAAATCATGGATGCAAGAAGTCAGTGGTGCAATGTAATTAAGGTACTAAAAGAGGAAAAACTGCCAGCCAAGAACTCTTTATTCAGCAAAACTGTCCTTCAAATATGATGATAAGCTTAAAATATTCACAGATAAACAGAAACTGAAAGAGTTCATAAACAAGAATTCAGCTCTACAGGAAACACTAAAGGGTCTTCTTTTGCTAGAAAAGAAGAGAAGAGAGAGAGGCTTGGAGGAAAGTGTAGAAGTGAAGACTATCAGAAAGTAAAACCAAACAGGTAAAACAATGGACAGAAAAAAAGATATGATGGGAAGCGGCTGTGGCTCAATCAGTAGGGCTCCTGTTTGCCATATGGGAGGCCCCGGGTTCGGTTCCCGGGGCCTCCTGGTGAGGGCAGGCCTGCCCGCACAGCATGGTTGGCTGACCCAGCGAGCACAAGCAGCAAGGGGGAGATGAATGAATAAATAAATAAAATCTTTAAAAAAAAAAAAAAAAAAAAAAAAGATATGACATATGAAAGCCAAAGGAGAAAATGGCTAAAGTAAGTAATGCCTTTACAGCAGAAGTTCTTAATCCAGGATCCTTGAGCTTGAATTGAAATTCAAAAAAACATTATTCTTGTGGGGATGTGTTGGTGTGGGTGTGATATATTTATTAAATAATACACAGTATAGTGTGGACTTAGTAAAGGGTCCATGGTTTTTACCTGACTGACAGAGGGGTCCATAGAACAAAAAAGGTTAAGAACCCCTGCTTTACAGTAATAACATTTAATGTTAATGGATTAAACTCCCAAAACAAAAGACATAGGCTGACAGAATGGATAAGAAAACATGAGCCATTCATATGTTGTCTTCAGGAGACTGATCATAGACCAGAGGATGCAAATAGACTTAAAGTGGAAGATTGGAAGAAGATATTTCACATAAATGGTAGCCAAAAGAGAGCAGGGGTAGCTATACTGGTGTTAGACAGAGAGAGACCAAACAGACTTTAAATGAAAAAAAAAGGGATAAGAGATGCATAAGGCCATTATATATTAATAATATATATGCACCTTACCAGGACACCCCAAAATACATGAGGCAAACTCTGGCAAAACTGAAAGGAAAAATAAATATCTCTACAATGATAGATAGAGACTTCAACACGACACTCACATCGTAGATAGAACAACTAGACAGAAGATCAACAAGGAAACAGAGAACTTGACCAATATGATAAATGAGCTGGACCTGACAGACATGTACAGAACATTGCACCCCAAATCAGCAGGTTATACAGTCTTCTCAAGTGCTCGTGGGTCTTTCTCCAGGATAAACTACATGTTGGGCCATAAAACAGCTCTCAACAAATTTAAGAAGACTGAAATTATACAAAGCACCTTCTCTGATCATCATGGAATGGAAATGGAAATCAATAATAGGCAGGAAAAGGGAAATTTATAGCCCTAAATGCCTATATTAAAAAAGAAGAAAGCACTGAAATCAAAGATCTAACTGAACAACTGGAGAAACTAGAAAAAGAACAGCAAACCAATTCCAAAGCAAGAGAAGAAAAGAAATAATAAAGATTAGAGCAGAAATAAATTAAGATAAAAATACAATAGCAAACATCAATAAAACCAAAAGCTGGTTCTTTGAGAAAATAAATAAAACCAACAAACTCTTAGCAAGACTAACAAAAAGAGAGCGAAGATGCAAATAAATAAAATCAGAAATGAAAAGAGAAGTTACAACTGACCCCACAGAAATAAAATGGATCATAAAAAGATTTTATGAGAAACTGTATGCCAACAAACTAGACAACCTAGATGAAATGAATAAATTCCTAAGAAACGCACAAACAACCTACACTGACTCTACAAGAAATACAAGAACTTAACAAACCAATCACATTTAAAGAGATTGAATCAGTCATCAAAAATCTCCCAACAAAGAAAAGTCCAGGACCAGATGGCTTCACAGTTGGATTCTACCAAGCATTTCAAGAAGAATTAACACCAATCTTGTTTAAACTCTTCAAAAAAAGTGAAGAGAAGGGAAAATTACCCAATACACTTTATGAATCCAACATTAACTTAATACCAAAGCCAGATAAAGATACTCAAGAAAAGAAAATTACAGACCAATCTCTCTAATGAACAAAAATTTTCAACAAAATACTTGCATATCAAATCCAACAGCACAATAAAACAATCATTTATATGATCAAGTACATTTTATTCCTGGTATGCAAAAGTGATTCAACATAAGAAAAGTAATTAATGTAATATAGCACATTAACAAATTGAAGGGAAAAAACTACATGATCTTCTCTATTGATGCATAATAGGCATTTGTCAAAATCTAGCATCCTTTCTTGATAAAAACACTTCAAAAGGTAGGTATAGAAGGAAAGTCCCTCAACATAATAAATGCCATATATGAAAAACCCACAGCCAACATCATACTCAATGGGGAGAGGTTGAAAGCTTTCCCTCCAAGATCAGGAACAAGACAAGGATGCCCAGTGTCATCACTGTTACTCAATATTATGCTAGAAGTTCTAACTAGAACAATTAGGCAAGAATAAAAATAAAAGATACCTGATTTGGAAAAGAGGAAGTAAAACTCCCACTGTATGCAGATGACATTATCCTATATTTAGAAAATCTGAAATATATACAACAAAGCTGTTAGAGCCAATAATTGATTTCAGCAAAGTGGCAGGGTACAACATCAACATGCAAAAATCAGGAGTGTTTCTATACCCTAGTAATGAGCAAGCTGAGGAAGAAATCAAGAAAAAAATTCCATTTATAATAGCAACAAAAAGACTCGAATATCTAGGAATTAATCTAACCAGAAATGTAAAGGATCTGTATTCAGAAAACTACAAAACATTGCTAAAAGAAATCAAAGAAGACCTAAACAAATGGAAGGACATTCCTTCCATGTTCATGGGTTGGAAGACTAAACATCATGAAAATGTCAGTTCCACCCAAAATGATTTATAGGTTCAATGCAATACCAATCAAAATTCCAACAGCCTACTTTTTTTAAAAACAATTTATTGAAGTATATCATTCATACATGAACATACTTAAACTATAAGTGTTCAGTTAAACATCGTGATCTTACAAAACAAACATGCATAGCATCATACAGGGCTCCCACTCATCACCCCCCAACAAACACCCTGCATTGTTGTGAAACCTTTGTTAACAAATCATGAAAGAGCATCGTCAAAGTATTACTACTAACTATAGTCCAAATCTTCCTCCCCTATACATTTTTTAAGGATTTATTTATTTATTTATTTACTTTTATCCATTTTTAAACCCACCCCCCACTCCCATTTTTGCTCTTTCTGTGTCCATCGCTGGGCAACTCTGTGTCCATTTCCTGTCCTCTCTTCTCATCCTTCTCCTCCTGTCTTCACTGGGATCCAATCCTCGGAACCTCCAATGTGGGAGAGAGGCGTCCTACCACCTACACCATCTTTGTTACTGGTTTTTCAGTGCATCTTGACTTGGCTCTCCCTTGTGTCACTCTCCTGCTATGTCATCATCTTGCTGTGTGGCTCACAGGGCCTGGCGGTGCGCCCACTCATGGGCCCTGGTGGCGCACTCACGTGCGGGGCCTGGCAGCTCACCCACTCATGGTCCCTAGTGGTGCACCCACACGTGGGGACTGGTGGCCCACGTGCCTTCTATATTTTTCTTTTTTTTCTTTTTACCAGGAGTCCCTGGGGATCGAACTCAGGTCCCTCCATATGGGACACGGATGCCCAACCACCCGAGCCACATCTGTCTCCTTGCTATATCTCTTAAGGTTGATCAAAGATACCCAAAGTTACAGTCTTTTCCCATACAGGATGGTCATATAATAAATCAGGCTTAGTTTATCACCAGCATTCCAAAAACCAGAACTAGGGAGAAAAACTAGGTCTGGGGACACATGCCTGGTTTCTAATATAGCAAATGTTTAGCCTACCCTGATTATCACAAAATCAGGACATCAAGAATATTTGCATCCAACAGCCTACTTTACAGATATAGAATGTCAATTATTGGGGAGGAGATGTGGCTTAAGCTATTGAGTGCCTGCTTCCAACATGGGATGACCTGAGTTCAGTTCCCAGTATCTCCTAAAAAAAAAAAAAAAAAAAAATCAAGCAAACAAATGAAAAAACCAACTCAGGGGAGCAGGTGTGGCTCAGTGGTTGAGCGCTGGCTTCTATTCTGGGTCCTGGGTTCAATTCCTGGCCCCGGTACCTCAAAAAAAAACAAGTCAATTACCAAATTTATTTGGAAGGGAAAGGGGTCTCAAATAGCCAAAAAATTCCTAAAAAAGAAGAGCAAAGTCAGATGACTCATGCTTCCTGACCTTGAAGGGTATCTTAAAGCTACAGTGGTCAAAACGGCATGGTATTGGCATAGAGATAGAGATATTGATCAGTGGAATCTAATTGAGAGTTCAGTAACAGACCCTCACCTCTATGGCCAACTGATTTTTGATGATCCTACCAAGTCTACTTTTCTGAGACAAATGGTACTGGGGAAACTGGATATCCATAACCAAAAGAATGAAAGAGGACCCCTATCTCACTCCTTATATAAGAATCAACTCAAAATGGATCAAAGACGTCAACATAGGAGCCAGGACCATAAAACTCCTAGAAGAGAATGTAGGGAAACATCTACAGGACCATGTAGAAAGTGGGGGTCTCTTAAACCTTACACCCAAAACACAAGCAACAAAAGGAAAAAATAGATAAATGGGACCTTCTCAAAAGTAAATACTTCTGTACCTCAAAGGACTTTGTAAAGAGGGTAAAAAGGCAGCCTACTCAATGGAAGAAAATATTTAGAAATCACCCATCCGACAAAGGGTCTAATATCCATGATATATAAAGAGATCCTACAACTAAACAATAAAAGAAATGATCTGATTTTAAAATGTGCAAAAGACCTGAACAGACATTTTTTCTAAAGAAATACAAATGGCAAAAAACACATGAAAAAAATGTTCAACATTACTGACCATTAGGGAAATGCACATCAAAGCTACAATGAGATATCATTTCACACTTATTAAAATGGCCACTATAGTGTTGGAGAGGATGTGGAGAGATAAAAACACTTATTCACTGCTCATGGGAATGTAGAATGGTACAGCCACTGTGGAAGTCTGTTTGGCAGTTCCTAAGGAAGTTAGATATAGATGTACTATGTGATCCAGCAATACCGCTACTAGGTATATGCCCAGAAGAACTGAGAACGGTGACATGAACAGACATCTGCACACCGATGTTCATAGCGACATTATTTGCAATTGCCAAAAGATGGAAACAATCCAGGTGTCTATCAACTGACAAATGAATAAACAAACTGTGGTATATACACATGATGGAATAGTGTTCAGCCATAAGAAGAAATGAAGTCATGAAGCATGTGACAATGAGGATGAACCTGGAGGACGTTCTGTTGAGTGAAGCAAGTCAGACATAAAAGGAGAAATATTTTATGATTTTGTTCTTATGAACTAAATATAATGAGCAAACTCATGTAATTAATAGCTAGAGTTTAAATCACCAGAGAAAAGAATGTGATTAGATCATGGAAAGCTGAGGTTTAGTTGCAGAATTGGTAAAAAGTTGTTTGCAAATGTTTGGAAATGAATAGAAATGGTGAAAGCACATCATGGGTATGATAGTGCTTTGGTTTTTGCTGTTTTTCATTTTTTGGAGTAATGAAAATACTCTAATATTGATTGAAATGATGAATGCACAACTTGGGGATTATGCCAAATACCATTGATTGTACACTTCAGATAAGTCATATGGTTTATGAATAAAAAATAATAATAAGGTAGGTTGGGGGGAAAATACACCAAATGTAAGATAGGGGCTATAGTTAGTAGTAATACTTTGAGGATGCTGTTCCATAATTTGTTACAAATGTTTCACAATGCAAGGTGCTGGTGATGGGGTGATGTATGGGAGCCCTGTATGATGTTATGCATGTTTGTTTTGTAAGTTCACAACCTTTACTATAGACTTAATTGTTTATGTATGTCCATATATGAATGGTATACTTCAATAAATTGTTTTCAAAATGAAAAACTTTTGGAAAATGAAAATTTTTTGGAAAAATATTTATACAAATTCCTGGTTTTTGTAGTTTTTACATTTCAAGTAGGCGAACCTGTCATTTCACCCAGCAGGACAGTGGGATATTGTGCCCACACAGCTGACTGCTTGTCATCCCCACGCTGAGTGCCTGACCTTCCTTGAAACATCACTTCCCAGTGACAGCCAGTACGACATCAGCAATGTGAGGCCAGGTCAAGCTCTGCAATTCAGCGATGCGATCATTTTGCCTTAAGTAAAATACAGAAAGAATGGCCCTCCTTAATGGATTCCTTATGATACATCATTTTTCTAGTTCCATATTCAATTTTCAAATAACCCAATCTCCTGATGGGTCATTTCAAATTTTCTATTACAGTCGCAACATTGTCATTATTCACAAGAGAATAGCTCCTTTCCTCTTCAAAGAATTCTTCTATATGTACTCTAGACTTTTCAAAAAGGGGGTGGCTTTTATGATGTTAGAGATATTCTTTCTTATAAGTCATTAAAGCAACTATAGCAGTATGGATTAATTATGCCCTATTCTCTTTTAAATCTGATGTTATTCATTAAAGGCTCTTAGAAAGATCAAAGTAGAATTTTGTAAGTCAGGAAATTAATTGGTCTAGAATAACTAAATTGTTTGTTTCGGCCATTCAAACCTCATAGAAATAAAATACCTGAAAAACAAATTGTATTTGGATGATAAAGAAGCATTGAGCATCTTTTCCAGTTTATTCACCTTTTATATTTTCATTAGATATACTTTTAATAAAATGGGGCTTGTAAGAAGAAAGAATTATAGAAAGTCAGATTTCTTTTTAAAATATTTGGTGTTATAACAGTCACTTCCAAATTAGCTTAATTTGTGTCTTAATTTATTTCAAACCTTAATCTTAAATATCTAGAATGACAAACTAGAAGCCCACAAATATATTTTGCCTGATCACATGTTGCAATGTTTCTACATCATTTTAAACAAATAAATTAATGTCACTAGCCAAGTAATGTACTCAGTTGCTTTGCTGTGACTTTTGATTTAGGCCATCCCTTCATTTAAATATAAAGAAATGGAAACCAAGATGAATAAACCCTCTGTGGGTATACAGCCAGTCAGTGACAGAACCTAAAACACCCAGGTATCCTGACTCCTAGCTAGTAAGTGTCTTCAAGGCCTGCTAAAATTGGCGGCAGTAATATCGCCAATAATAGTAATGAAAGTGGAAACGATACAATGTAATAGTCACTCTTTATTGATTACTTCACATGTGCTAGAAAATTTGCATGCCGTCTCATTAATTTCACATCAACTCTGTAAGAAAGATCTTTTTTTTTTTTTAAAGATTTATTTATTTACTTTATCCATTTTAAACCCCCCCTTCCCCATTTGCTGTTTTGTGTCCATTTGCTGCGCAATTCTCCATATTTGTTTCCTGCCACCTCTTCTCATCCTCCTCCTCCAGTCTTCACCAGGATTCGATCCTGGAGACCTCCGATGTAGGAGAGAGGTATTCTGCTGCCTGCGCCACCTCAGCTCCTGGCTTCTGGAGCTTTCGGAGCATCTCCATCTTATCTCTCCCCTGTTACGTCATCATCCTGCTGCCTGGCTCCCAGGGCCCAACGGCTCAGCGGCACACAGAGCCTGGCAGCCCATGCGCCTTCTATATATATATTTTTTATTTTACCGGGAGGTCCCGGGGATCGAACCCAGGTCCCTCCATATGGCAGACGGACGCCCAACCATTTGAGCCACATCCGCCCCCGAGAAAGAAAGATCATTTTTTAACTTATGAACTCCATCTTAGAGAGTTGGAAAACCTGCCTGTCTCCTTCTTTCCACTCATTCTTCCCACTTCAATACACATTCACACAAAATAATAGCAACCATTCATGGAGTGCCTTCCATGTGCCTAGAAATAAAATATGCATTTTTGTACATTGTTTTATTTTTATCCTTAAAACATTCCTTTTAAGATAGGTGGCCTTGCCAAAAGTTGGAAACAACCCAGGTGTCCATGAAGAGAAGAATGGATAAACAAACTCTGGTCTATTGACACAATGGAATATTATGCAGCAGTAAGAAGAAATGAAGTCGTAAAGCATATGACAACATGGATGAACCTGGAGGACATTATATTGAGCAAAGCAAGCCAGACACAAAAGGATAAATACTGTATCAATGTGTTACTATGAACCAAATATATTGTGTAACATGTTTGATTCAAAAAAATGTTATATGTATCCAGTACATTTAATTGAGAAATGTATATATTTACTCATCTGTGTTTACTTTTTAGTTTTTAATTGTTTATATTTTCAATTATTAAATGTACAAAATAGTCAAAAAAAGGTAGGTGGCGTTTTACCCATTTTATGGCTGAGGGATGTTAGACTCAGAGAATTCAAGCAAATTGCTCATAATATAGCAGTAAAAGCATTAAACCCTTCCTTATTCTATATAAAAAATAAATCCAAGTAAATTTTAAATCTAAGCAAAAAGCATAACAAAAATATTAAAATAAACAGGAAATTAGTGTATAGTGTTGTGGTGAGGATTGTAATTTTTAGTAAAAGAAGAATTCCAAAAAACATGAAGTAAAAGATTGACATATAGTCTAACTAAAAATTAAATATTTCTGCATGGCAAAAAACATCATAGAGTTAAAATACAGTTGGTGGGGGGTATTTAAATCCTTTTAAGAAAAAAAGTTAATATTCCAGTTGCTTGAAGTTCTCCTACCAATTAGTAAGAAAAGATAACCCAACAGAATTTGGTGCAAGACTTATGAATCAGAAAATCAGAGAAAAAGAAACACAAAGGCCAATAATTATAGGAAAAGGAACTCACTCCAGTAGGCTGGAAAATGCAAATAACATTATTGTGTAATAACACAATATCGTTTTTGACCTATCAGAGGGGCAAAATAATTTAAAATTTCTCACACCCAGTTCTGGTGACCATGTTGAGAAATAAACTCTGTCTTACTGTTTGGAGAGTGAATTGCTACAATTGTTTAAGAAAGTAAATTGATGACATCTACAGAAAGTAAAATAAATCTCTTGGTACAGGAAATCCACTTTTGGAATTCTATAATACAGAAATGAAAGCACCGATACATGAAGATAAATGCATGATGATGTTTGGCATAGCATGGTTTCTGTGGTCAAACCTAAATCATTATGCACAGAGGAGTGGTTAAATAAATTATTGTATCATCATACTATACAATATTATACAATTACTAAGAAGAATATATTAGGGTTTCAGGGAAGAGAGTTATGGTGGCAGCCTGCAAGGGTTTTTCTGTTTTGTTTTTGGTTTTGGTTGGTTGTTTGTTTTTAATGTCCCTGAGTCCCTATATAAAAGCAGATATAGCAACTAGATAGAGAAACCAAAACTCATCCTTATGAACCCAAAATATAGGTAGATGGGAACAAACCACCAACAGCCATCAGACTGCATTTCACCCGTCTGTGCAGGAGGATGCAGAGTTAAGTGGTAAGCTTTCCTGATGGACTTGAGTATAGAAGAACAAAAACAACCATAAGGAATTCACTGGAAAGCTCAGCCAGCCCATTGAGAACAGTGGCTATAACTGGGAAGAGTTTTGCCTATTTTAATAGCAGGTAAATACAGAAGCCTTCAGTAAGGTCTGAAGAAGCTGGAATAACCTGAGTCCTTATGTACAACCAAGATTTCCTTCCTGGACAGGGCCCAATACTGAGAAGAAATGACTGGGCGTGGAATCAAAGATATGAACAATGGCAATGAAGAAAAGAGAAGGTTCTGGTAAAACTTGGGGATGGAAAGCAAGAGAACCAGGAAATGTAAGAAAATAACACTACAATAAAACAATAGGAGAGGAAACTCTGTGAATTTAGGGGGGAAATCCTGAATGCATCACCCTCTCAAGATCAGAAAAGCTTGTTTTATGTACAAATGAACAACAAAAAAGAATCCAATTTAAATTGCATTCAAGTCACTATACAAAAAAAAAAAAAAATGAGTGGAATAACATCCCTCCACCAAATGAAAGCATGCCAGAAAGACATGAGGTAAAAGACATTAAGAAAATAAAACATACAAAAGAAAAACAAATCAGAATTTCAAAAATGTAGAAGTGATGTCACAGAACTCGGGAAGGATTAGAAATTTAAAAAAATATTTCAGAAATGAAGACTACAAGAGCAACTGAATTTAGCATTTAATATGTTAAGAAAATTGAATTTTAAAAAGGCAAGAATTTTGTAAATCAAAAAAAAAAAAATAAAGAGGTCAAAAAGATTCAAGAGAAAGTAACAAATATTGAAGACAGGCAAAGAAGATTAGAATATACAGATAATAGAAGTCCCTGAAGAAAATAAAAGTAAAGAAACAGAATAAATAATAAAAGCAATAATTCAAGAAAACTTTCCTGAAATAAAAAGATGCTTTGAAACCACATATTGAAAGAGCATGCCAAGTACCTGAGAAATGAACCCAGAAAATCAATACCAGGACATATTCTAGTAAAATTAAGGACCTTTCAAGAAAAAAAGTTAAACAGAAAAAAAAAAGAAAGAAAGAAACCTTGGGACATCTAAGCAAAAAGAGTGACTGAAAAGGAATGAAAATTAGATTGTCAAAAAAATTAGATTATCATCAGGTTCTTTAATAAGAATTGTTTATGCTGAAAGAAAATGGAGTTACATATTAATACACTCATGTGAACTAAAAATTTTATGTCCAGAAAAAAACTGACTTCCAAGTATAAAAGACATGAACAAATTGTTATAAACATTATGAACACAGGAAATATTGTTTCCATGAGCCCATCCTGAGGAATCTACTAGAGAAAAAGCATTAGACAACCAAAATGACTAGACATAAGGATTAGTGGCAAGCATTAAATATATAGTTAACTAAGACTAAATGAAGGTTAAGCAAGGGAAGAGTATAGTATGTAACTTATGTGCTTTGACAATGTAAATATAGCACAACTATTTTTAAAATAAGGACAGAATAGGGAAAGCATATGTAAAAAAGAAATGAACTGTTTTCAATAATCCTACACACAGTGAGGCTGTTGTACATGGATTGTGAAATAAAGCAAATGAATAATTGTGGAATATCCCATGGGGCCCTAAGAACCAGGATTTTTAGTATGGAATAAACATATAATATAAATATTATATAGAAGGGGTCCTGAATTCAAATTGGATGCATTCATATCTTCATTCTGCCCACTGAAAATTCTAGAAACAATAAATAACCCAGTTGCAGTGACCATGAATCTACCTGGTAACCAGATTGTGCTCTCATAATACCATTTCCTACTTAAAAAAAAAATAAAAAGCCTTCTTAGATAAATACTGATTCCAGAACTGGGCAGGATATATATAAAATGAGTGTGGAATACCTTGTCGTCAAGGAAGCTATCAAAGAGTTTCATGTCAAAAGGACTCAGGAGGGAAACAGACATGGCTCAAACAATTGGGTTCCCATCTACCATACAGAAGGTCCAGGGTTTGATTCCCGGGACCTCCTGATGAAAGGAGAGCTGGCCCAAGTGGAGAGCTGGCCCATGCGAAGTGCTGGCCCACACGGAGAGCTGGCACAGCAAGATGACAACAAAAAGAGACACAGAGGAGAGACAATAAGAGACACAGCAGACCCAGGGAGCTGAGGTGGCACAAGAGACTGAACGCCTCTTTCCCACTCCGGAAGTTCCCAGAATTGGTTCCCAATACCGCCTAAAGAGAGGACAAGCTCAGAAGAACACAGAGAGCAAACAGCAAGCACTAAAACAAGCGCGGGGGGGGGGGCACGTAAAATAAGTAAATTAATAAGTAAATAAATAAAAAAGGATACCAGGAGAAAAGACAAATTATAAATAAGAAAAGAAAAAAAAAGGACTCAGGAGCCAATTCAAGAGTATTAGCATATTTGAGTTCCCTAAGGAAAGTAATTGAAGTGAATTTAAAATCACCAAATATGTTAACATCTATGAGTTTATTTTGATATTTTAAAACTCAATTGATTACCTTTGGAACATAATAGAGAACAAATTTATTCCCTTGGAAATTAGTAAATAAAGGGCAGGGTGGGAATCAAGCATTTATCCTGCCATTCCGATTTGAACTAAACCATTGAACAACCAAATATAGTACAAGAGAGGAGGTACTTCTTTATAAAAGGATTCCAGCTAGTCATTGTGAAAGCAATGATAAAGTTCAAATATCACCATTTTGCAACTACCAGTGAATTAACAGATTTAGGCATTGAGCATCAAGGACTCCTAACAACATGAAAAAAGAGAGAACACAGGCATAATGTGGGTCTTCTATGTGTTATTGGAAATCGGAGGAAAGGTGATTATTGTTATAAAGTAGCAGAGAACTTGGTGAAATTGTGTTCTGATATTGGCTAGAAGGCAGAACTTGAAAGCAATGAATTTGGGTATTTAGCTGAGGAGATCTCCAAGCTAAGTGTGAAAAGTACAGCCTGGCTTCCCCTTGCAACTTATAGTAAAATGCAAGAGGGAATGAACAAGCTGGGAAGTAAACTCTTAAGCACAAAGAAACTAGAAATTGCTGATTTGGAAAATAATGAGCTAGTGTGCCCTGAGGCTAGGGTCAGAAGCAGCTCTATCAGGGACCCCCCTGAGCTTTCAGGAAGTGAGTCCCCAGAGGACAGGGCTTCAAACAACCCTTTGCTAAAGAACATGGATCCAGTCAGGAAATTCAGTGAAAGTCAGGATTGGAAATGCAGTGATCCACTGCATTGTACACTTGAACGCAGTTAAAATGGGAAATTTTGAGTTGTATACTGTGTGTGTGTGTGTATTACAATTCTCAGGGTAGTGGAGGTTATGATTATGATGGCACATATGGAGGTATTTCTGGGGTGCCTGGCAATTTCTGCTTCTTGATCTAGGTAATAGTTACAAGGGTGTTTGACTTATTGTAATTCATTAAATTATACATTTGTTTTGTATGGTTCTCTGTATCTGTGTTTTATAATAAAACAAACGGCTAAAAGAAGCAGCAGCAGCCTATTAAGAATATAAGTTTAACCTAGAAGGATAACCATGATATATGGGTTAAGTGGGGGGAAAAAAAAGATTGCAGGATTATATTTTTTATTCAATTTTTACAAAAGAAAAAGGAGAACATACATCCTTCTGGAAAGATAGTCACCTGAGTTTAATAGTTGTTACCTTGAAAGGGATCAATATTTGACTATTTTTTTTTATTGTTTGACATGTTGATTAAAAGGGAAAACCTACTAAATTTTACACACAGACACACATCTGTATACACATGCACATACACACTGTTTGCTTTTTACTTTGAAATCACTTCAAATTTACGAAAGAGTTGTATGTATAATAGAAAGAACTTCTGTGTATGCTTGACCCAGATTCAGAGTCTTGACACATTTGCTCTCTCTTTCTCTCCTTTGGACAGTTAGTGGCAGATGTCATGGCCCTTTACCCCTAAATGCATCTCCATGTATTTCCTAAAAACAGGGTAGAAGCATTTATATACGATTATTACATATAACTATTAGCTTTGAAAATGTGCAGGAATTTTTATATCAATGAAATAAAGTACTTAAAGTACTATTTTAAACACTAAAGATTATTAAGAAATGCATGTTTCTCACATGAAGGCATGCTCAACATCACTCATGATTAGAGAAATGCAAATCATAACTACATTGAGATATCATTTCACACCTATCTCAATGGCCACTATAAGAAAGACAGAGAAGTACAAGTGTTGGAGAGGATGTGGAAAGATGGGGATGCTTATTCACTGTTGGTGGGAATGCAGAATGGTACAGCCACTGTGGAGGACTGTTTGGCAGTTCCTAATGAGGTTGAATATAGATTTGCCACGTGACCTTGCAATACCACTACTGGGTATATACCCAGAAGAACTGAGAGCAGTGACACGAACAGACATCTGCACACCGATGTTCGTAGCAACATTAATCACCATTGCCAAAAGTTGGAAACAACCCAGGTGTCCATCAACAGACGAATGGATAAACAAACTGTGGTCTATTCACACGATAGAATATTATGCAGCTGTTAAGAAGAAATGAAGTCGTAAAGTATATGACAACATGGATGAACCTGAAGGACATTATGTTGAGCGAAGCAAGCCAGACACGAAAGGATGAATACTGTATGATTGTGTTACTATGAACCAAATATATTGTGTACCATATTTTTTATTTAAAAAAAAAATTGTATGTATCCAGTACATTTAATTGAGAAATATATTTTTGTAAAAAAAAGAAAGAAATTCATGTTTCTTTTGCACTTGACCTGCCAAAAGTTAACTAGTCATTTTTATCTGAAGTTTAAAGAAATGAGCCATTTACTGGGACACATCTTCAGATGCACAAAATGAGGAGACTATCAAAAATTTTAATTGTTTCCAGTATCTGTTCTAAGTTTAAATGTAGATTAATCTGTTAAGATTCCAATTACTCATGAATTTGATATTAGAGAAAATAGAGATAAGAAACTTTGGAAGGTAACAGAAAATTGAAAAATGCTCTCAAATCTCTATCTAGACAGCTACAAGATGAGAAATTAACTGGAGCATGTAATCTGGCATAGTTTTCTTAGGTGGTGCTCAAATCCAATAAAAGGTCTGGTGCTATACAGAGGAATACAAATACGTAACTGATTTCTCACAAAAGAGGAAGCCTCATTTGGAAAAAAATTTAAGTGCATTTATAATCAATTTGTGAATCATATCAGCTTCTTATAAAGAAGAGTGAAACCTGTAATAGTTTGAAATCTTGATAGTGCTTTTTAAGGTTTTGTCATATCTATGGGTATCCTGTCAGAAAATATAGGACATGTTTCCATCTTCTGCATTAAATTAAGCTTCAGTCAATACTGCAATTATTTGATGAATGAGACACTTTAAAAGACCCAATAAAAATGCCAGTTTCTCAAATATTGCTGCTAAAAGAAGTTACATTAAAATATATGAACTCTGACCTTGGGCAGATCAGACTGTGTCCCTAGGGTTGTGTTTATAAATAAGGAGAATTATCACATCTGCATGCTTTGGAGTAAGATTTTCCAGTCTCGCGTTTCCCCGATTTCTAAAAGCAAAGCTCTTCGTCTTCAGTGAAGGCAAGCCCGCCCGCGCGGCGTGGTTAGCTGACCCAGCGAGCACAAGCAGCAAGGGGGGGATAAATGAATAAATAAATAAAATCTTTAAAAAAAAAAAAAAAAAGAATGTAATCTATGATTTTTTGGGGGGGAGGCGGGGAGGTACCAGGGCCAGGGATCGACCCGGAGACCTCATATGCGGGAAGCAGGCGCTCAACCTCTTGAGCCACATCCGCTCCCTGATCTACGATTTCTATGATTTGGAATTACAAACTTGATGTCATTCAATTACAGTCTGTGACATGAAATGAAATGCGTTTGCATTTAACATAATCAGGCGTTACTTTTGCGGGGGTGGGGGCGGTAAAGTTCGGAGACTTCCCCGGACACACACACCAGGTGAAGACCTGCGTGGTTTCACGCGTTCTGCTCCCCACAGGTGAGCGAGATGGAGGTGAACGGTCAGTTCGAGTCGGTGTGCGAGTCGGTGTTCAGCGAGCTGGAGTCGCAGGCGGTGGAGGCCCTGGACCTGCCCATGCCCGGCTGCTTCCGAATGCGGAGCCACAGCTACGTGCGCGCCATCGAGAAGGGCTGCTCCCAGGACGACGAGTGCGTGTCCTTGCGGTCCTCGTCCCCGCCGCGTACCACCACCACCGTTAGGACCATCCAGAGCAGCACCGGTGAGTGACAAGGCCACAGTGCCGCCGCCGCCCGCCTGGGCCCCCACGTTCTGGCGGAGTTCCCCGAAAAACCGCAGACTATGCGCTGGCTATTAGCACCCACGGTCGCCAGTAGCAAACTACCACCCACGCCCTGCAAGGCAATGGCTTTGCGTCCCTGCCCACTCTGTCCCCATCTCCTGGCCACATTCACGCGCCCCCTTCTTTCTCCCCCTCTCCATCTCTGGTATCAACAGACAAGGTGGCAAGATCAGGACCACCCCGGAACAGCTCAGGTAGGAGGTCCTTCCAAGATCCCACACAAACAGCATCCCAGGAGCTAGGAGACCCCCCCCCTCCCAACTTCTCTCAGTAATCAGGCTCTGACTTCCAGGGGTGTGACCCCTAAATGAGCCAGCCATCTTCTTTTATTGAGCATAATGGAATACTTTTTTCAAATTCCAAGACACCCCAAAAGTGCCTGTCCCAAAAGACCGGAAATGTCACAATGAGTGAGAAAATAAGGAAGAAATGAACGATTGACTGAAATTTTTATGTTTTCTTTTATTATAACAGAAGGCAGATCTATTTCATTATTTTATAACCCACTATCAAATATACTCAGCACCTCCTTTCCCCTCTAAACTGGATTTAGGTTTATGTGAGTGAACTGTATTCTTTAATCAGTAGATTTTAAGTACAGAAAGCACAGCAGAGCTTGACTGGTTTCCATGACACTGAAGCCTGCATAGGAATATTGCCTTAGGTTATGTATGACAATGTGCAGGTTTGTGTTTGTTTTTTAATAACATTTGGGTTCCAAGAAAATTCCTCCCATCTTAACTAGGCTTAACTTTATGATTAAATTCAGCATAACTACGATACAGAGTAATTCTACAAGATCATCAAACCTAGAGTCCAGATAAATGATGGTGAATAAATTAAAAGGAAAAACCTGTGCTAGAATAGTGTGCTATTCCATTTTAGTTCTAGGTGTATCAAATGTCAGTAATAATCACTCAGGCCAGATCTTTTGCCGGCTTAAAAATTAATAGGTCCTCAAACCTGAGTTAAAATCTTTCTAACTAGAGATTAAGAGTGGAGATAGGAATTGTTAAAAATGAATTAGAGGTTAAACAATTGAAGTTCATTTGTGGCCAGTGCAAAATAATGTCTCAGGGTTAGTGGCAGGGGTACTTCTGGACTTGGCACTGGCTGCTGGGAGCTCAGCAGCCCTGGGCCTGGCTGGCTTTCTCCAGACCAGAGTATGTACACTTTTGCTCACTAGGAAATTCTCCAAGATACGCCACAAACGGGATTAATAAATTAAATAAGATTTGATTTCTATTTTTCTAATCCTTCATGAGCATATGGATGTGCATGTCTGCATTCACGCAGTGAGTGGAGTTTGGTAGGTCTGCTCTGTTTCTGTAGCATATTACTTTGTCTTTGGTGTTTTCCCATTTTCACACCCCCCACCCCCACAACACTTTCCCAGTGTCTGGTCCATTCCTCTCTGCAGTGATCCCATTGCCTGCCAGTGTGCTCTTCTGTGTTGAAGTCGCTCCCTAATACACAAAATGCAGATCATTGCCCAGAAGTGCTAAGCGGTGCCCTTTGGAGAATTAGGAAGGAAAGGGTCACTGGCCCACATCTTCCCCTGGAATTTCCCCAACAGGGAGCAACGTGGATAAAGTGGTGAGAAGTTTTCTGTTCACCTCTCAGTGGACATTGTGTTTTGGTCATTTAGGGGACACTTTACTTACATCAGGAAGTGGTCCCTTATGGCCCCAGGCTCTTCACTCCAAACATCCTCATTTCTGACCTTCCTAAGATCCTTTCCAGATGCTCTGGAAGTTCCCAGAATACAAACAATAGGGTTGTCAGATAAAATATAGGGTACCCAGTTAAATATGTATTTCAGATAAATAGTGAATGATTTTGTAGTGTAAATATATCCCAAATTCTGCATGGAATATGCTAATAAGACAAAATTATTTATCTGAAATTCAAATTTAACTAGGACTCCTGCATTTTCATTTGCTAAATCTGACAACCCTCTCAAAGAAAGAGATGAATAGGGTCTAGGAGGGTATCCTGTGTTGTTCCATTTAGAATCTAAACAGAATCTTAGGGGTTTTAGCCCGAAGCCCTATTAGGGACAGACGCAACTATGGGGACAAATGCATGGCAACCCCACCCCCACTGGAAGTGACTGCACCTGCTCCTTCTTGGGCCCCATGTGTCTAGTCGTAAGTACTGACTCCACACACACCTCTTCCCCAAGTCTCTGGATGGGAGGCTCCAGGCTTGGCTGCAGCTGCAGGTGGTGAAGCACAAAATGTCAGGTTTTTGCACAGGGCAGCTTTTTTTTTTTTTTTTTAAAGAAGCTTTAGATTACATAAATGTTACATCAAAAATAGAGGGAACTCCACTTTCTCCCATTAACAACATCTTTCATTAGTGTGGTACATTTGCTACAACTAATGAAGACATATTGAAGCATTGCTACCAACCGTGGTCTACACTCTACACTATAGTTTACACTCTGCACTGCACAATTCCATAGTTTCTGACAAAATGTATAATGGCCTATATCCGTCATTGCAATGTCATGCAGGACAATTCCAAGGTCCTAAAAAATGCCCCCTTATACCCATTCTTCCCTCTCACTCCCCTCTTGTGGCCACTGCCTTTATATCAATGATACAAGTTCTTCCTTCGCTAGAATAATAATAAGTCTATGATAGAATAATAGTAAGTTTACCTTAGTCCATATCTGCATTCCCCCTTATGTTTGTTCTTTCCTCAATATTGAGGATTTGAGGTTGGTGATGCCAAAGGGCAGCTTTTCACTTCACCCTTAATCAGCAAACTAAGCATTATGATCTTTACAACATAGAAAAATAAACAACTTAAGGATAAAACCATTATACTAGACTCTAAGCATATCAGATGTTTAAGAGTGCAAATTTAGGAATTCTGATATAAACTTTCACAGTTTCTCTATGCCATAGATTTTCCTTTAAAAAAAAATGCCATTATTTTATGATTTAATGAGCTCCTAGGTCACACTGGGTCATTCTACTCCTCCCCATACAGTACTATGTGCTGTGTACTTATTTCCTCTCTCCTCTCTCCTCTGTCTCTTCTCCCTCTCTTACACACACATCCACATGCACACACATACACTTGCCTTTTCCTTTACTCTCATCTGATCTAAGTACCTTCATATTAATTTCCTTCTTGTACTGGTTTTCTTCTTACATTGAATCAAATATAATTTCCTGTAAAAAATATAGAAAATCTGTTTTCTCACAGGCCTTACTCGTTTTGTTTTGTTTTTTAAAAAGGATGCACTCATCTATGGAAATCAGGAAATTGCTTTGCTCTGATTTTAACTACCTTCCCCCAGGTACTGGGCAGTTTGGAATGCATGCTAAGTAGGACTTGATGGAGATTTCTCCTCTGGCTTCTCTCCCTTTGCTCATCGATCTTGGATACTCACAACAGATTCCACTTCTCCTTAAATATTTCCTATTCTTCAAAGAATTATTCATTTTTGTCAACTGCATTTATCAGATATAACCTTTCCCTATAGCAATCCACATTGTCTTTGACTTTGTGTCAGTTCATCTTCATTGTTCAACTTTTCAACACAGTATACTATTAAGCCTTTCTCTTCTGGCCTTGTCCATTCATAATGTTAGCAAAATAAAACCACAGATAGGCAGAAGTCCCAAAAAGTGTCTGACACCACATGGGAGAATCGCAAAGATGGAATTGGCTCAAAGTGGCCCTAGAGATCCTCTAGCCATTGCAAGGTGAGCGAGGCCTAACAGGGACTTGTCCCGGCAAATCAGGGCTCCAGAATTCATTACAGTGTTGCTTCCTTTTTTTTTTTTTTTTTTTTTTTATTATTGACTCTTTCGTTTATCTAACAATGATAAAATGATATATTCTCATAGCTTATAATCTACTTCAAGCCAGATACCTCTCCATCCAATAGATTCAATGAATTGTTATATAAATCACCGTACCTGGGACTATTGGGTTGAGATCAGAGCTACTGTTGGAAAGTAAAATGAAAAGTGAGGCAATTATCCTAATAACTGTGGGAAAACAAACACCTTAACCTCAATCCCCTGAGTATTTCAGATAAAAGGAGAACTTGGTGTCTGAAATATACCCAGGCCTCCATTTCACAGTTTTGGATTAAACCTGCCTCCAGTGCAATTGTCCATATTTAAAGGTGAGATGTCTCCTTTTTACTTCCTACCCTGAACAGTTTCTAAAATCTATCAAAAGCATTACCAGGGTTACCATGAGGCCTTCTTGTATCTAGTGATGGAGTTAAAATGAATAGGTAGAGGGGGGCGGATTGGATGTGGCTCAAATGATTGGGTGTTGTCTCCCATATGGAGGGACCTGGGTTTGATCCCCGAGACCTCCTGGTAAAATTTTTAAAAAAAAAAATTTTTTTAATGAATAGGCAGAAACATTGCCTAATAATCAGAAATGAACGTACACCCAGAAAGATACACAGACATACATTTGTAAATGTATAGAAAAAAACATCAGAAAGGACACAAACTCTTTGTGGTAGTTAACCCAGCAAGTGGTAGGTGGGGAGAGTCAGGTGGTATGGCAAGAGGGGGGCTTTTTTAAAAAGCATTTATTGCCTGTGGCAGTTTGAGATTATTTTATGAATCCCCAAAGGAGAAAGATTTATGTTTGTAAACTAATCTATTCCTGTGGGTATGATAGCCTTTGGTTGTATTAAATTCAGCTGAGATGTCTTTGATTAGATTACCTGATAAGATTAGGGTTTTGATTCGACCACATCAGTGGGCATGACTCAGGTTGAGTCCCCGCCCCCTTGGTGGGTCTGTTATATAAACATATACTCAATCAAGAAGACACACAGAGAAGAGAACTTTGTCGTTTTTGATCCTGCCATGGGACGGAAAGGAGAAGGCTCAAACAGCTAAAGCCCTGGGGAGAGATGGACTATTTGCCTGATAGCTTACAGCTAACCTTGGGAAGTGAGCTGAGACTGATATAGGAAGCCCTGGGAGACAAATCCTATGCCATCCTGCAGCTAAGATCAAGAAGAAGCTGGGCCCACAGAGCCTCAAGAGGAAGAGGAAGCCCAGAGAGGAAGACTGAAATCCGGTAGAGATCGCCTGCCATCTTGCTTCAAAACGTGGTAGCTTACTTTGGTCAGAAAGTACCTCCTACAGTACCTTGAGTTGGACTTTCCACAGCCTTGGGACTGTAAGCTATTACCCCAAATAAATACCCTTTATAAAAGCCAACATTGGGAAGCAGATGGCCCTTGGGTGTCCACCTACTACATGGGAGGTCCCAGGTTCAGTTCCTGGTGCCTCCTAAAAAAAGAAAAAGAAAGCAAGGAGACACAGAGAGCAGACAGCGAGCGCAAACAACGGGGGGGGGGGGGGAGAACAAAAAAATCTTAAAAAAAAAAAAACCAACATATTTCTGGTACTTTATATCAGCACCCCTTTGGTGGACTAATACTTTGCTCTTTATCATTTTAAAAGTCTGTATACCATTTGAATTAAAATATTACTCTTTGACAGAAATAGGGAAAAAAGCATGATATATGATTCTCTCGTCTTTTTTAAAAAATTTCCCTTTGAAATTACAGGATTTTCATAGACGCTTTAGATAGCAATAATATAATTTCTATAAAGAATAAGGAGGTTCATTTACCACATGGTTGACCTTGAAACTTGGCCTTTGTGCTATGTAATTTTCTTATTACTAGGGAAATCTCTTAAAAGATGAATGGGTTTGAAATGGTCTCCCAACCTTTATGTAGCTACCCAGGAAGGGGAGTAAGAACTCAGAGTAAAGAGGCCCCCAGGGTGAGCAAACGCTGTATTCCAATGAGGGAGTCAACAGAGTTGACACTGTTGGCTATAGCTTGAGTTATAGTGGTATTTATAGTTTGATTTTGTTAACAGGGGTGTATTAGCCAAAGGGGTGCTGAAGCAAAATGCCAGAAATCTGTTGCCTTTTATAAAGGGTATTTATTGGGGGTAGACAAGTCTATTGCCAAGCATTGGGGCAAGATGGCTGCCGACATCTGTGAGGGTTCAGGCTTCTTGGGTTCCTCTCTTCCCGGGGCTTGCTTCTCTCCAGGCTCAGCTCCTCTGCTAACTCCACAGGGCCAGCTGTAGACTATCAGGCAAATGCTTATTTCTCTTCCCGGGGCCTTTTCTCTTTCCTCACGACCAAGCTCCTCTATGTGCTTACTTCCCAGGGCTCCAGCTCAAAAACTCCAAACTTCCTTCTCTGCAGTGTGGTTTCTACTGATGTGGCCCAATCAAAGCCTTAATCATTATTTTAATCAAATAAAAGTAAAACCTCTGAATCCAATACACTCTAATATGCCCAGAGGAAAAGACCAATTTACATGTATAAGCCAGTATTTCTTTTTGGAATTCATCAATAATATCAAACTGTTACAAGGGGAGATCATATTTCCCCCTAAGTCGAGACATATTTTTCCATATTCTAGTTTACACAATCTCTCACTCCTCTCAGCTCTGCCACACTTTCTCAAATCTTGCTCCCAGTAGCAAAACCAGCTAAACTTTTGATCATCTGAGGTCCGGGCTAATGTTTGGGCCTTCGTTCCCCATCAGCCATCCTGTCCAAGAAATCACATTTAACTTACCTTCACTCCCTACCAAAAAACCCCAAGCACATAAGTTCTTAAGCAGAATAACATGGTAATAATTTATAGTGTGCATAGTAGGCATTCAATAATGGAGAAAGAAAAGAGAGAGAAGCAGTAGAAAAATACTTAAATTAGCCACAATGCATTATCAACAGATGATGAAATAATCAAGGCGAGTTTTCCTAAGGAAATAGCACTGCTATTAAAACAAATTGAATCATAAAATATTAGCAGTAGAAGGTATTTCTACATCATCTAGTCCAGATGTCTGCAAAATACAGTCCATGAGCCAAACCCTACTGGCTGCCTGTTTTTTATAAATAAAATTTTATTAGCACACAGTCATGCCCATTTGTTTACATATTTTCTATGAATGATTTCACTCTTGAACAGGAAGGTTAAGTAGTACCTATAGAGACCCTGAGGGCTGCAAAGCCGAAAATACTATCTGGCCTTTACTGAAAATTTGCCACTCTGATCTAATCCATTGAACCCATTTTAGGGTAAGGAAACTGAGGCCCAACGTGGTAGCAAAATCAGAATAAAAACTCAGATCTCCCAGCTCCAGCCCTTTGCTCTCTGGGTCCCTGCTCTGCAAGTTATTTATTGCATGATTATAAAGTGAATTTGAACTTTACTTTCTTCATGTGTAAAAATGAGATTTTAATGCTGCCTTTCTTACCAGCATTAGTGACCATTTTTGGAGAGTTCTTAGAGTTCAGAGAAAACTCACGCCTTTCTGCCAGGCACTAATAATTAATAGGTCCTTTTTATAAAACAAGGAAGGAAAAGTTCAGAAGTCCAAGAGGCAGACATCAGTCAGGCTTTTGAACAAAGCACCTTTCTTTCTTTTCTATTGGAGATAAGATTAAGTAATAAATAATCAGGTATCCCTGCACTGTTTCTTGGCCCTTTGCCAATGAGTTTCCCTTCCTTGAATCACTTCAAAACATAGAAGTAGATCTGGAGACCTCTACTTACTCTGTTAGGAGGCTCAGACAAAAAAAAAAAAAAAAGGTTTGTGTTACACTCAACACCTCTTATGAGGTAGCTAGTCTGTGTTTAAATCTGAGAAAACTCACTTTCGGAAGGCTTTTAGTTATGACTTTTCCTTTCTTCCTCTGGCACTGATAGAAGGGATTTCTCTATATAGGAATAGAAATATTATGAAGTAGTGAAAATTCACAAGTTCTCTCAGACACAGAACAAGATATAAAGTCTGAAGATCATCTTACGCTTTTGTTTCCTCCCACTGTTTTAAAAGTGTACAAGCCATCTCTTGAGAATGGAATGGCCTAAGCCTTAGGCATTGTGATCTATGACAGTCCCTCAAGTTCACCTTTCTGCACATGAGGATTCGCAGGTGGCAAATATTAAAGTGCCACAAGACCTTCTGGCACACTCGCCTTTTAGTGTAGCTGTGACGTTCAAATAAGATAGTTAATAAGAAAACACCATGCAAATTACAAATGAGAATGCCTCTACTTTGGCTTTGATATTAAATCTCTCCATCTGGGTTAGTTTAACAATAAAAACGATGAGCACTTACTATTGGACAAGCATGATGAGCCAGCTGCACAAGTTATCTCGCACAATCCTAACAAATGCCCTGTGACACGTGGAATATTACCATTTTCTCATGCAGAAAACAAAACTTGAGGCTTAGAGAGCTTACACAACCTGATCAAAGCTCCACAGCTAGTGAGTAGCAGAGGAGGCTCTTAAATTCTCCTTCCCCATCAATAAATGCTTAATAGAACACAGTGTGCCTGGAATAATTTACTCAAAATATGTTTATGACATGAAAGGAGTAGGAGCTCTTTTCTGTCATTTGTTCTTTCCACAAATACTCATTTAGCTCCTTCCATGCCTGAAAACTGTTTTCCATAAAAATTTTTGAAAACGCTTCTTTTTAAAGCAACTTTTTGTTCATATGTTATTGACATGGTCAATGTTGGTTTGTCTAACTGAAATATCTGTTTAAAGCTAAATTACAGATGTAATAAATAGAAATTGAAATAAAGAAAAAGCCTATAAAAAGAAAATATGCTTTGGGTTTAAAATTTCATATTACACTTTGCCATTTTGACATAATGATGGATTAAAAAATCAAATACCCCATCCCTTGATCTAGTTACAGTGTTGTCAGAAAGCACTGAATGGAAAAAAGAGTTTTTGCCAACTCGTGTGGCTAAACCAAGCAGGTGATAAATTCTGTTTTGTGGCTGACAAAATGAGCAAGGATCTCCGCCTTTGGGTTAAGTTAAAAAAAAAAACACAACTGCAGTAATTTAATCCTGATCTGACGGTCTCTCGATTGAGTTGTAAAAACAAAGATGTGATCTATAACCACCCAGTTACAAAAGTCATACAGAAAACACAGATGAGAAAATCTGTTTCCTTCAATGTGAATATTTATTAAATGGGAAATTTCTCCCCCAAAAATAATGACTTTAAAACACAAGACCTAAAAATTCACTTTCTTATCTTTATAATGCCCCCATAGACAATATTTTAAAATGAAACTACCATTTTTTTTAAAACTTCGTAGTACAGAGTTATCTGACTCTGTTCATATTGAACTTTAATGAATATAAAAAGCCAAAGCAATTGAAAACCTTACATGTAACTAATACTGGCATTTGGGAAATGCCACAAAGCCACTTGTATAGCAACATTACCTAGCTTCAGTTGGCAAGCCCAAGGACCCAACATTTTCTATTTCAATCTATTACTGCTGCTACTGACTTCCTGTCAAGCTTTCAGTGCAAACCTTTACTGCTGCCAAGTGTCCTTGACTAAAAATAGAAGACCAAAATGAATAAATAGTACTGTGATTTTGCTATATTGGCAAAGAAGAAACATTCTTATATTTATTGTAATAATCAATCAATGGTCATGTAGCTATGAATGCTAAAAAAGCTTTCTTCTGGTGTTCTGCTGACATAAAAGTTCCAACAACATACAAGAGAATTTTTCTTTTCTTTTCTTCCACCTTTTCTACCAATTTTGAGTATTATTGAGAATACTAATTCTAATAACCTGTAATTTAACTTACAGCAGAAAATAACTTTTCTAAGTTATCTCTAAAAATACGAAAAACTGTCAAAATATAATTAGTTTTTAATCCCTAAAACACTTTTATGGCTTTATGGTTTGAAATTGATACATAATTGTATTAAATTAACATTGTTTAACTAGTTTCATACTTTAGAAGTATGTCCCTGACAGGAGATATCAGATGTGACCAAGACAGAAGTTCATTCTGAATTTCTTGGCAGAACTGCCATCTTGTCTCTCTTAAAGGACAAGCCTTGATGAATTTCTTTTCCTTCTGACATTCTTATTCCATTACATATACCCTTTCTCAATGAAATTTTAAAATTTAAGAAAATCACTAAGCCCCTATGATCCACTGCTTTGCTTTGTGAAAAAACCTCTCTTCCAAAATGTTATTATAGTCAGAGAAGCAGGATAAGAGTTTGAGTGTTTATCATTTTGGAGAAACCTCTTTTCATCCTCTTCTATTTTTCAATTTTTAATTTTGAAATAATTATAGATTTACAGGAAGTTACAAAGATAGTACCAAAGGGTCCCTTGAATCCTTCACCCAGTTTCCCCCAAAGGTTGCATCTTGGTAACTATAGTGTAATATCAAAACCAGGAAATTGAAATTAGTACTATATATATATGGAAAGTTCATATTTTACCACATGTAGATTCCTGTAACCACCACCTCAGTGAAGATACAGAACTATTCCATCACCACACAGATCTACTGGTGTTGACATTTTACCAATTTGAATGAAATATATAAAATATAGTGATTTTACCTCCCTTTATATCCCTTTGTCCTTCCCTGTTTATAATATAATTGTCTTAAATATTTGCTCTACACACATTGAGAGCCACATCACAGAATGTTACACTTTTTGCTTCAGCTGCAAAACATAATTTAGAAAATTGCAGGAAAGGAAAGTTTATTGTATTCGCTCTTTTTTTTTTTTTTTTTTTTTTTTTTGTCAATTTGCCAAATTTGGGGAATTTTCAGCCATTATTTCTATGAATACTGTTTTACCCTTACCCTCCTTCTCCTCTCCTTCTGGGAGTCTAGTGACAAGTCCCTGAGGTTCTGTTCACTTTCTCAGTCTTTTTCCTCTGTATTGGTCAAATTGCATAGTTTGTATTGTTCTGTCTTCAGGTTCACTGATTCTTTCCTCTATCCTCCACATTCTGCTGCTGAGCCCATCTATTGAGTTTTTTAAAATTATTATATTCTTCAATTCTAAAATTTTCCATTTGATTCTTCTTTATATATTCTATCTTGTTGCTGAGACTACTTTTTTTTTTCATGTATTTCAAGTGTGTTCATAATTGCTTATTATAGCAATTTTATGGTGGCTGCTTTGAAACCCTTGTCAGATAATTCTAACATCTATGTTATCTTAATGTTGACAACCATTGATTGTCTTTTCTCATTTAAGTTGAGATTTTTCTAGTTCATGATATGATGCATGATTTGTAATTGTACCTTGGCTATTTGGGTATTATAAGACTCTGGATCTTATTTACATCTTGTTTAAGCAGATCTCCTTTGACACTGGGCAGCCTCACTACTTCTAGTAGTGTTGAAGGTGCAGAATCCCATTCAACACTAGAGGGTAGGGGGTGCTCATTAATGCCAATTGTAATAAAAGTCTCAGTTCCTCATCTGTCTTCTCTAATACCACTCTGGTGGGGGTTAAGGGTGGCTTGTTATAGCCAGGCATGGCAGACATCCAGGCTTCCATTGGCCCTTTACTGGAGATGATGGGGGTGAGACCACTGTTTCTTCCATTTGGCTGGAGTAAGATGGTTATTATCTAAACCAATTCTATCTTGCTAGGCTGCCCCCTTCCTGGTCCTTTAGCTAGAAAGAACACACTTTTCATGGAGTCCTTTTTTGTCTCTTCCATTGATTTTCTGGGTTGCCAGCTTCTCCAACATCCAGTCCAGGATACAAAAGGCCAAAAGTAAACCCAGAGACCACACAATCATGTCATTCCTTGGGTCCTACGGTCCCTAGCCTATCTGCTTCTTTTCACCTTTTAGAATCTTCTTATGTCTGTTTTATATATAATGTTGAAGGTTTTTAGCTGTATTAACAGCTAAACAGGGAAATAGGAATAGGGAAAAGTACATCTACTCCATCTTGGTCCAGTACTGGAAGTTCTCCATCATCTTTTAATTTGTAAGAGATTTCATTCTGGGGAATGGATGTAGCTCAGTGGTTGAGTGTACTGCTTCCCATGTACAAGGTCCTGGGTTCAATCCCCGGTACCTCCTAAAAATGTTTAAATACAATAAAATTTTTAAAAAGACTTCATTCAAAGTAAACATTTAAGTCAACTCAAAGATATGTTGAAAGCCTGCTATAAACTTAGAACTATACACAGTGCTAGCAAATTTTTAAAATGAATAATACTCATGCCTTCCCCCAAGAGAGTTACTCTTCAATTGGGATGATGTCATGCATTTAAAATTAAAAATAAAATTCATTAATTAATTCCAATATAAAAGTGTAGCTAACATGTCTAACAAGAGGCCAGATACATGAGAACTTATTTGAATTAGTATTTTTATCTGGCTCTTTGTGGTGCAAGAAATGGAGACTCAGTGACATCATCGAGAGAGTGGCATAAGACATCCCCAGGAACATTTCTCCTTAGAGAAAGCTAAATAATAAATAAAAAGATTCAGCTCACTTGGAACTCTGGAGGATGATAGAGACTGAAAAAAGACTCCATAAATGCTGAATCTAAAGAAAGGAAAAACACCCACCAAAAAAAAAGAGGTAGGAGAGTGGCACAGACTTTCCAGTCCAGACCATTTCCCCCAAACTCATTCCCATGTGGTGTGACATAAAGCAGCAGTGCTCTAGCCTGGATACCTTCTGCTGTGGTCACTGACCACAGAGCCACTCACAGCAGCAACTTCAAGTCCCACATACATTCCGGCACAGGAACCCAAGGCTACCCAGACCCAAGGTAGAGCCTTAGCAGTCAATGTGTGCAATCTTCGAGACACAAGAGAGAACTGCTGGAGGGCAGTGTACACTCCCAGCCAGGTCGCTAATTGCTGGTGCACCTAAACAAATGAAAAAAATCAGGTGTTTTTGAACAATGACTCCACAGGTCCCAGGTCTCCTAATGTAGAAGTTACTGGAGACACACAAGCCACACTAAAAGGAGAACCTGAACCATTGTAAGACAGGGCAGACCCAGGGCTGAAAAAGGTGGCCCAGATTGTGAGAGATGATGGAACAAATCCCAGCCACTGGGGAGGAAATTTTGTATAAAAACAATGAGAACAGCCCAAGACTCCCAGAGTGGAACAGAGGAAAGGAAATCATCTCCTGGAACTGAAACAGTCACGCATAATATACTAATCATAAAAGTTACTGCACATGCCAAGACAAGAGGCAGGTGCAGAAAAACTTGGAAAAAAAAATCCAAATTCTTAAACACAAGCTGCTCTAAAGTTTCAGCATAAACTGGACCAAGCATTGAAGTAGAGCCTTACCACACATCCAATCTATGCTAAATACCTAGGCAAGAGGGAGGTACTGATTTCCAGAGTTAGCACATCAAAACAGTCAAATGCCCAGACATCAGGGGGAAAAAAATACTAGCCATACAGAAAAAACAGGAAGAAATGACTCATTCAGGAGAACAAATTACATATTAAAACTTGAGCATAAACACAGACAGTGGAACTAGCAAAGACATTCAGTCCAGTCTTCTAAATCAATTCAACGAACTAAAGGAAAATATGGGCCAAAAAAAAACTAAATATAGGTATGGGATTAAAGGAAATGAAGATGATGCATGAACAAAAAAATTAGAAAGTTTAAAAAGGAAAAATACAGAACTTATGGGGATGAAAAGCACAATAATGGAGGTTAAAATACACTAGAGGCATGCAACAGAAAATTTGAACAGGGAGAAGAAAGAATCAGCAAACTAGAAGGCAGGACAATCAAAATCATACATTTAGAAGAGCAGATAGAGACGAGATTGGAAAAAAGTGGGCAGAGCTAAGAGACCTGTGGGACAACATAACATGTACCGACATCTGCATTATGGGAGTCCCAGAAAGAGAGAGAAAGGAGAAAGGGGCAGAAAGAATATTTGAAGAAGTAATGGCCAAAATTTTCTCAGATTCACACATACATACATATACAGTTCAGAAACTGGAATGAAATGCACTAGAATGTTAATAGTGCTTGTCTTTGGTGTTGGAACCAAAGATGGTTTTATAATTTTCTTTATTTTCTAAGTTTTCAACAGTGGACATGTTTTATTTTTAAAAAAAAGAAAGAAAGAAAGAAAGAAAAGAAACATTATTATTAAAAAAGAAATAGGGAACAGATGTGGCTCAAGCAGTTGAGCACCTGCTTCCCACATGGGAGGTCCTGGGTTCAGTTCCCGGTGCCTCCTAAAAGCAAAAACAAACAACAAGCAAAACAGATTTGGAAAAAAAAAAAAAAAAAAAAACTCAGGGGAGCCGATGTGGTTCAGTGGTTGAGCGCTGGCTTCCCACATATGAGGTCCAGGGTTCAATCCCAGCCCTGGTATCTCAAAAAAAAAAAAAGAGAGAAAGAAAAGAAATAGCTAACATTTCATGCTTTGGGTTATATTTGGAAACAAGAATACATCTCCCTTGAGCATATCATTCAGATAACACTTTTTTCATTTCGTTTTCTTGATTAAATTATGTCTTAAGTTCAGTGGTCTAACTGTATAATTTAAGACAGTCACTATAAAGGTGCAGCTTTGGGAATATTTCTCTAAGTTCTATTAGTCTATTAAGGAATTCTAAAAAAAAATTTTTTTTAATATATCCTTTCCCTTTTTCTTCCTCAACTCTGACAGTGGTAGCAGTGATGTTTTGTTTTGTGGGGGTTTTTTTTGTAGATTTTGTAGATTTTCCCTTCAGCTGTCAGGGGCCGTTAATTTGAAAACCACAGTTGCAGGTGGTTTTTTGAGGCGAAGGGAGTTTAGGACAAAGGAATAGAACTACATAAAACCAGCTTATGGTGTCTTTGAAAACATGAACCCATGCCTTTGTAGTTCTTATTCCAACTACAGCTCAAATCTCAGAGGCATGCTTGAAGCTTTCACCTATGTTCCAGCCAGAAAAGCCCCCTCAGGTAATTATGGTGAGAAAAAAGGTTTCTGTCACAACCACAATCTAATGGTATAGGACATCTGTGTTTTTAGAAAGGGGAGCCTTCTTTAGAAAAGAGAAAAAGTGACATGCTGAGTGGCTTTAACTGGAATTGTGGAGAGTCACGGCAAATCATCGTCATCGTTATTCATTAAGAAAGTGAGGTTGACAAACCTACTCTAAAATAGTAATAAAAAAACCTTGCCTCATGAGAAGTGTCTAGAAACAAAAACAAAGGATGATGTTTTCAGGACACCCATGAATCTCTTGGAGTAGCATCTGCTAGTGCTGGTAGAAATGGATGTTCCTGGGTTAGTGACAATTCTTCTCAGCATTGGCCTGTTTCTTTCCTGTCCTTTTCTTTTCCTCCTCTTTTCCTTATTCTTTTCCATAGAGAACCCAGAAGCACTTGGCCATTTCTCACCTCTTCCAACAGCCCTAGGGAAAAACTCTGGGAAAGGTAAAAATAGCCATGCTAACCACTTTTCTCCTTTCTCACATATGTTTTTTCTGGAAGATTGTTTGAGAGCATGACATGAATGAGACCTCAGAAACAAACACTTGAGTTCCCTCCGTTGAATATGGTCCCACTGCATTGGACAAAACTACTGTAGGCTGGTGTATCCCAGTTGATGTCTTATAGGAAAAGCTATTTCAGACATATTGTAAGACCTTCATTGAAGGAATGAAAGAGAACATATATCTACTGTGTTGTCTGTCGAGTTTTAAAAACTCACATACATCAGTTAATATTTTTAAACCTGTTAGTAGCTCTATTATATTTAAGCAGAATGTAACAGAAAGATTTCAAAGATGATGAGCAAACCAAAGCATTTTGCCATTAACTTTAGTGATAACTGTATGTGTTTATCCAGAGCTTTCCTTTTCGGGTTGTACCTCCATCCATTTCACTTTTGGTTGTGTAGGAGAAACAACTGACTATTAGTACTTGCATGTAATTTCTAGCAATCCTTTCCCAGAATGACTCTTCTTGGTTTCAGTGTATGAGAATAGCCTGATCTGCCTCAGAAAATCATGCATGGTTTTGTTTTGCTTCCAAAGGAAAACTTAAAAGATTATGTTACTGAACAGGACACAGATTTATCACCCCTCAAATTGATTGTGGATCAAAATTATGTTTTTTTAAGTGATTAAAGAAACTTGTGGTGCTCCGCTGAAGTTCTTTCTTAAGGAGCAATTTCTGATGCCTAAAGATTCGCATGCCTAACGAAGCATGTGGAAGTTTCAGAATATGGCAGTACTCTAGCATATTGGCAATATTGACAGTATCCCCACTCTTCTGCCCACGTTTTCCTATATTATTCAGAATGGTGAATCTTTCTGAAAGCCTTTTATGTTTGGATTTCCCCTATGTCAGTGTTCTCACTTTTCACATATGTCAGACTGAAGAATAGGTGAAAGCAAATAGCTGAAGCATTAATGAAATGGCATATTGATCAATTCTGCTCCTGGGGCACTTTCTCTGCAAGTCAATCAAACCACGACACCTCCTGGACATCTGCAGTGCAGCCTCCTGGACACTCCAGCTCACAGGGCATTTTCATGTTGCACAGGTGCCACATTGCGTGTCAATGTAAGGATCCCCATACACTTACGATGTACTAAAATTTACGATCAGGTGGAAGGCCCCATTGAAAGCAAACTCCTGGGGAGCAGATGATGGGAGTGGCTCAAGCAGTTGAACACCTGCTTCACACACGGGAGGTCCCGGGTTCAGTTCCTGGTGCCTCCTAAAGACAAAAAAAAACAAGTAACAAGCAAACATGAAAAAACCAACTCAGGGAAGCCGATGTGGCTCAGTGATTGTTTGTTGTACTTCCCATATACGAGTTCCCAGGTTCAATCCCCAGCCCCAGGCCCAAAAAAAGAAGGAAGAAAGAAAGAAAGAAAGCAAACTCTTGGCTTTGAGAATCAACATAAGTAAAAGAGCAATTCATCAATTTGCTGCTTAGTATTTCTCACCTCATTGAGCCTGTTTCTACCCCATACCATATACCCTAATTTTGTTCCAAAAGGCAATTTGCTTTTCTCATACTTCTAACTACTAACAAGCTACCGGGAAATTTAGTCTTCTCCCCTTTTGGATGAAAGTCTCCCCCAGCTTGACAAATCTTTCCAATGACAACACTAAGACCTCAGTTGTCTGAGTTATGTATCCATAGGGTTTCAACTCTATCCTCCTTGGATTTTCCCTATCCTCATCTTATTCCTTGTTCCTAATCTTCTCAGTTGCATAACTATTTCAACTTTTACAGGGTTTGGCACGTATTAAATGTTCTGGGAAAGGCATGGGGAGTTCAATTAGTTGCAGCCCTATAAATTCTAGCTTAGGTGATAAAGTTGTGACTGGTGGGGGAGAAGCAGGGAGGGGGGAATCGTGGAATTGCCCAGACTCAAAATTAACCCTGCTAGTGCTTGGTGACTAATACTGTGCCTCATGTAAATAGACCTCCCAAAAACCAGTCTCTGCTTTTGTATCCAGGCAATGTTTTATGAGGATTGGTTGGAGAGAACAAACAGCTTTAAATGACGAGTCTTTTGCAAATATCCACTATATCCTCCTCTCTGCCCACCCCATCCCTACCTACTTGAGCACATCTGAAGGATAACCCTAAAAGGGAAAGAATATCAGTAGGACAACTTCACTGTTTCAGGGCTTTGGCCTTCAAACTGGGTGAATCAATTGGGACTAAACTGGTTCAGTTTAAGAGAACTTCTACTTTTGCATCTGCTTAGAACGTATACTTCTACTAGCTGCAAACGTTGTAACTTAATCATTGTAACTAAAGCCTCTTTTGGCTTCCCGTTTTCACTGCTGGAAACCCCTGAGATTTCAGCTGCCACAGGGAGAAGACTGGCAAAGGAATTCCTGAGATGTGACTGGCCCTCGCCAGCAATTAGCTCCCCCTACCACCTGCCACCTAACTCACCACTTGAGTTTCCTTTAATGGGCCTGCTTAAAATCAGAGCCTATTTGTTGCTTGGAGAAAATAACATGGACTGTTATCAGCCCTTAATAACTGAGGTTAAATAATGTAAGGGAGCAGAGGTGACCTCCCACATGGGAGGCCCCCGTTTGGGCTCCCAGAGCCTCCTAAAAAGAAGACGAACAGACAGGCGAACAACAAGGAGGGGAGAAATAGATAAAAATATATTAAGCTTTAAAAATAATGTGGTCAGATTACTTCTCTAAGGAGAACCCTGTGCAAGTTTTCAAGTGGAGGGGTGAAGTTTGAGCCCCTAATGGGGCTCCTGAATGGGATATCCTGGGGAGCCCGGAGATTGGGGTCCCTCTCCATGCAAGCACAGACGCTGTGTGCCTAGAAGGGAGGGTCAGACCAAAGCAAGGTGAGCTGCCTGGGCGGCAGTGGATCAGGTAGCAGCCAAGGGGTGACTATTCATGCTTCCAGGGCCCATCCCTGCCTGGAACCACAGAGGAGCTGCTGGTCTGACCCCCGCTTCAACCCAGGTGTCTTCCACCTCTTCTAGAAGAGTCAAGGATGAAGACAGCATGCACTTCTCAAGAGGGACTGGGAGACAAAAAGGAAGTGAGAGTTCCATTCAGTACATGTTCATTCTGCATTTCCAACTCAGCCTTTAGCACATAGCAGAAGGAAAAATCACAACTGTTAGCCATTAACTAACCATTCTGTTTTTAATTTTTTTTTTTTGGGGGGGGAGGCATTGTGAACTTACTAAAGAGGACTTTACAAGACCCATGCAGTACACATTTCAATCTGCCTCCCTTTCCCACAACCCATCCTCACTGCCCATCCCTAAACCACGTAATCCTTGTCCAATGGATTTATATCTGCTCTGTCACACAGTCAACACAGGTGATTATCTGGGTTGAACACTTGGACTGCTTTCAGCTCATTGGTCTACAAATAGTCTCACCTGGGTGGACATTTTTATTTTTTTTACTTTTTATTTTTGTTCTTTTCAGCCCATTGGGCATAAATATTTTGAAACAGGCCAATTCACCTGACTGTTTACCCAATTTTCATAATTGATAGCAATATTAGTTCACATTTATGATGAAAGACTAAATCACTGGAGTCAGTTGTAAAGCATTAGGCTGCAACTTGATCATCCCCATTTATCAGATTCTTGGATTTAAATGCCTAGAACAAGTGATAGGCTCCTTGCTCCTTTTATTTTTTATTTTCTTTCTTTGTTACAGAAGTTGTTGGTTTACAGAACAATCATGCATTAAAAAACAGGATCCCCTATACCGCCCCACCACCAACACCTTGCAATGGTGTGGAACATTTGCTACAATTGTTGATGGCACATTTTTATAATTGTGCTATTAAAGTCCATGATTTAATTTAGGGTCCACTGTTTGTGTAGTGTATTCCATGGATTTTTTTTCATTCTGTTACCATAAATACAATCTGACATTTCCCCTTTTAATCATATTCAGATGTATATTTAGTTGTGTTCACAATGTTGTGTTACCATCACCACCATCCATTACCAAACATTTCTGATTCCAAATAGAAACTTTGTACATTTTAAGCCTTAACTTCCCATTCCCTATCCCCACCCTGTCCCCTGGTAACCTATATTCTAGATTCTAACTCTATGAGTTTGCTTATTCTAATTGTTTCAAACCAGTGAGATCACACAGTATGTGACTTTTTCTCGATTTCTTCCAGTTGTTCATTTCTGGTGTATTGAAACACTACTGATTTTGGGGTGTTGATCTTGTACCCTGCCACTTTGCTTAATTCATTTTTTAGTTCTAGGAGAGCTGTTGATTTTTCAGGATTTTCTGTATATAGAATCATATCATCTGCAAATAGGGAAAGTTTTACTTCTTCCTTTTCAATTTGGATGCCTTTTATTTCTTATTCTTTACTAATTGCTCTGTCCAGAACGTCCAATATAGTGTTGAATAACAGTGGTGGCAGTGCACATCCTTGTCTTGTGCTTGATCTTAGAGAGAAAGCTTTCAGTCTTTCAGGAGACACAGGGAACCGAACCCTGGACCTCCCATGTGGAAGGTGGGACCTCAACCGCTTGAGCCACATCTGCTTCCCTGTTTCTTCCAATTTTGAGGTTAGGTCTCTGATTTGAAGTTTTTCTTCTTTTTTAATGTAAGCATTTAGAGTTATAAATTTCCCTCTCAGCACTGCCTTCGCTATATCCCATACGTTTTTGGTATGTTGTATTTTCATTTTCACTCACCTCAAGATATTTCCTAATTTAGCTTCTGATTTCCTCTTTAATCCATTTGGTTGTTTAAGAGTATGTCATTTACATATTTTTGAATTTTCCATTTCTCCTCCTGTTATTGATTTGTAGCTTCATTCTGTTGTGGTTGGAGAATATGCTTTGTATGATTTCAATATTTTTTAGCTTATTGAGACTGTTTTGTGACCCAATAAATGGTCTATATGGAGAATGATCCACGTGCACTCAAAAAGAATGTGTACTCTGTTTTTGTCTGTCTCTTACTATTAACGTAGAGCCCTCAATTTCTCCCTTCAAATCTGTCAGTATTTGCTTTATATATTTTGGCACTCTGCTGCTACATGCATATATATTTATACTTGTTACATCTTCCTGTCTAATTGTCCCCTTTATCAGTATATTATGACCATCTTTGTCCCTGGTAGCTGTTTTTTTACTTAAAGTCTATTTTATCTAATATTAGTATAGCCACCCCAGCTCTCTTCTGGTTACTACTTGCATGGTATATTTTTTCCATCCTTTCACCTTCAACTTACTTGTATCTTTGAATTTAAGGTGAGTCTCTTGCAGACAGCATATAGTTGGGTCATGCTTTTTTAATCCATTCTGTCCATCTTTTCCTTTTGACTGGATAGCTTAATCCATTTAAATTTAAAGTCACTACTGATAGTACAGGATTTTATGCTGCCATTTTGCTCTTTAGCCTTTGAAGTTGTATACCTTTTTTTTTTTTTTCTTTCTTTCTTTTTTTGGTCCCTCACTTCTGTTAATGCTTACTTTTATATTTATTTGCTTTTTTGTGTTGTGCCATCCTGAGTTCCTTCTCATTTCTATATGGATATATTTTTCAACTATCTTCATAGTTACCATGAAGTTAAAATTTAATGTCCTGAATATATAACAATCATATTTGTTTTGATACCAACTTAACTTCAATAGCATGTACACATACTTTGCTATACCCCTCAATCCCCCACCTTTTTTTTTTTGCTTGTTACTGATTATATCTTTGTACATTGTACATACAGAAACATAGATTTATCATTATTTTTATGCATTTGCATTTTAGCATCTCCAGGAAGTAAGAAGTGGAGTTACATTCCAAATAATACAATATAATAATACTAGCATTTATAATTACCTAAGTGATTACCTTTACCACAGGTCTTTATTTCTTTATTCGGCTTTGAATCACTGTCTAAGCTCCTTTCCTCTTAGTCTGAAGAACTCCCTTTAGCATTGCTTATAGGACAGGTCTGGTGCTAATGAACTCCCTCAGCTTTTCCTAACCTGAGAATGTCTTAATCTCGCCCTCATTTTTGAAAGAGAGTTTTGCTGGATAAAAATTATTGGCTGGCAGTTGTTTCCTTCAGCACTTTAAGTATTTCCACCCACTGCCTTCTTGCCTCCATGGTTTCTGATGAGAAATCAGCACTCAATCTAATTGGGACTCCTTTGTACATAGCTTGTTGCTTTTCTCTTGCAGCTTTCAGAACTCTCTTCTTGTCCTTTGCATTCAATAATGTGATATATATATATCACACAATATATAAGGGAGTATGTTTTTCTTCATGTTTATCCTGTTTGGTGTTCCCTGAACTTCTTGGATGTACCTATTCACATGTTTTGCTAAGTTTGAGAAGTTCTATATCATTATTTCTTTGACTATTCCTTTTGCTCCTTTCTCTCTTTCTTCACCTTCTGGAACTCCCATCATGCATATATTGGTGTAATTGATGGAGTCCCATAGCTGTCTTAGGTGGTTTTTGCTTTTAATATTTCAAGTGTCTTGTTTTCAAGATCACTGATTCTTTCTTTTACCAGCTCCAGTCTGCTCTTGAAACTCTTCCTGGGCATTTTTCATTGCAGTTAGGAAGGTCTGCCCAAGGTGAATGCAGAGTGTGCAGGGATTTTCTTGTCTGTCTGAAGCCTCTGTCTTGTTCTTGGCTTTTGCTAGTTAAATTTTTTGGAGTTCCCTGTTTACAGGAGTTTGTCCCTTCTGTTTCCTAGGAAACAGACCTCCCTCTCCCTGGTGTTTGAAGCCAGCAGGCCTTTGTCCTAGACTGTCCCCCTCTATACTTTTTCACACTCCTTTCATTGTCTCAAGCTGCTTTTGACTGGAGGGCAAATTCTGGGAGCAGTGTCAACCCAGAGAGGACTTTTCCAATTCAGTCTTTCCCAGCCAAAACAGGGCCAGGGACCCACAAAAGGGGCACAGACCATCCCCAAAGTGCCCTGGGGAGGGGATCAGGAAGGGCATCAAAAGCTGAACTCTCCTGGCCTGCCCAGCAAATACAGCCCTTCAGCTAACTGTCTTCCATAGCTTGGAGGTCACATAGCATCTTTAAATCTCTGCCACCTCCTCCCCTGAGCAGGGAGGGTTGAAATAATGGCTGCTGCCGCCTTTGTCCAAGGTGGGTTGGAGCAGTAGCTGCCTTCAGAACTGGGTTCCAGCTATCTGAATTCAATCAAAAGTCGTGATCAGTGATTGGCTGTGTCCACCCCTGTTCTTGGGGAAGAGGACTTTTATGCCCCTTTCTGCCACCAGCTGCTAGCCAGGGACTGGACCCCACAGCAACCTGCCACAAAAGTGGGGCATGGGCACCAGTAGCCACCACGTGGAGAGAACAATTTAAAGTTCTTACCGTAGTTTATCAGCCTCTTCCTTCCACTCCTCTCTGGATGCTGTCCAGTATTCTTCTGGCCTCCGGAGTTTGAAACTAGTTGTTTCAGACAGTTCCTGCTTGTTTAATGGTTGTTTTTGTGGAAGGACTGAGTCATGGAGCTCAGTACTCCTCCATCTTCCCCGGGAGTCAGCTCCTTGCCCTTTTGACTTCCTTTTGTCTGACCTCCCTTACACTCTCATACATAATATGGCCTTCCCACCTTGCTCACCTCTCCTGTTATTCCCCTCGACTCTTCTACTCCTCGTCCACGGTGCTTCTCCAGCCTTCCCCATCACAGCTGCCCCAGGCCTTGCCCTCTGGCCCAAGTGTGCCACCTGCTCAGCACACCTGTAGCCTACTCGCTGCTCACCTAGCACCACCCGCCCCTGCAGGGGGAGCTCTGAACTGTAACACAGAGAGCTTGTTGCTTGTTGCTTGTCATTGTCTGGGCCTGGAGTGCCCACCATGTCCCCCAGCTCACATCCACAGCAATGACTCAGGGCCATACTACCTCCGTCCCCACCTCACTCTCCCTTGCTATGCTTAGTTATTCTTTTTTTTTTTTTTTTTTTTTTTTTTTTTTAATTTTACCGGGAGATCCCGGGGATCGAACCCAGGTCCCTCCATATGGTAGACAGACGCCCAACCATTTGAGCCACATCCGCCCCCCCTTAGTTATTCTTCATAGCACTTCCTGCTACCTGAAATCAGATATTCATTTGGGTATTTATCATTCAATTCAAGATAGAGAATTTTTGTCATACTGCTATGTCCCCAGCTCCTACAACAAGCAACACCTATAACAGACACTTTAAACAATATTTGTGGAATTGAAGAGGTGAAATGGGGCTGTGCCTTCCTCTCCAGTCAGTGGCACTGTCTCTGGTGGAGCTTTCCTGGGAACAGTGTGAAGACTGTTAGCCCAGAGTCTTTAACCTTTTTTAACCCAGGCCACCTATCAATAACACAGGGCCTGGAGCTGGGAGTGGAGTGGAATAGAATGGGGTGGGGGTGAAGTAAAATTCATGAAAATCTGCAGAGGCAGGAGAGATGTGTAGGCTTCTCAGAAGGAGGCATGAACAGCCCACCCTCCAAGTCTTCTTCACTAAATGTACCTCCTCTGAGAGGTACTGAAGCTTAATGTATGTAGAATTTTTAATTAACTTGATTATAAAAGTGTGGAAATGGATAGAGTTGATAGTAACACATTATAGTGAGTAGAACTAACGCAGCTGGTTTATAAATGGGATTGTGCCTGAAAAGGATAGTCTAGGAATGTAAATGGTCATTGAAAGAAAGCTAGAGAATAATCTAGGGACTAAATAACATAGTGAGAGGGGCGTCCGTCTGCCATATGGAGGGACCTGGGTTCGATCCCCAGGACCTCCCGGTAAAATAAATATATATATATATATATATAGATAGATAGATAGATAGATAGATATATAGAAGGCGCATGGGCTGCCAGGCTCTGTGTGCTGCTGAGCCATCGGGCCCCGGGAGCCATGCAGCAGGATGATGACGTAACAGGGGAGAGACAAGACGAGATGCTCCGAAAGCTGCAGAAGCCAGGAGCTGTGGTGGCGCAGGTGGCAGAATAACTGTCTCCTGCATTGGGAGTCTCCAGGATCGAGTCCTGGTGAAGACTGGAGGATGGGAAGAGATGGCAGGAAACAGACACAGAGAATTGCTCAGCGAATGGGCACAAAATAGCAAATGGGGAAGGGGGTGTTGGTTAAAGTGGATAAAATAAATAAATAAATCTTTTAAAAAATAAATAAATAAATAAATAAATAAATAACATAGTGAACCCAGAGGTGGGTGAAAATTGTGCTTAATAATACAAATACAAGAATGTCCTTCTATGAACTAGACCAAATGTACATCACTATTGCAAAGTGGTAAGAATGTGGAGAAGCATGGGAAAAATACAATTAAATGTAACTATAGTTAACAGCAATACTGTAATATTCTTGCATCAATGCCAAAGATGTTAATAATAGTGGGGTATGGAAAAAATATACCAAATGTATGCTATAGACCATAGTTAGTGGTAGTAGTCTGATAATATTATCTCATAATCTGTAAAAAATGTTCCACAACAATTAGTATGTTGGTGGAGGGGTGTTGTATGGGAATTCCACACATGTGCTTGATTGTTTTGTAAATTCCCAGCCTCTCTAATAAAAATATATTTCAGAGAGGCAGACATAGATCAGTGGTTGAGTGCCTGCTTCCCATGTACAAGGTCCTAGGTTCAATCCCTACCTTAAAATACACACACACACATACATACATACATATAAATAAAAGAATATGCAAAAAAAATTTTTTTCCCATAACCAAAAAAAAGTACCTTTTCTCAGCCAGGGTTTTTGTACAGGTAGGAGAAGGTGTGAAAAGGTCTTGGTGTCTTGCAGTTTCTCTCACCTAATGGAAAATGAAGGACCATAGGGTATTTATGGAGAGAGCCCATTGCACCAAGAAGCATAAATCCATCCAAGTCCCGAGTTATTTGTCCTAAACGAAGCCACACCAGAAGAATCCCTCTCTCTACTAGTGGGAACAGCAGTCACCTGTTTAGAATGCTACCCGTGCTGCCTCTCTTTGGCTAGAGAGATAGCAGTGATTAACCATCAAGAGACCTAAGCTTTAGTTTGGCTGCTTATTTACTGAAGAAACCAGATTTTGGCCTACCCTGTATCCCTTTGGATCTCAGAGGCAAGAAAATATACCCCCTATTCCCATACAGTCTATTTTTTATTGTACTGTCAACTGGGCGTGGAAGTGGTGGAAATTAGGAGAAAAGAGCAAAATCAAGTATTATCTAATCCTTCAGCCCAGCAAATACTTACTGGACACTTCTCTGCCAAACCCCGACTTTGAGGCTAGGAACACTAACTTGATAAGAAATCCTTCTAGCCCTGGAGGAGTTCATAGTCTAGCGTGGAAACCAACACTGTTCATTTCAATACCACTTGCTTTTGTACTGCTGCTTTACAGTGGCAGCATTCTCTAGGTGCCAGCACAAATGTGCATTTTATCCACAGACTGAAAAGAGACCCTGGTGTAATCTGTCCCCCTAAATTACTACAGGATTTTATACAGCCGACATGTGCAATTACTTTAAATCCCACCGGGTGTCTTGTTGGGAACACAGCTCCACCTCCAAAGTACTAACCGTTCAGCTAACATTCAAATGGAGCTTATCAGATCAAAGGAACTAACTCAGTACTGCTGTTTGACTTATCAGTGTACAGTTGAAGTGGCCTTAAAATGCCTCCTTCAGACTCTTAGGAGGACTCCTAAAGCTGAATGGACAGCACAGAGTGAAGGAAGTAAGAAGGGGATTGCAATGGATCTTAGGTGGCATGGCAGTTCTCTAAATTTCTGTAGACCCAGGACTTAGAGTTGAGCTTACTTGTATGTAGTTTTCCTTCACAGCACATATGATGGTTTGCAATTACATATTTATGTTAGCACCTGTGGAAAGGTACTGTTTGTTTTTTCCTGCCATTGTATGTATTAGTGTCTAGCATATAATCACTGCCAATATATATCTTTGTTGAATAGAAGGACTAAACAAGTGGACTTTGTAAAGTCTTCATGTCCAATTCTGTTTGAAGAGGGGATTCAGCCAAAGCATAGCCTACTAAGGGGTGTGAGGCTTCTCAGAGAGCTGGTTTCCAGGGGCTTGGGATTCCAGTTCTAAAGAAACCTGACACCTCTCTCACCTCCTCCTTCCACTTGATAAAACTTGGTCGAGATAGGTAAAAATGCTGTATATGGGTTACAGATGAGAAGTCTGGTACAGGTCCTCTTTCCAAGTACCCTCCAATATACTTTTGAGGTTTCTTTTGTTTTTCTCCAAGAGAACACTAAAGACTTTATGCCTGTGCCTGTTTAAGGGGACCAAAGAGCTCCAAGGAATCCCCAAAGGCAAGATCTTGAGCACTTTCACTGTTGATCCTTTGAATCAAACATAGTCCTTGCTTGCCCTCATGGGAAATATGATCCCTACCTTCAGTAAAACCTCCAGTGCAGGAAAACAGGCAAACGACCAGTGACTCCAGTGCGCTATCGAAAGTGCAACAAAAGGAGCCTGCACGAGCTACCCCATCACAGACCCCTGAGGAAGGACTCTTCAAAGACTGACGCCTTCAGACCAGTCTTCTCTTTTTCTTTTCTCAGAGTAACTCATAATTACCATGAGAACATGTGCAAAGTAATGAAATACTAATAAATTCACTGGTATATAGGTTCACCCTATTTAAATAGATTTTTGAGTCTAGAATTGTGTTTAAATCCAGGGCCCTAGATTAAACTACGTTCTAATTTAATTGCTCCCTTGCTGATGGCTCAGGCAAAGTAGCCTCTTATTATAGAATTACACTATGGCCGCTGAAGCGTGCTTCATTTAGTTCTATTTAAAGATACATACAGAAAGAACTCATTCCAGCTACCAGGAGCTCTGTACTAGCTGACAAGGAGGTGTTCAGAGCAAAACAAACTGCATCCTACCCCCCACCCAGATTCCTGAAAAGTAGTCTAAAAGTTTAAAATGTTTCTTTCCAAAATGTAAACTGAAACAATCCCTTCATTTATTTTAGGTTCCTTGCAGATGGTTTGCAGAGGTCCCCAGGCCAACAAAATCTGTTTAGTACAAGAAATTAAAATAACCCTACCAAATTATCCTTCTTTCTCTTGTAGTCAAAAATTGAATTTCTTATTTTAATCTATTAAACTTGTTCCATGCTGCACTCTGTGAGCTGAACCATGGAAATAATTCCTTATAGAGCCATACATTTGTCCTTTATTGCTTAATTCTGGAACCCCAAAATAAAATGATTGTTTTAGTTTGCTAAAGGCTGCCAATGCAATATATTAGAAATGAGTTGGCTTCTATAATGTGGTTTATTAACTTATAAGCTTACAGTTTCAAGGCTGGGAAAAAATGTCCAAATCAAGGCATCAGGCTAAGCTCTCACCCTGAAGGTCAGTGCTGGCGAACCCAGACGCCTACCAAGTGACAGAGCACAATGGCGGCTCTGCAGGTCTCTGCCTTCTCCTCCAGGCTCCCTTTCTCCCCAAGCTCAGCTGTGGCAATCAGGCACATGGTGGTGTCAGCTAGTCGCTCCCCTCTCCTCCAGGCTTTGTTGCTTCAACTTTGGGCTGCTCCATCTGTGGCTTTTCTTTCTCCTGGGTTCATTGATTTCAACTTCTGGAGGCTTCTCTCTGTCACTGAGGCTTTTCTCTGTGTTTAGGGCTTTTCTTCTATTTATAAAGGACTCCAGTAAGAGGATTAAGACCCACCATGGGTCCCCCAACCTAATAAAAGCCTTTAGCTGAAGTAATTTAACCAAAAGAAAGGTCCCTTAACTGAATCTGGTCCAACGGTACCATGTACAATAGGTTTTCATGCACAGAAATGGATTAGCTTTAAGATCAGGATTTTCTGGGATCCACCCAGCTTCAAACTGTCACAATGAAATAAATTCTGACTCTTCCCCCGTTTTCTTTTCCATTTATTCATGTCTTTTCTCTTTACACAAACCTCCTATCAAAAATATCTAAAAGACTGTGAATATTCTCGCTGTCCTGATTTTGTGATAATCAGGGTAGGCTAAACATTCGCTATATTAGAAACAGTGCATGTGTCCCCAGACCTAGTTTTTCTTCCTAGGTCTGATTTTTAGAATGCTGGTGATAAACCAAGCCTGATTTATTATATGACCATCATGTATGGGAAAAGACTGTAACTCTAGGTATCTTTGGTTATCCTTAAGAGATATAGCAGGGGGAGAGATGTGGCTCAAATGTTTGGGCATCCATATCCCATATGGAAGGACCTGGGTTCGATCCCCAGGACCTCCCGGTAAAAATTTTTAAAAAAAGAAAAATATAGAAGGCACGCAGGCTGCCAAGCCCCATGCATGGGTGCACCATCAGACCCCGCCAGCGGGTGTGCTGCCAGGCCCCACGAGCCGGTGAGCCCCCCAGGCCCTGCGCACGGGCACGCCATCAGACTCTGCGAGCCACATGGCAAGATGATGATGTAACAGGAGAGTGACACTAGGGAGAGCTAAGACAAGACAGTACCAAAAAATGAGGAACTAAGGTGGCACAGGTGGTAGGATGCCTCTCTCCCACATCGGAGGTTCCAAGAATCAAATCCCAGTGAAGACAGGAGAAGGATGAGTAGAGAGGGCAGGAAACAGACACAAGAGTTGCCCAGCAAATGGGCACAAAAACAGCAAAAACGGAGGGCGGGGGGATGGGGTAAAAATAAAAGTAAATAAATAAATAACTCCTTTAAAAATATATCTAAAAGACATTAAATACTAATATTAATCAATCCTAGAGGTGTTCTTTCTCCTTCTCATTGCTTACCTTCTTGCCAGTCTCCATGGCATCAGCTCCATAACTAACAGATAAAACCCAATTAAAAATACTTCCGATGGGAAGCGGGCCTAGCTCAGTGGTTGAGCGCCTGCTTCCCATTTATGAGGTCCTGGGTTCAATCCCCAGTGCCCCCTAAAAGTAATAATAATAATAATAAACATCCTGTCAAGAAACTTACGAACCAATAGGCTGCCCTATTGGAGCGTTGGAAAATACAGGGATCCAAGTCACTTTAATTCCCTCAAAGTTTTTAATTCAACACTCTTTTGAGACGATTTAAAAGAAACTCAAGCTATCAATGGACCCCCCAAAATGACCATTTCTCACTCAATCATGAAATTTAATTTTTTCATTACTGTGAGAAAAAAAGAATTGCTACCTCCCCACCAAAGGGAGCCTGATCCCTGTGCAAACCCTTGAGCACCTAGTAGGCAGCTCCCAGCTGAGCTTCTCCTCAGAAGTAGGATGTGGAGAAGCACAACGAGGCTAGAGGCTACGCAGCTTCCATAATCCTATCTGCTGTCATTGCAATCTTGTTTTCACATTTCTTAAAAGCAGCTGTACCTGAGCATTTATGTTTTTACAAAGCAATCTTAATGTTCCCAGTGGCATAATTGCCCAGATATAACTGGGGACTCGAGATTAGCGCTCAGGGGAACTTGGGAGGGATTTGTGTAATGGAGGGTACAGTCAACCCCAAGGGAGCGCTGTCTGCTAAAAGTTCGTGTGAGCAGGCTCCCTCTAGTGGCTCCTGCATTATAGTCACAGGGGGACAAAGGCATACCAGCTATGATGCGTTCCAGGAAGTGATTGTTGTAGCTAAAACATTTCGAGAAAACAGGGAATGTGTCCATGTTTAGTGAGCTCTCAATATCTCTCCATCTTCATAAAGGAAACGAGTTGAAAACGGGCGCTTTCTCTCCTCCGAGTACACCTCCTCCTCATGCTCCAAATTCATCACCAGAGACGGCACCACCGGCATCTCAGGTTTAAACCAGCTCCGGCAATTTCTCCCCTTCCTTTTCTGTTTCTGCCTAATTTCACTACTAATCCCATTCATTTGTCCTTTATAATATTTCTCATATTTTCTGCCCTTCTTGTCAATTTTCCCAATCTATAAACTTATAACTGTCCAGAAGCATTTGAAGCAAATATAAATTCAGAGCACATGTATCAAAGGCTCTTGATTGACAGGCAGCCCCGGCCCCTTGCCAGGACAGCTCCAAACTTCCATCCCAGGGACAGCAGCTGTTTCTGGTGATTCTGAACCCCAGCCCTCTCCCAATTTCAAAGACTCTGGAATCTGGAGTAAAGGATTTCTCATGTCATTATGTGCCTGGGTCCCCGTCCTCCTTCCTAATCCTTCTTTCCCTGAAAGATCTCCTGACCACCCAACACCAGCAGGCTCCACACTTCCATGACCTCAGGGTTGACGTTGCCATCAAGGAATTTAGGACACCCAGCTAACCCTTGCTTCTCTTTGTCCTAGCACATTAGCTTCTTGTCGGTTTCCAGGACCAAGTTCCTACCTGGTACTCCTTCTTTCTAGGACTTGAATTCCTCTTCTCTTAACCTACCTCTTAGGGATTCCTGGATGAGCTGCCTCAGACCTGGGTGGCTGCAAGCCTACCTTTCTCTCGCCTGCCCTTCCCCTTTCAGATATTACTTATTCCTAATCCAGCAGGGGTGCCTTTGTGGGTCCCATTCTTTCTGGCTGCCCATGGACCTTTGCTGAAATTCTTCCAGCTAGGTGACTTAGTATGACACCGGCTGCCTGTTGTGATTACTTCCTTCTGAGATGATGGATATAGGACCCCACAGCCTGCCTCAGTTTACCATCACTCAAATGTAGTTAAGGGTCCAGCAAAAGGACCAGAATCCCCAGAAAGGCTCTCCATCCCTTGCCAGCACCCCCTTCCCAGGATTCCTTGCTGCCAATCTTGGGAACTCTTCTCTCAGCATCCCAAAGGAAATTTCAAGGAAGTAGCAAGGTCTGTATCCCTAGGTTTAACTTCTGAAGTTACCTTTCCCAGCCTTGTCCTCTCTAGAGACTCTCTATATCTGTCTCTCTCTCTCACAGACACACACACAAATCCCATCCCATCCCATTGCTTCTCTAGCTCTTGGTTCTGGAAATCCTATTACATTATTTCTCTCTCCTTCTGCCACTCAGATCCTGGCAGGTTCCTTTCAGCTCTGGGCCCTAAGTATACCAATACAACCAAAGATTGACTCTTCACCCAAAACCCAGACTGTCTCCAGGACTCAGCGCTTAGAAGGTCCCTATACCAGCCTTTTCTCTGCTCCAGACCGACATGGTCTCCCTGGCTCTTTCCTCTGCTTCTTTAGTAAAACCACAGGTTCTCCCATAACTTCCAGCCCCTCAGTATCCCCAAGTCAACTAGCTGGCACAGAATTCATCCCATAAACATGCTAAGAACCCTCCCTCTGGCTGGCCCTGCTATTTTCTTTGCACCATTATCATTCTCCTAATCCCACATTATGATCATAAGATTCTTTAGACCCTGGATTCTTCAGTAATTTGTGGGGAGGACGTGCTCACTTCAAAAGGACCTTCACACAGGGCCACTGCCTTCCCTTCCCACCTCTAACTAGGACGGCACACACTGACATTGCAGAATGAAGAAGACTAGCTGGAGAGTGACGAGAACAATCTGGTTATTCCTCCCAGCTTCGCACGGTATTTTGCTCCTCTGATGGGATCAATTTGTTCACTCAAAAGAACCTGCGCGAGCTTACATCCGCAGCGGGCACAGCCAATGCTAAGGCAGAATCCTGATCAATAGCAATGCAAAGAATCCCCTATATTTTTATGTAACATTTATGTCATCTAAATATCTTTTTTTTTTTTTTAATGAAAAATATATTTTTAAAAATATAGCAATGCAAAGACTAACTGCGCCCCCTGGCAGCCTCCTCGCCCAACATGTCTTCCCTTTTGTCCTTTTCAAATCAACAAATTTTCAGTGGCGGAAAATACTTCCATTTTAAATTTATGGGGGCACTCCGACTTCAGCTGTGAAATCACAGAGGCGCCGCAGCCCTGAGTATAATTATACACCAAGTTGTGTGGAGTCAATTACCCCGGATTTCTGAGTTTCCCTTTTCTCTTTATCTAATCATATTTAGCAGGAAGCTAGACCACTCATCTGACTGGCATACTTCTGTGCAGTGATTGCCTTCCATTAAAATCAGTTTTCTCACAACTTTCTGCCCATGCACAGTATAATTAAATATTTTGCCTTTCTTCAACATGCAGATTAGTGTATGTGAGAAAGAGAAAATCAAGCACTAGAAAATAGAGTTTGCTTCATGGCTGCTTCCTGACATTTGCAGTGCAAAGAAATATAATGGCTTTTATGCTGAGAAACCCAGAATGCCTTCAGCAAGTTTTAAAGTGCTCTCATAGAGATCTGGGGTGCTGAATCAATGACCCCCCAGCTGCCTGGCTTTCCCCAACTTGAGGAGATCTGCGTTACTGCAGGCCAGCCCCATTCTGGAACACTAGAGAAGCTGGTTGAATTGTCCGGGATGCAGTTTCTTGATTTCCTTATATGAGGAGAAAAGTTAATAAAGGAAGTTGGTTAATGACAGTCATTCAGAGATAATGTCCATCTCCCAAGGAGTATATGTGAACTCAATAACAAAAGAGGGCTTTGAAACTTTAAAGTGCTGAGTAGTTAGCAAACAGCTGCCATAGGCACATCTCAGCCAGGCTTGCTCCTCGGCCCAGACTGCTTAGAGTTGGCTTCCCAGGGCCTGAACCACTGCCAGTGTAAATACTGGAAAGGTATCCAGAGCCCATGGAGACCTACTGCCTCCCTTTTCCTCTGAAAATTGGATGTGAGGCTGGGCCACAGTATACATGGTTACAAGATACTTTGAAGCCTGCTAAAGAATAAAGTGGTAATTAAAATGATAAAATTGTGTTTGAACTCTGGAGACCATGAGAACTTTATAATTGACTCTTATAATGAGCTTTGGATGCACATACACAACTATTAATGGTTTGTGTGGAGGGGAAAGTCCTTTTCATTTTGTGTTAACAGTAAAAGCACTCCAAAAATTACACATAATGGAAATGATTATTTCACTCCTCTGGTAAGAGGCACTTAACCTTTGATCTTGAGTTAAATTACATTACCAGAGGCAGCTCGTAAGGGGCCAGAAATTTGTTTCCTTTGGCACTGTACTGATGATGTGTTAAAATAATTAGTAAATTTTGTAGAGTTCCCCTAAGAATAACGCCCTATAGCTTAAGATGAACTAAAGAAAACATTGACTTGAGCAAAGGCAGAGAAAAATATGGACCACCATTATGTCATTTTCAGGATTTTCTACTTACCCTTCTTCATGTGAAATATTAAATAAAATGATTCCTCAGCCCTTTTTTTAAATGTTGCTATATAGTAAAATTATGAAGGACTTCTTTCTTCTCTTACACCAATATCTATATTTATATTGTTAAAATAATAAATGTAAATATAGACCAATAAACTTAAAGATATAGAAAAAGTTTGCTTGTCCCCAAGCCATACCCAGGTTAATTTCTTCCTGCATAATTTATGTTCATCTGGCTCATTTTTTTTCTAATGGAAATTATCAACCATGGGAATTATCTAGCCCCAAAACAATAGGGAGCCCCTGTACCAAGAATCATCTTTAAGTGGAGTGCTTCTGAGGGTCCAGAACCTCCTTTATAGGTGCCTTTGATCAAGACCAAGTCCTGTTTTGTACCACATGCCTATACTGTCCCAGTTTCCTAACTTAGTTTTGCTTCTTCCTTGCATTATTAGAAGCCACCTGCCCTAGACACAGCTGAACCATAAGTCCTGGTCTCAGTGAATAGTGGCAAGAGACAAAGAGCCTAATTTTGTTGGTGGTGTTGAAACAGCCTAGTAAATTAGACAGTTTGAGGGAGGAAATATGAAAACAAAAGAAAGGATAGACATTATGAGAAATATCCTGTCAAAAGAAACACCTGAAGAAGAAATGGGGAAACCAAAAGGTCCATCACTTCCTTTCCTTATTCTTTCTCAAGTCTCCTCTTCTCTAAAGGGCTTGTATTCCTTGGGGCACTTGTGTCATGTCATCCCATAATACTCCCTTAAAGATCCTTGGACCAGCAGGTGGTTCCAAGCCATTCAAAGGCCATTTGCTTCCAAATCAAAGTCCTCATATAATCTTGGAACCCCCAAAGGTTTTCCAAGAGCTAAACCAAGGCTAAGGCCAATGTCTCCTTCCTGGGTTTCGCCCACCCAAATCCTGACCCTGCCCTGAGGATACCACTAATAATCCTAGAGTCTATACATTTTTAACAGTGCTTAGACTTTTACAAGGCGTTAGGGAGGGAAGGCTGTCAGCATTTCTCAAACTGCATTCAAGAATTTCGTGAGGTGTTCTAGAGATATTAGAAAACTCAAAGAATGTGTTTGTCTCCTCGGTTACAGTCTGTTAATCCCTTAGAAAGTCACAGGGTTCTTCTTAGAGTCACAGGCTCTAAGCAGCCCTACAATAAAGACACCTCTTAATTCTAACTGATCCAGAGTTTTCCAAATTGCTTTAACCACAAAATCTTTTTTTTTTTTTTAAACCTCTCTCAAGACATTTCTTTTTACCTCTCAGAACTGTTCTTCCATGGTAGGCAATTTAGGAACACTTGAAAAACAATTATGTCTCATTGACGTGGGTTTATTATATTGTCTAGTCCTAGACAAATGAAAGCATCCTTTTATATTGATCACCTATGGTTTGCTTTGTTGAGGTGGGCAGCAATGGATTACAGTTCCGAAATCCATTAGTGGTCAAAGGAAGAGTAAAGCTTATTTGGCAGCTAGGTTTTTAACTTTGTCAGTCTAGCTTATGAAAAGGTTAGTTATTTGAGGATATTAATTATAGTCTGAGGTTTGGGGTTAATTTGGTTTTCACATGAGTGGGGAGACAAATGAAATTAAATTCTGCCAGGAAGCACTGATCCTGCTTTGCAAATAATACAGATTTTTCAAAGATTCCTTTTTAATTTACCAAACATTTGCTCAGTGCAAAACCATTGTGCTAAAAGGAGACCGAGCATAGGGGTAGCACCTTAAAATCTTGCCGGGCCCCGGCCCGGGGCGCGGGGCTGCTGGAGGTGAGCCAAGGACAAATGAGCTACTCCTTATCAAATCTACACCTTATCAAATCTGCTTCTTCTAAGTACTTTCCTCACAATGGAGCCAACTGGATGATTCTGGTCCCTCCCAGGAACCAGAAAGGAGGCTATATGAAGAGGCAGGGATGAGATTCATGCAAAAAATGTAAAGGTGGGAGCTTAGGCCCTGCCAGAAGCTTCCAAACCATCATCTCTTCCTTAACCTTAACCTTCCTTGGCCTTTTTTTTCATCTTTACGTAGAACAAGTTTTTGTGTTTGGTTGGTTTTGTTTTTTTTAATACACCTAGAATATAATACCTTATACTGTTGGCAGAAAAGCCAATATTATCAAAAAAGTGATGTTTTTCCAAGACAGTGTAGGGTGCTTATGTAACAAGTTATTTCACATTTTACCTTTTTTAAGTGACTTTCCAGAATGACATTGATCTTTCCATCAAGTTGCTAAGATTTCAGAAGGGTTGTGTCTATTCCATTTTTGAGGAGAACCTCTCTTGGCTTTCCTTCACAATGTTGGGTTTCTACATTGGATCGCACATCTCTGTCACATTTTAAGTCACTCTTTCATATGAATCAAGAAATTTATATTTGATAACCATTAACGTTACAGATTTCAGAGAAAGAATAATTCTTTTTTTTTTTTTTAGGAGGTACTGGGGATTGAACCTGGGACCTTGTACATGGGAAGCAGGCACTCAACCACTGAACTACACCTGCTACCCAATAATTCTATCTTAAGACATGATTAGATTTTATTTATTTATTTTTTTTTTTTTTTTACCGGGAGGTACCGGGGATCGAACCCCGGTCTCTCCATATGGTAGACGGACGCTGAACCTCTTGAGCCACATCCGTTTCCCCATGATTAGATTTTAAATCAGTCTCTGAGATTTGGGGTGATTGTACTCATTATTTTAGAGCTCCTATTTTTCTGAATTTCTCTTCTAATATCATAGCTTGGTCATTTATTTTCTTTGGTCATTGTTAAAATATACATACATAGTTCACTTCCTAGAATAACATTAGCTTTTTATTGTTGTTAAGTTCCTAGTGCTTTCCAGGAAATTATTATATATGCTTCTTCAAGTCTTTTGTCTACATTCCTAGCTATATAGTAACTTTTAAAAATTAATATCTCAAAACTTGATTTATTTAGGGCCCAGTTCCACATTTTTAAAAGTAAATGTCAAAAAAATTAAGTCTCATTCATAATTTGTGACAATTCTACATTTGGGGGCCAAATTTCTTATAAGATATGATAAGTGCATCATCATGTTTAATCCCATTAAGTGGTTAATGAAGAGCTTTTCCATTGTGTTGTGAAAGCTCACATTTTTACTATCCCTGTTTTTTAAAAAACCATGAGTCCATTTTATGAAGGCCAATTCAACTAGATAATATAACTGCCCAGTCCTCCTAATTGGGCACCCCTGAGTCATAACATATCACAGTGCCCCAAATACAAAGATTGGGGGAGGGGATGTGTATTAGTTTCCTCCTGCTGCTGTAACAAATTATCACAAACTTAGTGACATAAAATAATACAAATTGATTATCTCCCAGTTCTTGAGGTCAGAAGCCTGAGATATGTTTCACTTGGCTAAAACCAAGTGTAGGCATTCCCATTCCTTCTGGAAGAATCTATTTCCTTGTGTTTTCCAGCTTTTAGAAGCTGCCCACATTCCCTCTTCAAATCCATCAATAGCCAGTTGAGTCTTTCTCGTGCTACATCACTCTGATACTGTCTCTCCTGCCCCTTTCACTAGTAAGGACCTGGTGATTACATTGGACCCACCTGGAGAATCCAGACTATTCTCCCCATCCCAAGACCTTATCTACTTTTTTCCTCCAAGACCTTGTCTTTCTTTTTTTTTTTTTTTTTTTTTTTTAAAGATTTTATTTATTCATTCATTTATCCCCCCCTTGCTGCTTGTGCTCGCTGGGTCAGCCAACCACGCCGCGCAGGCAGGCCTGCCCTCACCAGGAGGCCCCGGGAACCGAACCCGGGGCCTCCCACATGGTAAACGGGAGCCCTACTGATTGAGCCACAGCCACTTCCCAAGACCTTGTCTTTATTAAAAGTTTACTTCGAGCCTGACCAATGATTTCTTTGTTCTCTACTGGAGCTCTTCTCATCCTAAGGCAATTGAAGTCTCTGGTTCAGTGGTGCAGGGCTATAAGACAATAGAAAAATTGCAGGGAAGAAGCATCTTTGTGTAACCCATAAATGCCTTTCCATGGCATTGATATAAGGGAACGCTGCATTTTCTTCATATCATATTAGGCTGAATAAAAATATGCAATAGTTGGCATTATCATAACTAACATATTCTTTAATTATGCTGCTAATACTATCAAAGCTATAGTTTTCAAAGTGGCAATGGTATGAACACTCTCCTCTGCTCTTCCTTAAATGCTCTGTTAGAGATTACTAGTGTTTTTTGGCAGAGTGTCATACTTGACCAAAATGGTCAGGTTTCCAAGAAACAACTTCACACAGCGTGCCCTTATTAAGCCTTGCTGCTACATCATTATGTAGTGACAGGGGCCTTGAATAGCAGTTATTTTGTGTTAGATAATGTGCTCCTAAGTTTCTTGGTTTATTCTTGTCTTACAACAAAGATTTAAAGGGTAGCACATTTGGATTTTCAATATGAGGAAAATAACTTGCTCTTTTCCATGTTCCTCTCCCTTGTTCACTAATATATCATGCTTAAATCTACTTCACCATGTGCTAGGTGTACAAAAGAACCTCCTTGTCAAGGCAATACCTAAATCAGGGAGTGAAGAAAATGTGGATATTATTTACAAGGCATGCAGGCATCTCAGTAATGCTCAATATTTATATTTCAAATATTTAGGGGAAAAAATTAGTGCTTTTTAAATTATACCAAATATCAAACTGTGACTAACAAAAGAAAAACCCAATGTGGGAGCATCTCCCCCTTGAGCACACCTGTACCCCTGCCCTGGGTGTCTACTTTTGTATTCTTTTGCTCCTCATTAAACTCTTTACTTGCTTGCTTGGGGGGGAAAAAAAAAAACAAAAAAAAAAAACAATATAGGAATAGTCTGTATTCATTGCTTTTTTCATTTGAATTGTACTTAGAAAATTCAAATCCTTGGTTGATTTTACCACATGAGTTGGCCATCTCTGCTGCCTTCCTTCCTTCCGATTTTGGTTGCAGTATTTTTCTGAGGTACCGGGTATTGAACCCAGGACGTCATACATGGGAAGCAGGTGCTCAACCACTGAGTTACATCTGCTCCCCAGTGAGAGCTGTTTTTTTGGTTTGTTTGTGTGTTTTGTTTTTAGAAGGTATGAGGGATTGAATCTGGGACCTTGTACATGGGAAGCAGGTGTTCAACCACTTGAGCTACATCTGCTCCCTTTGGTTGCAGTTTTGCTATCAGTTACTGATGACCTTGTAGATGCTGGTGCATTTAGAGTAAATGGTTGTACAGACAATTGTGTTTTTCTAGCTTTATTGCCTCTAACTTTCTTTTCCTGCTCCAATAGAATGCCAGCAATTTCTCACCCTCTCTCTTCCCAGGCTCTGCCTAGTCCCTCTGAGTGAATGCCTCCAATAGCCCTGAAGGGGTGACCCCATGCCCCACTGTCTTTCCTTTTTCAACTTCTCCCAGAGGATTATTTAATATCACATGTCATAGAATCTTTGGTGAACTGCTTTTCCTGGAATGAATGAGAAAGAAATACTGATTCATAGATTGAAAATGGAGAATTGCCAATTTTCAAGAAAATTATGACCAAAAAAAAAAAGTCTTACTTGATCTTGATGTTAACATATGATATTTGTAACTAGCTGACACCTCTGTTAAAGAACATTTGTCATATCAGTGATGTGATGCAGTTATTTGACCAGCTGGTCCACCCATCACTTTGTTTCTATTCTTAAATGATAACATACCCCTGTCATTGACCTCTCTCATGTTTCAGAAACAATCGTATTTTACATTCTTGACCTCATTTAATCCTCATGCTACCCCCACGAGGGAGGTACTATTTCTCCACTTTATGTAAGAGAAAATTAAGAATCTTGGAGCATAAGTAATTTGCCATACCCGTAATTATATACCCGTAATAAGAAGCCACGATAACACATCCCTCCCCATACTGATTTTATTTGTCACTTTTTCTTGCCATAATTTCTCAACAACATGGTTAACAATTTTTGCCTTTCACAGTCTTAGAAATATTTTCTAAGATGCTTTACGACTCCTTAATTACTTGTTTAGGGCCTCATTTCCTCTCTGTGATGTTAATCCACTGCCTGATCCTCATTATTGCTGTACATTCCTCATACAGGTAAAGCTGCTGCTGTGTTTATTTCTAGCCTATTTATGTGCTTATTATTTCATCTGTAGTTTTTAGTTGGGCCTCTAGAACTAAAATGGGTCATTTATCATCCCAAAAAGGAAGGAAAGAAAAACAAAGTTTCTCTTTGAACAGAGTAGGCTTTATAAGGCTAATCTTTTCTCCATAAATTCTCAGGTTAGGTTTCACTAAAGCTGTTTATTTTTAAAGGACCGTATCAGGATAATTTTTGTTTATGTATTTTTTATACTTTTGGCTTCAGTTGTTTATTATAAAGAGAAAGTAAACTGATCTCTTGAATTTTCTATATATTTGGATTCCTCTCACCTGACTTTATCTAACATCAGCTCTTTCTCCACAGTTTATCAACTAGAGCACTTAATAATAAATATCAATGTATTTTGTTCTCTAAACTTTGTACATCGCATCCAAGGTGTCAAACTTGACCAATACGGTCAAGTTTCCAAGAAACAACTTCATATAGTATGCCCTTATTAAGCCTTGCTGCTACATCATTATGTAGTGACAGGGGCCTTGAGTAGCAGTTATTTTGCCTTGGATCAAGTGCTCCCGAGTTTCTTGGTTTATTCTTGTCTGACAAGAGTACTTTTCCCGGAAGCCAGTTAGTGTTATGCTTGAATACCATGCCAGTCCTCAGAGGGTTAGAATCAGAATGCTGCAGCTGAATGGGACTTCAAATTCATCTAGAATAGCTGCCTCATTGCAGATTGGGCAACAATATCAATGGGACTTAACTGTAGTCAAACATCTTGTTAGGCAAGAGCCAAGACTGAATTCCAGGACTCTGGCTCATAAATGAATAGCATCTTTGGAAGAATTAGAAACCTAGAGAAAACTGGCCCAACTTCTTTTTCTCGTGTATCTTCTTTACCTCACATCCAAAAGTTAATCATGTGGCCTTGTACTTTACATATAGAGCTTTTTCCAAAATGCCATGGTCTCCTAAGAAAAACCTAGCTGGCTTCATAGGGAGGAAAGAAACTAAATATGAACCCAAGTGTGAGCAATCTGCTAATTTTTCCTACCGTATTAATTCATGCAAATACTTTACATGCCATTCTTGGAGGAGATAATCGGCATTTCATTTAGTTGTTATCATTAATCATAGAGATCAGAGTTCTTTTAAGAAGATGGTTATAAAAAAAATATCCTTAACTTTTAAAATGCCTCACATTTTTATTAACATTACACAATGAATATGTGTCATTCTGGGGGGGGTGGAAGCCTAGTTTTCTCCCTGAACATCTGGGAGGGGAAATCCTTTTCTATTGGTGTTCCTGATCACAAATAAATATGAGCAATATCCTTTGTTCGTCCAGGACATCATGCCTGACCAAACAGAAAAAAGGATAGGTTAGTGTTACTTTCAAGTCGACTTTATACCTCTAAAACTTTCTCTAGGATGATGCCAATTCATAGTACCTACTACATTGCTGGAAACAGCGGTTAAGCTGGCTCCTCATTTTTTCCTAGGCTAAGCATGTGACTATGGTAGCTATTGTTTGTGGAGAAACTACCGCAGGCAAAACAATTTTCAGTGGCTAAACTTAGGGGATGAAAATGCAGAACACATCTGGCAACAGAACAGGATATTTAAAACCAGGACTCTCACAGAAGCGTTAAATTCTGCGATCGCTGTACCAACCTGTCCTGCTCTCGTCCACCCTCCAAACCTGTGGATGTCACTGCAATCCTGTCGGGGTTCCCACTGATCTGTGGTTCCCCTGAGGCCCTGAGGAAAGCGTTCATAGCTGCTCATTTTGTGATCTCCTTCATTTAACACTAAGCCATGTGGGGTGGCATTTTGGGGTTGGGTTTGCTCTGTTCTGCTCTCACAATCATATAGAGATAATGATGGGGCGCTCCATCTTGTCTGTCTTATCATACTACTGACCTGCTGCTACCAGAAAACATGAATATTTCACCATCAATTATAGATACGAAAGCCATAAAAATTCTACGACCTCCAGCAGGACCTCTTGTTATAGAGTGAGGGACTCTTGTATTATTCTCTTGAGAAATCGTTCACTCTTCTTGCTTTGCTGAAAGAGCCCAAAGCAGCCCAGAGCTCATTTGCTCGTAGGCCCTAGTGAGCAGGCCATACCCTCTCTAATGCCTGCTGCACGTGTGTTGCATAATACTTAATAAGGGGACTGAGCTGGAGGAAATGGTAAAAGCTATAGATGACCGTAAAATGCTCTTTCCTGGAGGTCCATACTTAGCCATTACTGAGGAGGCTTTAGTCAAGGCTGAGCTGTTGTTTTGTTTTTTTTTTTAAACAAATCCATTTTATTGATACATATTAATAAAGCATAAATCCACCCAAAGTGTACAGTCAATGGTATTTGGTATAATCACATAGTTGTGCATTCATCACTTCAATCATTATTACAGCAGTTTCATTCTAATAATAATAATAATTAACAAAACATAGACAAATAAAAAACTCATCACCTCTCACTCTCTCTTTGCTTTCCCTGCTGTACACAGCTGCCATTCTGTTTCCATCACTCTAGTTTATTTTTATTTATATTGTGTAAAAACAATCTTATATATGCGATATCACCCATATTCGTATTTCACATGAGGTTTCACTATGTTATACAGTCCCATGTTACAGTTTTTAGCCTTCCTTCTAGTAATATACATGACCTTAAACTTTCCCTTTCAACCACTGTCATACCCATATAATAGCTCTGCTAGTTAAAAACACTATGATGTGCTGTCACCATTTCTATTCATTTCCAAAGATGTATGAACAACCTTTTTACCAATTCCTCACTGATTAACCCTCAGCTTCTCATTCTCTAGCCTCATTCTATTTTCTGGTGACCCATATTCAAGTTATTAATTTCATGAGATTACACAATATATTCAATTCATAATAGCACAGTCATACCATATTGTCCTTTTGTGTCTAGCTTGCTTCACTCAACATAATGTCCTCCAGGTTCATCCAGGTTGTCATATGCTTCACAACTTCATTTCTTCTTACAGCTGCATAATATTCTATCATGTGTGTACACCACAATTTGTTTATCCATTCATCAGTTGATGGACACCTGGTTGTTTCCATATTCTGGCAATTGTGAATAATAACACTATGAACATTGGTGTGCAGATGTCTGTTCACATCATTGCTCTCAGTTCTTCTGGATATATACCTAGTAATGCCTGGGCTGTGTCTTTCAGGAAACAGAAGTTGAGATTAATTCTCACATTCTAAAAGAATGATAATATTATCACACAGGCAGTTCTCTGATCACAGAGACCTTAGTCTTTTTTGTGTCAGGAAAGCCAACTAGTACAGAGTTAAGGGATAATGAGAGAATGGAGGTCAAGAAGAGCATCTGTGGCCATGTGACCTCAGCCCACTGAGAGCTGGGGTGGGAAGACATGAGAAACTGACATTTGTTCAAGGAAATTGGGGCCTTGTTATCAATATCATTGGTCAAAGAAGTGGCTCTTCAGGGATGTTCACAGCTATTTCTGTTTATTGTCCATCCACTATGAGCTAGAAACTGTCCCCAACATACATAAATGCAGGACACATCCCAAACATCCATTTGCCATAGCAATATCCTATACACACGAATATAGTTTGTAATGCATACCAAAAATAAGTGCTTCAAATTTCCCTTACTGACATCTTGTTCTATACTTAGGCAGAAAAGTACAATTTCTAAGACAGTTGGGGAAGGTAAAAATGCTCTTCTAAGTTTTCTCTTAAAGTTATAGTAACTTATCAGAACATTGTAATGTTGATTCTGCCCTGTTTGGATTTCAGATCCTTGCTAGTTCTTATGAGGAAAAACTGAAATTTATTCCTTCCAAATTTATAAAGCAATATTTAATGTTGTGGGAACTAGAGAATAAATGAAAGTGTCCTCAAACAGTTCCATCTATTAGGAAAATGAGACACAAAAATAACTGTCATAAAAAGCTGAATGGGCTTTGGTTTATAAAAGATGTAAGTTCACACAGTGGTCCATGAGAATTTATAGGTGAGAAGAGGGAGATGAGGGAAGACTTGGTGAAGGAGGTGTCATTTGAGCTGGACCTTAAAGAACTTATGGGAATTCAAAAGGCAGAGATACCCAAAGCAGAAGGAATAATCAAACAAATGGCCTGGATATGGGAAAGCCCAGTGTATGTGCAAACATGAGCAAGAAGCTGAGATTGGCTAAAAACTGGATAGTTATAGACACACTCAAAGCATGAAGAATTCGAGATCATGGAGGGCACTGGCTATTTAGCTGAGGATTCTGGATTAAATTCCTTGGAAGCCACTGAAGGTTTTTCAGGAGAGAAATCTTCAGAGTTGCCCCAGGAATATATAGATGAAGGATGATATATGAGTAGGTATAAGTGGTAGCCAGACAGGAGGATAGAGAATTTCCTTGTTGAAATGGCTAACCCTGAGGGACCAAGCAAGTAGGACAAGTGAAACCAGTAGAGAGATGACTCCCTAGGGCAAAATGTAGAAGGACTGGAATTCACAAATGGCCCTAGGGCTGAGTCCAGAGAACTAAAGAGGGCTTTAAAGTATAAGATAAAATGATGTGGTCAAAGGAATATTTTTCCTCTCCCAGTACTTAAGAGTAGAGTTGTTTTTAAGAAAGGATGTCTGGCTGGTGTTTGAAGAACTGGAGTAGTGATAAAAATCTTAAAGTGGGAGAAATTGTGAGACCATCAATATGGATGTTGTTAAATAAGGCAAGGAATTCTTAATGCTCCCTGACTATTAAAGTCCTGCATGATCTGGATATTCCTCCAGGAAGTTAGTAGATAAGGAGAGAGAAAAAGGTATAATTGGATTTTATCTCAACATGGGAGTCCATAGAATGGTGGTAACAAAAAAACGATCTATAAATGACAGTGAAAAGTATGTTGATACACCTGAAAACTGAGAATACTGATTGTGTTCAGGGAGGGAAACCTGATGATTGGGATCATAGATAGAAGAGAATTTTTGCTGGTTGCACTGTTGAATTTTGAATTTTGAACCATATGAATGTGGTACCTCTTCTGATTAATTAATTAATTACGTTTTAATATACTGACCTTACTCTCTTCTCTTGAAAGAATGAGAGGTAGCCTCAAGTTGGTAAGGGCTTGAGGAAAATGGCATGATCAAGGAAAAGGCAGAGTTCCTTAAGGCAAAGGAGTGGAAGGGTGTGTGTATGCGAACTGGTGGAGTGAAGGGAGTTGCTTGCAAGAGAGAAGGGTCCAGTAGGACTGCGGGACCCAGCTCATACAGGCTCACAAGAGCTGATTGTGAAATTTCTAGGTATTTTTCCAGCGGGTTTGACATCAAGTCAGTAGCTTGAAAACAACCATGCAGAAGTGTTTACACCATCATAATTGGCAAAGGTTATAAATCATAAGTCTCCCCCTTTGACTAGAACACTGCAGCATAGCAATGGAAAGCATGACAGAAAGAGAATTTAAATATTTTTAAATTATTTCTATGATTGATTTTATTTATTGTTACTAGAGTGTTTATTTGCCTTAGTTTTTAAATGTGTGATAGATATGTTCATATAAGAAATACTTATTAAATAATAGGGTTCACTGTTACGCATGATGTTCAACATACACAAAGGGTCTTGGAACATATTGGTCCCATAAAACGAGGTCCTACTGTATTAACTCTTTAGCACTCCTTTTTTCCATAACTCTGTTTTCAATCATGTAATATATTCTCATTTTAGGAAACTCTGGAGAAAAAATAAAACAAGTACATCTAAGCCCACCATCCAGATCATGCAGGACTTTAAGAGTCAGGGAGCATTAAGAAATCTTTGCCTTATTTAACAAGCATTTTTTGAGCACCTACTGTGTGCTAGGCACTGGGCGGTCCCAGGGACACAGCAGAGTAACATTGACCCAGGTTCTGCCCTGATTTAAGGGAGGATATAAGCTAATGTGAAAGACATTTTTTTTAATGGTCATGTAAATAATTGTTTGCCATTGTTATAATTGCCATGAAGAGAGAGATAAGGAAGGCGTAGAGATAAGGAAGGTTGTGATACTAGAGCAACCATCAAGCACCTGGTCAGGGAAATCCATTGCCTCTTCCTTAAGGAAATCTTCCTGGAATTCCAGACCAGGGAAGAGCAAAGGGCAAAGGACAAAGGCAGGAATAAGAATAAAATTTAAGCAACTAAAAGACGAATGTAGCTGGAACAGAGATTGGTAGAAACCTGGGGAAAAGTAGAGAAGTAGCCTGAGACAAAACTAGAAATAAGAGGGACCAGCTCACCCAGAATGTTTTATGCTACATCAGGGATTTTGAAAGTTTTACAAAAGCAATGAGTTTCAGTCAAGGCAGTTAAAGGGTTCCAGTCAGGACAGTTTAACCTTTCCAAATGCTCGTAATAAAGTAAAGTAAAACTAATAGATTGACTTTGATCTTAGGGTGCTTAGTTATGGAAACGTATAACCTTATATGATTTATCAGCCAATCAAAATACGTTCTGCTTACCTGACAGTTGCCAAATATTAATCTCAGGATATGGTTAATACAAGCATGTATAATCAGAATTATTTACATTCAGAGACACTGAAATAGGAATTACTTAGAAATTCGCCATAAAGCTACCATGATGTTATGCTTGATAGCACGTGTAGAAAATACACACTTGAATTTTCACTTTAGGCTTAAAGAATTGTATTCACCATTTTTCAGAAATCATTTGCCAATTGAAAATGAAAGCCTCTGAAAGGAATTTATTTCTACAGGGTGGATATTGCACTCATGTAAAAATTTAGCTGACAAATCCAAAAAAAAAGAATTGGGGGAATAAATGAGAGAAGCAGCTGTCAAGGAAGCTATTACTTGCCAGATTTACTTGGAATACAGTAGAACTCCCAATAATATGCAGAAGGGTGCTCAGCCAGCACAACTGAACTCTTTGGTGATGATGTGCCTTTTGGAATCACAGTTGAGGGCCCTATTTTCTTTTCTTATCTCCTCTTGAAAAAGACTATATATTTCCAGGCTCCCAGAGGATGTATAATTTTGCACCATTGTTAGTGGTTATTAGCACCATTTATCTCTTCAGTCATCCACTGTTCCAATTTTGGTAAGTCTGAGTATGCCTTGCACGTGTTTTAAAAATGCCATTCCTACTTACATTTCAAAAGACAGAAGTTAGTTAAAATGATCTCATTTTGATTATCTTACTCCAACAATAAAAAGTTTTAGCTATATTAATAATACACTTTATTTTCCATCCTGGTATGTGCAAGAGTTTTTTAAAGAAGCAGTGCCAAAGGAAAAAAAATGCCCAAAAGATTTGGAATCCTAAAAGTAGTTTACATTGGTCTCTCTTAAAGATTGGGATTGTATAATTTCATGAATATTTATTGTTACTTAACAGCACTTATATGTGTCAGGCATCATTTGAAGATATTCTACAATTATTTACAGGTTGGCTATTACATGGAACATTCAACTTCTTAGGTTTGCTATAGCTGCTTAAGCGAAGGCTCTCCTGGTTCAAGGTGCCAAACTAGTCCTGAAAACTTGGCCAGAGAATTAGCACAGTGGCATCCAACACTTGGCCAAAGGCATGGAGGAAAGGACCTAGGGCCCCCCAAAAAAGACCGTCCCTTGGCTCCCAGTCCTAGTGGCAGTTCTGGCTCTGGCCCAGCCCTGAAGGTAGAGTTCTGCCCAGGATTGGGTCAAGGATGGGCCGTCTTGACGCCAAACAAGTGGTTGGAAGTGTCAGGGATGGACTTATTTCCAGGTCTACACTGAGGCCAAATCACAAGGACGAGACCAGCACTGAGATGCCCTACTATCTGGAACATCCTTTGTACTTTGGACTTTTAATATGTCTCATTGAATAGACTTGACCAGGAACATGACTCTTTCAAAAATATCTTTTTTTTTTCTCTCCCCTATCTACCATGGTGTAAAACTCACATGCTTCTCCTTATTAACAAACACTTACATAGCATTTACTAGGTACCAGACTCCGTTCAAAGTACTCTTCAAACTGTAGCTCATTTAGTACTCAGAACATCACTATAAGTCATGTGCTACTGGTATCATCCTCATTTTGCAGATAAGGAAACTGAGGCACAAGCATATGACTGTGGGCTGACCCAAAACCCAAGTTCTTAACAACTGTGCATTGTGCCTCTCCCATGCTGGTCTTCCTCCATGAAATTTTCTTTTTTACTAAATAGAAACATAACAAATAGCTCCAGGAAGCTCTTACCATTAGTATTCATCTGACAATATTGTTACCTAAAAAAGCCATCTTGCTAACATCATCAACCTCCTGACCTGTCTGAATGCAATAAATTCTTCAGATCTACCATCGCTCTACTCTGCCCTAATGAAAATAAGGTTATATCCCAAACAGAAAACCATGGTACACATTGTAGATAGGTGAGGCTGACCCTGGGTTTATCGTTCCAGTTCCTTTATAACCTGCCCCTCAATATTTTGTTACTGTTCTCACTCAGGAGAGGGATCGTTGGCTCCATTGGTATGCCACAGTATCTTCAACCACATCATCAATGAACATTACCCTTTTCCTCAGCCCTCTGATTACACAATATTTGAAATGCCCTCTACTGCTTTCCCCAAGCAGTAGAATATCAGAATATTAGAAACCCCAAGTTTAATATCAGAAACTGATATTAAAGTTTCATACTGAGTTTTAGTGTTTAGTGTTTAGTTCATTCTGTCTACAGTGACAATACATGGTACAAGAATTTGAAAATCCAACCTAGCTACCAAAAACTGTGCTGTTTTTCTTAAAATTTAAAAAAAAAAAAAATCTTTTAACTTTGTCTATATCTTTGGCATTCTCAGGTTACAAAAAGGTGAAATCTACCATAGCTGGCATTAGTACCACTGACGTTAGATATCGAACGTAGCATATAAATATGGGTTAAAAACTTCAATTTATTAAGAGGACAGTTAAAAGACTGTCTTGAGCAGAGCAGGTGTAGCTCAGTGGTTGAGCACTTGCTTCATATGTACAGGGTCCCGGGTTCAATCCATTGTACTTCCTAAAAATTTTAAAAGATGGTCTGGAATTCATTCATGTTCAAGACTGAATATATACAAAAGCAGTCCCAACCAGTTTGCAAGACCACGATAAATTTAATCTAATCTATTATAAAAAATAGATAGCATAGCAACAAACATTTATAAATGTAAATAATTCAAATATAAATTAATTAATTATAGCATAATTCTGATTTTTATATTACAGCTCTAACTATTGGACATAATAATCTCTAAGAATTAAATAAATTATTAGTTTAGTTATTTAATTTCCATTTAGGCCATAATTCTTTCTAGATAATCAAATTCCTATTTGGGAATACTTCACATCTTATTGGAATGAATTACAGCAGATAACAATTTGCCAACTCATAATTTTATGAGGCAGAAAAACTCAAATCTTTTTGATCCAGATAGATTATTTTAATTAAAGAGTATAAATAAGAAAAGGGTTTTTTTTAAAAAAAAAAGGGGGAAGCAGATGTGGCTCAAGTGGTTGGGCTCCCATCTACCATATGGGAGGCCCCGGGTTCAATTCCCAGGGCCTCCTGGTGAAGGCAAGCAGGCTGGAGAGCTAATGGCCCATGCGGTACAGAGAGCTGATGGCCCGCATGGTGTGGAGAACTAACACAGCAAGATGACACAACAGAGAGAGACAAGCAGACACAGAAAAATGTACAGCGAATGGACACAACGAGCACAAGTGGCAGGGGCAGGGGATAAATACATAAATAAAATAAATCTTTAAAAAAAAAAAGGATCCAAAAATATATCTCTTCTCCAGTCCTTCTCATTTAAAAGCAAGTGTTTATTTTGTATGAAAAAAATTACAGAATACTGATAATAGGAACAATTTGCCAGTTGCACGGAGTAATTATTGTTGCTATACTATAATGTTATTGTTTTACATTTATCTGGTCTACTCCAGCTCTTTTTTTGGTTACTATTTGCATGGAATACCTTTTCCCAACCTTTCACTTTTAACCTGGTTGTGTCCTTACATCTGAGGTGGGTCTCTTGTAGACAACATATAGACGGCTCATATTTTTTATCCATTCTATCAATCTATCTTTTGATTGGGAATTTCAAGCCATTAACATTCGGTGTTATTACTGTAAAGGCATTTCTTCATCCATTTTGTCCTTCAGCTCTCTGTTGTCATATTGTTCTATTGTCTGTTTTCTCATCCTTTAGTTTACCCTTCCTAATAATCTTCATTTCTAAACTCTTCTCCAAATCGCTCATCCTTGTTTTCTCCTTTCAGGCTGCAGCACCGCCTTTAGTATCTCTTCCAAATCTGGTCTTTCGGTAACATATTCTATCAGTTTTTGTTTGCCTGTGTAGACCTTGAACTCACCCTCGTTTTTGAAGGACAGCTTTGCCGGATGCAGAATTCTTAGCTGGCAGTTTTTCTCTTTCAGTACCTTAAATACATCATACCACTTTCTTCTCTCCTCCATGGTTTCTGATGAGAGGTTGGCACTTAATCTTATTGAGTTTCCCTTGTATGTGATGCTTTGATTTTCTCTTGCTCCTTTCAGAATCCTCTCTTTATCTCTGATATTTTTCATTCTGAAGAGTAGATGTCTTGGGGTAGGTCTATTTGGATTTATTCTGTTTGGGGTGCCTTGACCTTCTTGGATATTGATATTTATGTCCCTCATAAGGGTTGGGAAGTTTTTGGTCATTATTTCCCAAGTATTCTTTCTGCCCCTTTTCCATTCTCTTCTCCTTCTGGGACACCAATAATGCAAATGTTTGTGCATTTCACATTGTCATTCAATTCCGAGACTTTATTCCATTTTTTTCGATTCTTTTCTCTTTCTGTTCTGTCTTTTCCAGTTCAGATGTTCCGTCTTCCAAATCACTAATTCTGTCTTCAAGCAATTCAAATCTGCTCTTATGTGCCTCTAATGTGTTTTTATTATTATTATTATTATTATTATTATTATTATTATTATTATTATTTAATAGCAGCAACTGAAGAATACTTAATTCAGGTGTGGCACTCCCACCCAGCGCGTGTCCATGTCTCTTTCACCTACGCAGGTATCTCTGACATCACAGCCACATGGTACCCCAGTTCCTCTGCTTTAGTTCCCCTTCCTGCTCTGCAACCCACGTGACAGACCCAAGGGAAAGCCGTGCTTGTAGTCAGGGGTCCCAGGGCCTGCCCACATGGGGGGTTGCTCCTGTACCTCAGACCTCAGAGCAGGTCCTTCATGGCCCACTCTGGGTCTGGCTTGCCCTGGCGGGCTGGTCTTGAGCAGGGATTTGCCTGAGGCCTCGATGTAAATGACATTCATTTCCTTGGGGCCGACCACCACATAGGCGAAGCCCCCCAGCGAGTCCTTGGCCCCATAGTGGAAGCACAGGTGGCTGGCAGGAACCTTGCGGTGGTGCCGTGTCGAGGGGTCCGTGAAGTTCCCAGTGCCACTCAGCACATAGCCTACACTGTTTTCATCCAGAAGATACTGAAGGTTGTGGTCATGGCCACACAGGTAGGTGGTGACCCTGTCCGTGGCCAGCAGCAGCTTCAGGTGCTTGACAAGGCAGTGGGTGGGCCCGTGCTCAGCCACAGACCACATGGGATAGTGGCCGGCCACCAGCACATAGTTCTCCTTGGCCGCCACCAGCTGCTGCTTGAGCCAGATCACGGGGCCTCTCTGGTTGCTGGCTGAGGATGTCATCCGAGTTGCCACACAGGGTCACTGTGTCCCAGCACAAAGATGGCCATGGACACGTTGGTCCATGGGATCATGAAGCACAGGTGATAGAAAGGGCCAGGGAAGTTCCAGCGCTTGGAGATCTTGGAGTAGGCTATTTGTGCACAGACATTGCCATGATGATCATGGTTGCCAGCCAACACATACCAGGACACATTGCACAGGGAGCAGGCAGAGAAGACAGCCTCAAAGGTCTCCTGGAACCTCTTGTTGTTGGAGTCCTGCACACCAGTGAAGTAGAAGGTGTCCCCCAGAGACAGGATAAAGTCTGTACCTGTGGTCTACACCATCCTGGTCATCTCCTTAGCACTGGCCACCTTGCAGGCCATGTGGTAGGGGGCATTGGGGACCCCTCCCCAGTCCCCCACAGCCATGAAGCCTGAGGCAGGGTAGCACTCTCAGCCATGGGGAGCCCCGGGGAGGCTTGCAGGAAGTCAGCAGCGCCACCTGGGCATCCATCCCAGAAGGGGACACAAGCCCATCAACAGTGGGGGCTCCAAGAGGCAGGTGAGCTCTGGGGAAGAAAAGGCAGGGCTCCAACCCTTTATTCCCTGCCCCCGAGGGCTGCGCCCCGGAATCCTGCCTGGTCAGCCAGCACCACCACGATTCTCCGGGAGCGTGTCCCTCGTTTGCAAAATGGGGACGCAAACCCACAGAGGGGAGGCTGCCCCGGGGACCCCAATTTCATCCTGCTCCCCATGCCAGCTGGGAGTCAATACCTGCCGTCAATGCTGAGGGTGCCCACGGGCCCACAGCCCCTGGGTCGCCGCACTGAGTGGGGCCTCAACCCGGGGCCCCTCTAATGTTTTTTGTTTTTTTTTTTAAGATTTATTTACTTTTTTTAAAATCCATTTTAAACCTTCCCTCCCCCATTTTGCTGGGTTTTTTTGTGTCCATTTATTGGACAATTCTCTGTGTTTCCTGCCCTATCCTCTCATCCTTCTCCTCCTGTCTTCCCCGGGATTCTATCCTGGGAACTTCTGATGTGGGAGAGAGGCGTTCTGCCACCTGTGCCACCTCAGTTCCTGGATTTTTGGTGCATCTTGTCTTGGCTCTCCCCTGCATCTCTCTCCTGTTATATCATCATCTTTCTTCGTGGTTCAACAAGGTCTTGCAGCTCACCTGCTCACAGGGCCTGGGGGCTCACCTGCTCGCGGGGCCTGACAGTGTGCCCGCACATCTTTTATATTTTTCTTTATTTTACCGGGAGGTCCTGGAGATCGAACCCAGGTCATTCCATATGGGAAACAGATGCCCAACCATTTGAGCTACATCCACTCCCCTAATGTATTTTTAATCTCAGCCATCATGTCTTTCATTCCCATAAGTTCTGTTACTTTTCTTTGCAGGCTTTCAAATTGTTCATTATGCTCTCCCAGTGTCTTCTTAATATCCTTTATTTCTTTAGGCATATTTTCTTTAAATTCTTTGAAGTGATTTAGGAGAGTTGGCTGATTATCACTGATGAATTGTATTAAATCCTGTATCTCTTCAGGATATTTGGTTTGTTCTTTTGGCTGGGCCATCTCTTCCTGTTTCCTAATATAGCTTGTAATTTTTTGCTGATGTCTAGGCATCTGAATATGTTGGTGAATTTACTCTGATGGCTAATTTTTCTCTCTTGCCTATTATTTTTCCTAGCTCTTCTTTGATATTTGGTTCAACTTATTCTGTCTTTAAAATTGCCCAGCTTAAGTTTTCAAAATTGGGCCAGGGACTCACTAGTGGGGCACAGATGTTTCCCAGGGGTTGGTTACAGAAAGCTAGAACAGTTTTTGTCCATGCAATTTCAAGACCCACCAGCAGATGGTGCTAGTCAGCACCACTTTCCACTGAGATGTTTCAGTCTAGGCTTTTCTGTGTTCCTGTGTTTAATCTCCAGATCGGAGATTCAGAGGGGCTCTGCTGACAGAAGAAAAAACACCCCAACCTCCTCTCCCTTTTTCCTTGAAAAAGCTGACAGGGAAGAATATGTCTGTTCCCTTCTCAGTCAGCTGCAGTGAGCCAGGTGTTCTACCCCAGGTTAATATCTTGGGAGTGGGGGAGGGGAGCCATTACTGGCTACCACAGGGGATTGGTAACTCACGTTTGTCATTTCAACTTCTTTGTCTCTCTGTCCCTCGCTCTCCTAGGAGTTGTGTAGCACTGTACTGCTCTGCTGACCTCCAAAGCAGGTTCCTAGGACAGCTTTTAGCTCTTTCTCCATTGTTTTTGTGAGAGCATTCAGCTCTGCCTGTTAGTCTGTCACCATCTTCCCACAATCCCTAGTCCCAACCAGTTTGCACTAGAATTCCACTTTCATCACATCAGCCTTGGCAAATAAGACCACCCTCTATATCCTCAATTCTGAAAAATTCATAGATAAACTAAGTAAATTCTGTCAATTCCAAGTGCCTGGAATGGTTTTCCACCAAATGGTATCCCAAGTCCTAGCAAACAGTTCCAATGGAACATTCAAGACCTACCTCCTCCAGCGTTCAGCAATTAGAAAGGTCGTTTAGAATAATGAACCCTGTCCGGGTCCTGCCATTTTACTCTAGCCTTAGTCAGCACACCTAACATAATATAATTATGTTAACATAATTAATAACATAATTATTACCCTGTTAAAATCTTCACAGGTTAATTGAATTGGTGCCCTCTCTCTAAGTTACGTGTGCCAAGATGTGGAAGATTCCCGAATTAGTAGTGCATGCTAACTGGTGATCTGGTTTCATTTAGGATCTGCTCTACAGCATCTATGAGTCTATACCCTGCTAAGGAGTAAGAGAGGCATAGCAGGTAAAACACAGGTGGTATTTTATCCAGGAAACACCTGCTGATCCTTCCAACTTTGGGCTGGCTGGCATTCCAAAGAATTCCTCCTCTCTTAGCCAGAAGCTTTACACTAACTCCTAGAAACATCTACCCACAAGACATTTGTAATCTAATTGATGATAGTGAATATACTTATGACCTCTCTAGAGTAGAGGTTCATTTTGGGGAGAAATGGAAGCTAAAGTTTGAATATCTTCATAGATTTCTAGGATGTTAGAATTAGATATCCTCTTTCAGGTTAATCCAGACATTTCCACCCCATCCCCAAAGTTGCACGTGTGCTTGGAGTTCCATCCAAGAATCAAGTCCTTCTGCTCCAGCCCTGTTGTTGCATTGACTTCCAGCTGCTATTGATGGGAAAGTATACTTGATCCTTTTGTGAACAGCATTGTTATATGCAATCAACAAACAAAGTATTATTGGATACATACTGTTGGTCAGGAACCATGCTAGCAGCATTAGATACAAAGATAATTAATTTGGGCATATCCCCCACTTTCAAGTTTGTCAGAGAGATAAGCAAAAAGAAGAGAGGGACATGTATTACCACAACATACTGCTTGATGCCACATTTCAGGTCAGTAAAAATTGCTGAGAAGTCAGGGAAGATTTTACAGCAGAGGATGCTTTTGTGTTGGTTTTCAGTGGGTCTGGCGGGGTGTTTGACGCTACACAAATGACCATTTGTATAGTCTGATCAAACAATTCCTTTCAAGAACTACTTGAGAACCTCAGGAGATTCTGCCATGGGGTGGGGAAGGAAGAGCTCTCTCAAAGATTCAATTTCAGAATTTCATTCCATGTCTTGTGAAACCACATCTAGATTTGAGGTTTCAAATCATGTTCTCCGTGGTATTGAAAATGAGCTTAAGCATAGAGCCAATTCATCACCTTACTGGAATCAATGAATGCTTCATGAATTTTTCATTATTAGAGTGAGAGCTTCATGTTTCTGAACTAGTCTTTTTTTTTTTTTAAATCATCTTCACGTCTTGAGTTAATCCTCTAAGTATTAAAACACACACACACACACATGCAAAAAACAGATGTCATTATGTAATAGGCCCTACCATTGAACTTCAAAATTCTGGAGCAAAAATAGAGTCCACAAACAGAAAAAATAATGATGCCCTCTAATCCTAGGTTATCAGGTATATTTCTCCATTCTGCTAACACTGGAAGCTGCATCTTTACCTGCTTGATTAGCTTTTTTTTTTAGCTTTATACACTGGTAACAGCCGCACACAAACCCCAGGGGGCACTGCAGATTCGCAGAAGACTCATGGGTCTTATTTTTACTAGGAATGTTCATGCATTTCTAGGGCAAAGGTGAAATCTTTAACAAAACAAAAGAGTTCCACTAAGGAAAAAAAAAATTTTTTTTTTAACTTTCTTTGAAAGCTTCTTGAAACGCCATCAAAATTGCCTTTCAGCCTCTGTGCACAGCTGGAAGTTTTGCAAAAGTATTTGCACCATTATTGCCTTTTAATTTTCCCGTAATACAGCTGCCTGGTCTTGCCTGTCCTCTGCCTAGGAGATGGTTATCCTAACCAACAACCCAGCCAGCCTGAATCACATTGTTTGGACTTTGTGTTGCGTTCGTTGCCAGCCCTCGTGGACTCTCCTCCCGCCTGCGCCCGTTCCAGCTGCCTTTGCGGCTCCCTTTAAGAGTAATTCCAGTCCGGGCCTGTGTTTTGTTTCCAGCTCAGCAGCCGCCAGGTGTCTGCCCTCCCTTAATCCCCAAGGATGAGAGATCAAAGGTGCGCCTACATCTGCCTCCTGCCCAGTTCTTTAATCTGTTACATGCTCAAAAGGGACGAGGGCATTATTGTACACTTAGGCAGACAAACCAGAGAAATGGAAAAAGACAAAGTGTCGGAGGGTACGAATTTACTAAAATGGTGTGGGATATGTCTGCAGGGTTTTCTGTGCAAAATACAGAAAATATTATGGGTAAATGGAGAGCCTTCATTCTCTAATTGGATCCCTAATAAACCCATTGCATGGAATATTGCACACAGACCCATTTGGAGATGACTGTTAAGAGAAATATGAAGAGGTGGGAAGAAATTCCTTTTATTTATTTATTTATTTTTTAGGAGGTACCAGGGAATGGACCCGGGACCTAGCACATGGGAAGCAGGCACTCAACCACTTGAGCTACATCCGCTCCCAGAAATACTCTTTAAATTAGGAAATGGAAACTATAAGGAGTTTTATAGAAACTTGGACTTATTTCATTAACAGCAAAAATGGCAGACTGGTTTTAAGTAGAGCAGAAAAAATTTAAGAGAGACCATTTCCAATGGATGGACTGTCTTCCACATCTAAAGAACTAAATAAGTAGAGAAATGCTTTTTTTAAAAAATGATTTTATTGTGGTAACATATATTACATGAATTTTCCCATTTTAACCACTTTCAAGTATACAGTTCAGTGCCATTAGTTAAATTCAGAATGTTGTGCTACCATCACCACCATTCATTACCAAAACTTTTCCATCACCCCAGACAGAAACCCCAGTACCTATTAAACAATAATTCCCCATTTCCCCTTAACCCCAGTCCCTGGGAACCTTTATCTGCTTTCTGACTCTATGAATTTGCTTATTCTAGATAGGGAAATGCATTTTTAAAAACAGAAGGAATGCACATTAAGTATTAAGAAGACAGTTTTTGGAGCACAGGTATGAAAGGGTATGGAGTCTTAAGTAGCAGGACTCATGCATGCAGCAAGCATTTGTTCTTCCTTCCACCATTTTATTTTTTTTTTTTTTTTTTTAAATGAGCACACGTCAACATTTTATTCAGCTTATTAGTTAAAGAGGGAACCAGTAAGATTCTACAAATGGTTCAAAGGGGAATTTGAAGAATTACGTAAATATAAGCAATAAGGAAATGCTAAAATGAATTTACAAATAGATGCAGAACTGGACACTCCAGAGGGCAATAATCAATTGCATTCCACTGGATGTAATTCATTTGCATTTCTATGGCTATTAATAATTTGCATTATTATCAGTTTTTTTGTAACTTACAGAGCTGTAAAATAGCTCCAAGACCATGCGAGGCAATGATAACCCAGTAATCTTTTTTGGCCATTTCAAAGTTTTTCATAGTTGTTCCTGGCAAGATGTGATATGATTTTACCTAGCTCTTAGGACCATGTGTCTAGTGGCTCTGACAGCCCCTGCATGGACACGTGTGCCACAGGTAGACGGCCTTCCTTCCTGCCCGAGGGGCACATGGCAAGTCACCCACCTCACTGGGCACACAGGTCCTCATCTACGGAGTGAGGGCAGTGAGGGTGGTCTCTAAAAGCCTTTCTTATAACGCTCATATCCATAACTCCCCTAATTGCCTTGAGGCAAAAGCTCACACTGGACATCTAGCTGTCAGGTAGGATATCAGTACCATATTTCTTTGATTCTAAGTCCCCATAGATTTAAGATCAAATTCATTGATTCTAAAATGACACATTTTTTTCAACATTTTGCCAGCTCTGAAACTGGGGGATTATCTTACAAAGATGGTGCCTTTCAATGGCTGTTGACCCAGCGATAATCATGATGTAATCACCACCTGTGTGTGTGTGCACGCGCATGTGCACCAATGTGTACACATGTTCATGCATGTGCACACACACAGGTGGTGACTATATCATCATTGGTGATTACACCAATGTGTACACATGTATATTTGATTGTCATTCCTGGTGGCATGACTGAACAGCTCCAACCCTCTGGCTTTTTAAATTTTTATTTTATTTTTTATTTATTTGGGAAGTTGTGAGTTTACAAAGCAATCGTGCATACCATATAGGATTCCCATACATTGTCCCACCATCAACACCTTACATTGTTGTGACACATTTGTTACAACTGATGAAAGAACTCTGTCATAATATTACTGCTATCTGTAGTCCATAGCTTGTATTTGGTGCATTTTTCCCCCAAAACTGTCCTGTTATTAACACCATGTATTAGTAGTGTATATTTGTTATAGTTCAGGAGAGAACGTTCTCATATTTGTACTGTTAACCACAGTCCATCATTTATCACGGGGTTCACTGTGTTATATGATCCCCTGCCTTGTACAATCCACCCAAAGTGTACATGCAGTTCCTTCCACCATTTTAAATGAAAGGGTAGGTAGAAAAGGATTTACAATCTAGCAATAGCAAAAAAAAACCACCCACTCTTTTTCTCTAGACCAGGGCTTCTTAACAAGGAGTCCATGAGCTTGAATTGAAATTTAAAAAAAAACAACATTATTCTTGTGGTGCGGTGTGATATATTTATTAAATAATACACAGGATAGTGTGGACTTAGTAAGGGGTCAGTGGCTTCCACCTGACTGGCAAAGGGGTCCATGGAACAAAAAAGGTTAAGAACCCCTGCTCTAGACTCACAGGAAATCTCCCTGACTAACACCAAAGACACAAGGGGAAGCGGATGTGGCTTAAGCAATTGGGCTCCCGTCTACCATCTGGGAGGTCCTGGGTTCGTTTCCCAGGGCCTCCTGGTGAAGGCGAGCTGGCCTGCACGGAAAGCTGATGCAACAAAAAAGAGACAATGAGAGACATAACAAACCAGGAAGCTGAGTTGGCTCAAGTGATTGAGTGCCTCTCTCCCACATCAGAGGTCCCAGAATCAGTTCCCAGTGCCTCCTAAAGAGAAGAAGAGAAGAAGAGAAGACCAGCAGACACAGAGAGCACACAGCAAATGGACACAGAGAGCAGACAGTGAGCACGAAAACAATGGGGGGGGGCAGATAAATAAATAAAAATAAATAAAAAAAAAAAAAGACAAGTATGAAGAGGCATGGATACCATTTTCTCTGTACATTCCCGCATATAAACCCACACATGTCCAGAAGCTTCCTTATGTTTCCTCTTCCCCACTGCATTGGAGTGACATAAAGGAACTTCAGCAAGTGCTTAGCTGCCTTCACAGACAATAGCAAAGCAGGAGTAGTGACCTGGCATTAGGTCTTTCCCTAGTTACATGGGCTTTGAATCCCAATCTTCACATTGTGTGAGGACGAAGACCAGGGTTATAAAGGCTGTGGTGAAAAGGGAGTCTTTATCAGCTGCATCAAATATTTCATTCATCAACTTAACAAATATTCAATCAGCACTTACTACATGCAGACACTGTGCTAGACTACCAGTGTCTAGGGTGATCATCCAGTGATGATCAAAAGGAGTCTTAGCCTCTGTCCTCAGTGAGTTTACAACCCAGAAGGAGAAACAGGCATTAATTAAATAATCATAGAGATAAATGGTCTGAAAGAAAGAAACGCAGTTCTTGTGGGAGAATCTACTATTACAAAGAAACCAATTTAGACCTAAGGTTCAGGGAGAAGTTCCCAGAAGAAATCATCATAAACTAAGATCTGAAGGATAATGGTGAGGGATGGGATGTATCAGTAATACAGATAATAAAGGGTGGAATAGCTGGAGTACAGACAGCTAACGGAAGAAATGAAACATGAGGCCAGAAGATTTAGGCACAGGTGACTGGGTCAGTTATCCATTGCTGCATAATAATGCAAAATGTAGCAGCTTTAGAACAACCCTACAATTATTATTACCTGTGATTGTATGGATCAGAAATTCAGGCAGGATTCAGCTCTGTGATTCTTCTGTTCCACATTCAGCTGGAGATAGGGCTGGTCTAGGGGTTCAAGATTGAATTCCTCACATGCTTGGCACCATGGTTTGAATGGGTGGAAGTCTGGGCTTAGCTGGAACTCTTGACTAGAGCACCTGTTAGTGGCATCTCCAAAACTGTACTTCTAAGCCTTCATACATGGCAGCTCAAGGCTCCCAGAGTCAGGAACTCTTAGAGTCCAGACACTCACAGGTCATCACATCCACCACAGTCTATTGATCAAGCAGTCCCATAGACCCCCACCTCTCAATGGGATGAGGTTCAAATAACTTGTGGCCATCTTTAGCAACCTCCAGATACTCCTCCAGACTTAAATTATTTACATTCGCACTCCTAGCAAAATATACTCACTCCCCTCACCTTAAACCCTTCCAAAAACTGCATCCCATTATGGCATCAAGCTCAAGTTTGAGGTCTAGCTTCTTACCATCTAAATAAGGTTCAGGTGCTGAGGAAGCAGTTCTTCACTACAATTTATCTCAATATGAAGACCTGTGAACCAAAAAGAAAAGTTATCTGCCCTCCACACACCATACAGTGATGATACAGGGATGAGATAACTGCAATAAACACTCTCATTCAAAGAGTGGAGGAACAGCAGGTACATAACAATCACTGGTCCATAGCAATTCTGAAATCCACATGTTGCTACTTTCTTGCCTGGGGAGCCCAGTCATGCTCCCTGGGAATGATTCTCTGTACCATTTGGCTCCATTCACTGGGCTCTTGGTTATACTTTCTGAGTTAACCCTTTTCCTTAAGAAATGACATTTGCAACTGAATACTCTCAGACTACTTCCTACCTGTATTAGTTAGCCAAAGAGGTACTGATGCAAAGTACCAGAAATCTGCTGGCATTTATAAAGGGTATTTATCTGGGGTAAGAGCTTACAGTCACAAGGCCCTAAAGAGTCCTCAAGGTTGCTTTCTCACCAAAGTCAGTTGCCTCGTGTTGAAGCAAGATGGCAGGCAATCTCTGCAAGGGTTCAGCCTTCCTCTCTCTCAGCTACAGCCTGGCATAGGGTTTGTTTCTTTCCAGGACTTCTCAGCTGCTCTGGTCTCTTCACAGTTTAGATATAAACTCTCAAGTGAATGGTTTATCTCTCTTCCCCGGGCCGCAAAATCAAAGCTGACAAAGTTCTCTCCTCTGGTATCTATGGAACTCTCTCCTTCTTCCGTGTGTCTTCTTGAGTGAGTGCCCATTTATATCAGTCCACCAAGGGGGTGGGGACTCAACCCTGAGTTGATTCAGCATGGTCAAATAAAAGCCCTAATCTTAACAGGTAATTTAATCAAGACATGTCAGCTGAATCTAATACATTCAAAGGGTATCACACCCAGAGGAATAGACCAGTTTACAAACATAATCTTTTTCTTTCTGGGGATTCATAAATAATATCAAACTGCCACACTACCCATAAAAGTTTAGGGTACCTAAAGATTCTTTTCACTTTGAACCACCCCTGTCCATTTTTGTCCAAGCTGATGATGTATCCATTAGTACAATTCTCTTGAAATGTTTGTGGGCTTCCTATGAATCTTATTAGGTATCACTCCATTAAACAAAACCCACGTCTGCAAAGCTCTTTAAGACAGGCCTCTCTCTGTCCTGGGCTTAGAGTCAGACACCACCTGTAGGATTCTTAGAAAACTTATCTAATTTTGAAGCTGGTCAAATCTTCACAGGGTCATAGAAAAAAATTTTATAGCCATACCACTGAAATGCTGCTCACCTTGAGCCAGTTTCTCACTTTGAGGAGGCTGGAATAAGAAGCCATTATATTATTTTAACCCAGCAAGTTCTGGCTCTTTATACTTTCTCTAAATTTTGCTTGAAAACTCAACAGTTCTCTTTTTATTTTTAATATATAATTTACTGAAGTATATCATTCATACATGAACATACATAAACTATAAGTGTTCAGTAAACATTGTGAACTTACAAAACAAACATGTATAACATCATACAGGGCTCCCACACATCACCCCACCACAAATACATTGCATTGTTGTAAAACATTTGTTAACAAATTATGAAAGAGTATTGTCAAAGTATAGCCACTAACTATAGTCCATATCTTACTCCCCTATACTTTCTTTTCCCCAAGGACTTATTTATCTACTTTTATCCGTTTTTACCCACCCACCCCCCGTTTTTGCTGGTTTTGTGTCCATTCATTGGGCAACTTTCTGTGTCCGTTTCCTGCCCTCTCTTCTCATCCTTCTTCTGTCTTCACTGGGATTTGATCCTCAGAACTTCCAATGTGGGAGAGAGGCATCCTACCGCCTGCGCCACCTAAGTTCCTCATTTTTTGGCATGTCTCGTCTTGGCTCGCCCTTGTGTCACTCTCCTTTTATATCATCATCTTGCTGCATGGCTCATGGGGCCTGGCGGTGCACCTGCACATGGGGCCTGGTGGCGCACCTGCACACAGGGCCCGACGGCTAACCCACTCGTGGGGCCCGGTGGTGCACCTTCACACGGGCCTGGCGGTGCACCCACACATGGGGCTCAACAGCGCACTCACTCGCAGGGCCTGGCAGCTCACCCATGCATGGGGCCTATCAGTGCACCGGCTCATAGGGCCTGGCAGCGCACCCGGATGCGGAGCCTGGTGGCCCACGCACCTTCTATATTTTTCTTTTTTTTTTTTTATTTTTACCGGGAGGTTCCGGGGATTGAGCCCAGGTTCCTCCATATGGGAGACAGACGCCCATCCGTCCCCCTGCTATATCTCTTAATGTTGACCAAAGATATCCAAGTTATAGTCTTTTCCCATACAGGATGGTCATATAGTAAATTAGGCTTAGTTTATCACCAGCGTTCTAAAAACAAGACCTAGGGAGAAAAACTAGGTCTGGGGACACATGCATGGTTTCTAGCATAGCGAATTGTTTAGCTTACCCTGATTATCACAAAATCAGGACAGCGAGAATATTCACATTCTCAACAGTTCTTTTTAGCCTATCTTTCTATGTCAGTATCTTATGATACGTAGCTATTAAAAAAAAAAAAAGCACTTGTCACTTGAAGACATCTGCCTGGAATTCTCTTTACTGAATCCAGAAGTTTATTAGATCTATTTTCTATTTTCCATGTCACCACAGGTGACAATGTTGCCCAACTTTCTGCCACTATATAAAGAGCACAGCCTTTTCCACAACCTCCAATGACAATTTTCTCCTCAAAGCCATCTAGCTTCTGCCCTCTTCCTGGTCTCCAAGCCAATGCCACAGATTTTCAGTTTTTGTTATGGTGGTATTTCTCCTATCCCCTAAGGTATCAGTGAAGATTACCTGGGAGTGTCCATCTGGCAGGTAGGCTGGTGCAGAGAGTCCAAGCTGGCTTCGTCCACATCTGGTTTTTTTGGCAGGGATGGCTTGAAGCCTTGGCTCAAGTGGGATTGTTTGCTGGTTGGTTTTAATTTTATTGTGGTAACATATGTGACATAACATTTGTCATTTTAACCTTTTTAACTTGTACAATTCAGTGGTACTATTACATTCACAATGTTGTGCCATCATCATTACCAAACATTTTTATCACTCCAAAGAGAAACAATAACTTCCCAGTCCCTCTTCCCACCCATCCCCTAGAAACCTCTATTTTCTGTCTCTGTGAATTTGCTTATTCTAGATATTTCATATAAGTAGAATCATACAATCTCTCCCTTTGTGTCTGATTTATTTCACTCAGCATAATATTTTCAAGGTTCATCCAGGTTGTAGCATGTATCAGACCTTCATTTCTTTTATGGCTGAATAATATTCCATTGTATTGTTTGAACACTTGGTTTGTTTCCACCTTTTAGCTATTGTGATTAATGCTGCTTTGAATATCAGTGTACAAGTATATGTTTGAGTCACTGCTTGAATTCTTTTCCCTGTAAATGGAATTGCTGGGTCATGTGGTAATTCTATGTTTAAGTTTCTGAAGAACCACCAAACTGTTTTCCACAGAGGCTGTCCTATTTTACATTCCCACCTTAATGCACAAGTGTTTCAGTTTCTCTACATGCTCACAAACAATTGTTATTATCTGTTTTGTTTGGGGTTTTTTTAATGATAGCCATCCTAGTGAGTGTGGAGTAGCATCTCATAGTGGTTTTCATTTGCATTTCCCTCTTGACGTGTTGATCATGTTTTCATGTGCTTATTAGCCATTTGTATATTTTCTTTAGAGAAATGTCTATTCAACTCCTTTGCTCACTTTTTTGTTGTTGTTGTTGGGTTATTTGTATTTTTGTTGTTGAGTTTTAGCAGTTTTGGGGTACAAACTCTTAACAGATATATAATTTCCAAATATTTTCTCCCGTTCCGTAGGTTGTCTTTTCACTTTCTTGGTAATGACCTTTAACGTACAAACATTTTTAATTTTGATTAAGTGCACTTTATCTGGTTTTTTTTTTCTTTTTTTGCTCATGCTTTTGGTGTCATATCTAAGAATCCATTTCCACATCCAAGGTCCTAAATATTTCCCCCTATATTCTAAGAGTTTTATGGTTTTAGCTCATATATTTAGTCATCGATCCATTTTGAGTTAATTTTCACATATGTATGAGGTAGGTATTCCAACTTGATTCTTTTATTTATAGAAATCCAGTTTTCTCAAACTATTCTTTCCCCAATTGCATGAACTTGGAATCCTTGTCAAAAAGCAACTGGCCTTAGGGGAGTGGGTGTAGCTCAGTGGTTTGAGTGCCTGCTTCCCATGTACAAGGTCCCGGGTTCTATCCTAAAAAATTTTTTTGTAAATAAAAAAATCAGTTGGCCATAGATATGTGAGTTTATTTCCAGACTTTCAATTCTGGTCCATTGGCCTGTATGCCTTTCAACTGGGATGGTTTATCACTGGGCCTACATGAGTTCTCCCCATGATTGCAGTCTCAGGACTTCCACCACGGTGGTTCAGAGTTCCCAGGGAGAGTGCACCAAGAGACAGGAAGGGGTGGCTTTCCACTTCCTAGGCCTCTTCTCTGCTTTATTCTAATGGCCTAATGGCCAGAGCAGTCACAAGAGTCCACCCACATTGGAGGGAAGGGACCCAGCCCAACCGCTCCGAGGGAGGAGTTTGGAAGAATCACAGCCATTTTTATTCTGCCCAGGTGACATCATTCAGGGCTTTGCAAGTTCTGTTAAGGCTTTAGACCTTTACCTGAAGAATAACAAAAAACCATTTAAGAATTTTAAAGGGTCCAGGGCTGTCACATAATTGGACCTATCTTTTGGAAAGGCAATATGGTTATGAATTGGAGGAGGATATTGAAAACAGGCGTTAGTCTTTCTTAGCTGATCCTTTTCTACCTGTACTTTATACAGCTCCATGTGAAAATTGCCGTGATAATTTGGCCTAAGCTGATGATAGTGGAACGAGAGAACTGCAGATTCCAAAGACAGTTGGATATAAAAGTCAGCTAACAAATAGTCCCTGACGTCCATTTAGGGAATAGTCTTGCCTCCAAGTAGTAGATAAACTTACCTCTGGGGACTGTTTCGACTTTATGCTCCAGAAAACCTCATACACTTTATACACCTAAATATCTACTGGAACATACGTATACTCACTCCACAGTTGATCTTTCCTAGCTCCCATCAAGACCACTGAGTAGAAGTAGACAGTGGTCACTATGATGAAATCTGAGGCCTCTGCCCAATAACAGCCACAATTAACGTAACAAATTTGAAGCACATTTGCTTGGGTTGATACAATGCTCCTTTTAGAACAGTAGGGGACACTTGGAAATGAAGTATTATTCATTCAATAAATATTTGTTGAGAAATTTCTATATGCAGGCAGGGGGGTTGCAGCAGCAAACAAGGCAGACCAGGTCCCCTCCCTCATGGAGCTTATATACTAATGAGGAAGGCAGACATAAATAATAACTAAATGATAAATAAATGAGATAATTTCAAATAGTGGTAACTCCCTTAAAAGAATAAAACAGAGTGATGGGCTAGAGAGCTTACTGGAATTGCTCTAAATAAGGTAATCAAGGAAGGGCTCTCTGAGTAGGTGGCATTTGAAGAGAAATCTGAGTGATGAGCAAGAGATAGCTATAGGGAAATCAGGCAGGCTAGGGGAAGAGCATTCCAGCCAGAGAAAGCAGCAAGTATGGTGACCCAGGGGCAGAAGAGAAACCAAAGTGGTTGAACCATCTTGAATAAGGAAGAAATTGATAGGAGATGAAGAAATAGGCAGGGATAGATCACGTAGGAGCTTGTAAGCGGGGGTTAAAATTTTGATTTTTATTTCAAAAACAATGAGATGTCATTGGAAGGTTTTATTGAACTGTAGTCATTCACACTTTAGCATAAATTATTTTCATCTTACCATTTCTCCTATAAATTATTTTAGATCAATTAAAATAAATCCTTAGGTGAAAGTAGGAAAGAGGATGAGAGAATTTTGAAATGGGAGCGCTGCTGCAGAAAACATGCCTGATTAGTGATTGGTTCTTGATTGTGGGAAGATAATTAGAGGAAGTTAGTCTTAAAGTATTGAGTTGAGGGAAGAAATGTTGGTTTGATTTTTTTTTTTTTTCTTATTTCTTATTTTATTCTATTTCATTTTCAAATGCTTCTGCAGACCAAGAAGAATTAAATGAAGGGAGATACATTGTGTGGGTGTGTGTATGTACATATATGTACGTGTTACAGCTTAGCCTGAATTCCAAGCAAGGCCAATGTCGCTACTCACCAGATAATGTCTATTGTTTGTCCCCAAACTCAACAATGCTATGTGTAGCTTTTCAACATCAATATCAATCACTTCTTAAATATTCAAGTTTTAAGATAAAAGGTATCTTTTCTCTTAATTAATTAATCTCCTATATAATTGTTGCATAGTATTAATATTAGCTATCTAACCAGCTTTGGCTAATTCTAGATTTTTACTATAACAAAGTTACTTTGCAATAAAAAAGACTACCTAATATGAAGAAAAGCTTGAGTTGGGGTTTTAATAAATAAAAAAGTCCATTTGGAACTAATGAATCACTAATGTTTTTATTAAAATAATGCTTATAATTAGAGTTTTAAAGTCAGGCTTTTGTTTTTTTAATTCACCGTTTTTTCCTAACTCAATAAATGCTTTATTGGGCTCCTCTCTGCCACCACCCACATCTCCCATAAGAATTTTAGATTTCCTTGCTTTATTTGCAAAGGAACCTGTGTCTTCACACTGATTAGAGCAAATGGTTGTCCTTTCATTTGAATGACATTGCTGGCATCATGTTTTAATGCAAAATAAAAAGGGCTCAAAACTTATGTTAATTATGACCAAGTTTCCTAAATAAAGATTCTATAGTTTGAAAAGATGAGATGGCTGCTTACTAAGTTAATTACCCTTGAATGACTTTGCCTCTAGGTTTAGCTACCTGACCAAAAACCTCAACCCAAAGAGTGCCAGGCCCATATAGGCTGTGTCCCTAGGTGACTATCCATGGCTTATCTACAAGGTGATCTAAATATAGTATATTTTGCCTATAAGAAGTTTTAAGAGATTTTGAAACTATTGGCAAAATAATGGTAAATGCTAAGCTTATTACCATTTGGCTTGTTCCATTAAATTAGAACCCCTTTTGTGAATATTTCAGAAAGTATCTGAAGCCCAGAAGTTTCTTCTCTGGGCCTAAGTATTAAGAAACATCACTTATGACAGCAGCATGCTAGAGCCACATCATACCAGCTTGCAAGAGCCAGTCATTAGATTTTCAGGAATTTTTTCAGCCTGTTGTTACACACAGCCATTTTCACAAGTTCAATTATATAGATTTACAATTAAATAAATTATATTAAAAACAAAGGTAATAAATATTGATCACTTCTCACTTCCTAGCTGGCTACATTTTACTGTAATCGATCTCTTGAGGTTATTTACATCGATTGTATCTGTATGGTGGAAATGCTATATAATGGGTGTGCACACTCTTTCCAATTCTACATTCATTGACATCTGGCTCATTGCTTGAAAGAGGCCATTGTATTTACATAGTATTGAAGCTGAAAGAGGTTTTAATTTAATGAATTTAATTTATATGAAGGTAAGAAGTTGTTTCACATTAGATCACATATCATATTTATTGTCAATAAATTTATTAGGAAGAATAGTGGATTGGGATGCAACTCAATACATGATTTTTGTCAAGTCTTGGATTGAATTACAACCATAGGTAAGCTACAGATAAAAGAATTTGGCTAAGATCAACGAAAGCTTTCCACGAGGAAAAAAAAAAGTCTATTTGGAATTTGAAATAAAGAGTATTGTTTATTTTATTATTTGTAAATTGTGTGCTACAATTCGTTTATATCAACAAAATTTATAATAAACATGTATCTCTATATATGCGTACATTTTTCCCCTGGAGAGCCAGTTAACATTAATTTGCCAGACACCACTGATTTTGTGGAAAATTTGAAATTCAATAGGAAACCTAGAAGCAGTTTTTGCAGAAAGTTTTAACAAAAAGCAAATTTGTCTTTGTGAAATAATCTTTCAAAATCAGTGTGTATTCATGCTGATACCAATTTGAAAATGGTGTTGTTTCCATTTTTAATTGAAACTCCTCCAGTTCTGTAGAGAAGCAGAATTTCAAACAAATGAAACTGTAGCTATTTTTGCTCCACCTAGAATGCCATGGCTATCCTACAGTGTGGGGAATATTATCTTTTATATGATGACTTACACCAAAAAAAATCCTTTAAAATCAAATTATTGAACCAAGTCTAATTTAGACTAAAAATTTAGTATTTACACCTTTAAATTCATCCCAAAGGCTGGTGAATATTCAGTCAAGGGTAATATCTACTTCTACTAATTTGGGGAAGAACTTACCATGCTCAGTAAGCCCTGTCAGCACCGTTTGACCCACACGCAACAGGAAGGCAGAACACCTCCGAATAATAAAAGTGCCTCTGGCCCAGTCACCCCAGCAAAGAAGGTTGCCATCTCCCACCATGGTTTTCAATCACCTGTTACATATTCCAACAGAAACCCTGGCCCAACATGTACCAAATGACCTCCATACACCACTGGACACTGGTGTCCTGTCATGTAACATTCTAGGGACCTTTCACCCAGCATCATTTATGTACAGACACTGTTACTCAGACTTGACCTTCGTCTCATTCCCAAACACTTCGGATCCCTTATTTAGGGAAAAATTCTCCCCAAGCAGTTTCATGTAGTGGGGAAATAAAGGCATCCATGAGCTGATCAAGTACTGAAATTTCTTTCATTTTGAAATCTGTTTTGCTTACTTAAATTCTCAAAATGCCAGCAAAAAAAATCCAGACCTGAAGCATGTGTGTTATGAGAAGACTGGAAAAAGTAATTGGGGTCCATTATATAACTGCCATTTTTGTTTTTATTCAAGGTGTCATAAAACTGAGTTCTGCAGTTGAAGGTACGTTGTCACAACCACACAATCAATACTGTTTTGCTTAAGGATTGCGTAGCGTGGCTTTGTAGCTAGAAAGCTTATGTGGCAGTGGTGTCCGAAGGCCGTGTTCTAACTGCCAGCTCTTGCCATTCCACCCTGTGTTTCTCCTTGTTCTGGTCATTTTGTGCCATGGACCTCTTGCCCCCGCACAAGTGGCATTGACACCACTCTGAGGAGGCAGCCTTTTGGAGGCCGAAGATGTCTGTCTCTAGTTCCTTGTGTGATTCAGTGCCCTCTGTGAGCCCCTCACCCTCCAGTAGCCTTACCTGAGGCCGGCCACTGGCTCACCGAGATCCTCTGCCCACAATTCTGTCAGCAGGGCTTTCCCTAGAGTGCTTTAGGCCTTTATCCCAACCCAGCAGATAACGTTTGCCCTGGAAGTGTGTGGCCAAGAAGAACCCACTAATGCTTCCTGATGAGAAAATTACGGGGTGAAGGCATTTGCCAGTCCCAACCAGGGCTCCTCCTGGGAAGTGTGATGTTTTGTGAGGAGCACCTTACTCTAATTTTGTCCATCTTGGTGAAGTTACCTTGACCAAGAACCTGAGAAGGAAAGGGGAAGAGTTTTTAAGAAAGGGGAGGGCTGTAGGAGAGAGAAGACATAGCAGAGTGTTGTGCTGAGTAATTCCAGAGAATGTTAACAGTATCTCGCTGTCGCAAATGATTTATTGGTTACCAGAATAAAATTGATCTCCCTGCCCTCTTAGGAACATACAATCCAAAATTAGAGAATGTATAATTTTCTCTCTTTGTGAGTTTCTGTGTTCATTTTGGGGTGTGTGTGTGTGTGTGTGTTCTTGTTTACTGGGAGTTTGTCAGTCATGCTTCAGAGGTTTCTTCATCCCCACTTAATCAGGCAGGCTTCTTGGAGGAGGTGGTGGGCTTGAAGGTGAGTTTTTAAATTTCACGGGAGCCGTGGCTTGATGAATGGGCAATGCATGGATGTGGGGAGTGGGGAAATGCAAGAGGGCTTGGAGTGGTGAAGCTCTTTGCTTGACTCCAAAATAAAAAGGGATCATATGGGCTTGGAGTCTGAAGGTTGGGAGATGAGAGGAGAGCACAGGGATGTAGTTGTGGGGCAAGGCAAATCCAAAGTGGGGTCTCCATCCCTGCTGTGGATTTGGTACAATCCCATGGCTCAAAACAAAGTTGAAAAGGCAATGCTTCTGACGTCCATGGCCAAAAGGCTGCTGCTACCCCACACTAGGGAAAGCATGCACACGTGCAGAAGGGACAGATGCAGGAGAAGCATGCCAGGGTAAAGAAACTGCAGGAGAGGGTGAGGGCCCTGCTGCATGCTTCTGGCTTTCCGCAAGCCCAAGCAGGAATTCCAGCTCCCTCTGCACATTAAAATGAGAAGTTCTCGAAAATCTATCCGGGTCTTTCCCCGCCTAACAAAACATAGAAGGCACGGAAACAAAGTCAAGTGGGCCCATAAGAATGACCTTGGTACAGAAACTGAGTTTCAGTTCATTATCTGTAGAATTACAGATAGCGGTTGGTCCACCCTGGGCTGTTTTGATGTTTTATCAAGGAATGGCTTTGAAGTCTTAGTTTTACGTTGCCTGCTTGGCTTAAGCACAAAACTCCACTCGCCCAAAAAAAAAAATAAAAAAAAAAATAAATATATATATATATATATATATATATATATATATATATATATATATGTAAAAACAAAATAAAGTAAGCCAAAAACCCAAGAGAGCATCAGATAACTTTAAAAACTTTTATTCTGCCAAGGTTACTAGTGGGCGGCATGGCCTGTCTGAACTCCCAAAGAAGGCCAGGGTAAGATTAGAATTTGAGGAGAACCAAGGGCAGGAAGCAGAATGCCGGCCTGGGGGGAGGGTGCAGTTTTGGCAGCCTCTGGCGCCCTCCCTCACCACTCGGCCAACTCTGAGTCCCTGGGGGTCTCAGGAAGTTCTCTGGAGGGACAGTAGGTACCGGAGATGAGGCCCACGCCCACTGCTGCTTGTGCATCTTTGTGGCAGCCTGTTGGCTGAGGTCCGTGGAAGCTTGAAGGCTGGGCGCATGCTGGCTTGTGACCTCCTTAGATGTGCTCAGGCGGGGGTTGGGAGGGGGGGTGGAGGGGCCCAGAGGGAGTTGGGGCAGGGTTGCGTGTATGTTCAATGCATGCATTTTTTTTTTGGTTTTTCTGGAATGTGAGGATTTTTCTGAGCATGCTCCGTGGAATGTGTGTCAGATACTCTCTTAATTAGAAATCAGACCTCAAATGGTAGTCCTGGTGATTGCTTAGTTAATCACTGTACTTGCTATTTTCCATCTGTGGAATGAATTCAAGGCAGCTTCATACAGCTTATCATGTACAGGAATATGCAAATCCATGAAGGGGATCCACTGCCAGAAATGAAATCTATTTCCTTTTCTTTAAAAGTGATTCTGTTCTGAAACTCTGAAAATAGCATTAATATTTTAGATTGGTTATCTTCTTTTTCTTTTCTTTTTTAAAGGGAAGACAATTGCCAGACTCATAAGAGAAAATCAACGCAATTCCATTTGCTACTTCCTACCAAAGTCTTTTTGTTATGCAATTATGACCCTTCTCTTTTTCTGCAAAGGGAGCCCCCTTCCGAATTTTGGAGTTTTGGTGTAAACTTTTAATGTCAGCAGAAAGAAAATACCATTTTATATCCTATTAGTGGTAAGGTTAAAAGCAAAATGTCCTTTGAAAGACTTAAAATTACACTTATACAGAGATGCACGATAATGCTTTCATTATTTCTCAACGAAAAAACATATTTGTAGAGGGAAAAGCTAAGTTTGAAAGAAATAGTTGCAAAGTTTTATCAGTAACACTGGATTCTGGCCTCTTATGTTTAAGTTGACAGTCCCAAACTGAGAAATTTGGGGTAAGAAATAAACATTCAGTTGGAAATTTAGGGGAAAAGGCGATGGTTGGGGGCAGTGGGGAGGAAAGACATGTCAAGAATTCCATAACTGAACCTTCTAAATATTACTTTTAAAAAGGATGTTTTGTCTCTAGAAGGGAGAATGGAGGCACATATTCCTACAAGTAAGATCAGCACACCTGCCTTGCACAGGGGAAATAAGAACAAAGGTCATGTGAGAGCTGAGTTCCAGGTAGAATGGCTTTGCCATTGTGAGGCAGTTACTTCCTTCCCAGCTCCAGCCCAGGCTGAAGCTCCTTGTCCACAGAGTGTGATGTGTTCAGGCAGTCTGGAGGGACAGGACAGAGACACTACAAGTGGCAGGCTGACCACATGCCTCTGAAACTGATGACCAGGGTGTGGGCTGGTTGGGGGTGGGGAGTGGGGGTGTACCTGAAAGGCGATTTGCTTTATTCCTTGTAGGCAAGAATCCGAAATACCACCATGACCTCAAGTTCTTTTGAAAGCCTATGCTGAGGAAATGAAGAGTTTGCCTTCTCTGGAAAAGTTTCATGTCTTTGAAAATGGGAACAGACGAGCCCATATGAAGAGCTCAAATAGTCAATGCGATTATCCGAGCTCCACTCCCACCCCCCAACATTAGATCCTCTCCTGCTTGTGGGTGCTGGGGGGGTAGGCAGTGAGGCAGTGGAGGTAGATGTGGGAGGGTTAACTGTAAAACCTCACGGTTGCCACGAATTCCTTTGCTTTCAGAAGCGGAAGCTCCCCTGGGAAACGGGTTTTCTTCTTTTGCCTTTTTGGTCTTGTCGTTTCATTTTATTTAGCTACTTTAAAGGTATCTTCTTTCTTCACGGTAATCCCTGTGAACCGCAGTCCCCACCAAAGCAGAGAAGTGGAACTATGTCATATCCAAGGTGCTTTCTACAGCTTCATAGCCTCTGGCCCAGCATGTGGAAAGACTCCTCAAGAAGAGGAGAAGGAAATTGTTAAAACTTTGAATCTGTCTTCACTCTCCTTTTCAAAGTTCACAACACACATAGCTTAATATCTGCCTTGTAAATCCATAAAAATAAGAATTGCTTTTCCATTATGTTGCACTGACCTGACCTCATGAGTACGGGGAGGACTGAGATAGTCATTTACTTTGCTTAAGAAAATCCTTTTTCCATAATGTGGCATGTAATATATCCTAAAATACCCCAAATGAAGTTAAAATTTTAAAAATATTCCAAATTTACTGATGCCATTCCCTCTGTAGATGCATTTTGCTCTCATCATTGTAGGATTTTTTTTCTATTTTTTAAGAAAAGCCATATGCTCAGTGTGTCAGGTTAGACTGTGATAAACCCATTAACAAAGATATGACCGGTGGACTTATTTCTAATGATAAATTTAGAATGAAGTGTCAACATTTTTACTACTGGAAATCAAAACATCTACAGATCATGAAGCCAGAATGCTGACAGAGAGAGGATAGGACCGTCCCTGGGAAGGAATTCTTCTCTTTCCTTCACCAGAGTGAAAGTGCATCAGTAATCTAAAAACTGAATATTGTAGAAACTGAAAACACAACTCAAGGAGCTTGTTTTGCAAAGAAACCCAGACATCAGCCTACAAGGCTGATACCGAGCAAAAGGCTAACCTGGATGCAGGGTTGTCCTACTGCATAAATAAATGCTCCCTTCTCAAATCTGTCTTGTACTTGGGGTGAAAATGTCCTGTTAGATAGCAGTGTCCCTAGGAGGCATCAGCTTTCAGGTGAGAATTTATCCGATCACTTCCTAAGACTCAACCCTCTTGAAATGGTAAAGGTAGAGGAACCAGAAACTGGAAGAAATGGGTCAAAGGAAACAATTTCAGGATATGCCTAACTTGCAGTCTTCCTTGGGATTACACTTATCTCAGATGTACCCCAAAAAGCCATTGGATGGTCAAGTCACCACTATTTCCCTGTGTCCTCACCAGCAGAGAGACATCTATTTCTCAGTGTCGCTGTCAAGACAAAGTAATACTATCTAAGTGCAGAACTCAACACAATAAATGGAACACAGTAGGCGCTCAGTAAGCTTTTGTTCCTTTCTTCCAGCTTTCCTCCTTCTCTGTTGACTTCCCAATTCTCCCCGCAGGCCTCACTCTTTCCAGGGTCCAAAGCTCTAGCCAAAAAATGATGAAGTTCTGTTAGGATTATACTGTGGCAAGATGCAGGAAGTCAGTTTCATCATGGGCAAGGCCAGAGAACAGAGCCCGCGTGAGCCATTGCTTCTCCTCTTTGAGAGATGTTAAGGTGGAACAACTCTTTATAAAAGAATAAGATCCCCCTGGCCACCTTGCCAGGAGCCACGAGGCTCCTCTTAAAACCCAAGGGGTGTTGGAATCAGATGGGATTGTCGCCCTATCTGCTTTTCCGGTTCTGGGAGTTGTGAGGGGAAAAAGGTTTCAGGCTGGTGAAACAGAGTATTAGTGAAAGACCGATTTCAGCAATATTAATAAGGTTCCATTTTTAGGTGGTTTATAAGTTCACAGTGTTCCTGAATATGCCGTTGGTTACTATGGAGCAAGAATCTGAAAGTTTTTGAATTAGGAGAATTAAGTGAAGACAACCTCAGCAATCTAAAGAGTAGACTTCTATACATCTTTGAACTTCTGTGACCAAAATTTCATGGTCTGTGCTGCAGGGGCAGCTTTAGTAGCATCTAGCAACAAATAAGCACAACCCAGAAGACAGTTTACAAACTATTCAGAAAGTGCCATAACTTATCCTGTCTACTCTCTCTGGGCAGGATATATAAATGTATAAATCAAAGGCAAGCTGCAGAGGGAAATCCACCAGCGTCAGCCACTGATTTATTTTCTTTTCTTTTGTTTTTTAAGAGTGCAAGTTTCAATGTCTCTCTATATATATTCTTATTATTTCAGCACTCTACGGGTAGTTTACAATGTAAACAGAGTTCGCTCTTTAAAAAAATAACCAACTCGATTCGGTTACATAATGAGGCAGTTTTTGAGGACAGTCTAATTAGCAGTCTTTGAAGTCAATTCAATAGTGATATCAAAGCCACTTCTAGTATTTCAATCTCAAATTTAGAAAACGGCCTTTACCGAAGCAAGGCCAATGAGAAGGGGGAGGAAATGGGGAGAGAGAGAACGTGTGGAATGGTTTGATCCAGGACAGTGAGCAGAGAACGGAGGGCGGCTTACAAAAAAAAAAAAAGAAAAGAAATTGAACTTTACATTCTCAATCTAAGATTATAGTCTAAACTTACTGTTAATATTGGAATACACCATAATTTAGACAACTGCTGAAATCACATAATGCTGTGGTTTGGAGTATGAACGTGGAAATCACACCTGTTTAAATTATCCATCACACCCATTAAAATTAATTGTAAAGTCAACTTTGGGTTGATCCCGTGTGCATTTGGTATTCAACTCAGAAGCATACATATCTAAATATTGCCACAGCTGTGTATATAACAGTTTTTTTGAAGCCATTGAAAGAATATACATTATTATTTTTGTTTGGCCTCACTGAGGAAAAAGCCAATGCATTTTTTGCAGTAGTATGTCAATGAAATGCAAAATCAAATGCCAGTCCAAAAGGTTTATGGATGTGAAATGTTTTGGAGATAAGGATTTTCAGGTAGTTCCTAATGTTAACCAACATGTATGCTTAGAAAGGCATTGGTACCTCTCTTTTGATTACAGTGCTCCTTGATCATTTCTATTGAGAGATAGAGAAGAGAGTTTAATTTCCTTTTTTTCCTAAGATTTATTTATTTTACACTTATCTATTTTTAACACACACCCCCACCCCCACCCCCTGTTTTTGTGTCCATTTAGTGGGCAATTCTCTGTGTGTGTTTCCTGCCCTCTCTTCTCAACCTTCTCCTCCTGTCTTCACTGGGATTCGATCCCGTGAACCTCCAATGTGGGAGAGAGGCATTCTACCACCTGCGCCACCTTAGTTCTTGGTTTTTCGGCGCGTCTCGTCTTGGCTCTCCCTTATGTCACTCTCCTGTTACGTCATCATCTTGCTGTGTGGCTCAGTGGGGCCTGGCAGCTCGCCTGCACGCGGGACCTGGCGGCGCACCTGCACATGGGGCCTGACGGCGCAACTTCTGTATTTTTTTTTATTTTACCGAGAGGTCCCAGGGATTGAACCCAGGTCCTTCCATATGGGAGACGGACACCCAACCATTTGAGCTACATCCGCCCCCCTTACTTTCCTTTTAAGCCCTCTGCATCCCAGTGTTGATTTAATAAATAGCCTCCCCAAATATAAACTCCTAAAATTGAATGTGAACTAGATTGAGAGAAAGCATAGAAGAGTAGAGAGGGCATTCCTAGCTTCAAACTTCTTAGCTACGATTTCCTGGCCATGCTGTAATCTGAAATAAGTTACCTTCTGAACCACACTTTCCTCGTCTGTAAAATGGGGTAAGCTGCTTAACACTCAGGATAATTGAGAAACTTACATCAAATGAGATAATGTTGAAGTACCCTGTAATGTGTTTGACCTGTCAGCACTCAATTTTAGATGTTTATATTGTTTTTGTTAATTTTTTATTACAGTGGCTCAAGAACTGAATTCTAAAAAAATTCATATTTTTTTACTTGCTTGATTTTTGCTTTTGCTTGATGTTATTTCACCCAGTTTTAGGGTTAATGATCATGTGACTGAATGATGAATTTTTTTACTAAATTCAAAATAATTTTATTACATATAATCTAAGGGAAATCTACCTAATGAGGTCAATGCTATCAAAATCACACATTACTTAAGAAAAATTATCAGAACATCTCTAAATACCCTTTACTCACCTGTTTTCCTCTCTTTATCTGGTTATTGTTTTGGGCCACATTTGGAGTGTTTTTATTTGGTTTTCTTTTTCTTTCCTCTTTTTTTTTTTTTTTTTTAATATTGCTTTGGAGTAGTAGCATTGCTCTAGCAAGGGTTCCTCAGATCAAAAATAGAACATTTTAAAAATATCAATACAGAATGATTTAGAGCCTGCCAGCCTTTGTTCACGGCACTTGTAAATATTATATTTGTAAGGCACAGTGAATTAAAGGTCCAGGCAGCTCAAAGCCTGCAGTAGCAGGCATAAAGAAACTTTATTCACAGATAAGCCATACATTATACTTTATTACCCCATTATTATTTATGAAAAAGTTAATTGATGAATTTACTAAATGTCTACACAATGGCATGCCCTGTGCTAGGCCAGGGGGCTAGAAATAAGAGCCAGAGTTATGCAGTCTAGAAAAGGCAGCATACGTGTAAAGAGATGATTATATCATAGGATAAATGCAATAGGAAGTGTATATAAAAAGAGTTATGCAAACAAAGAAGTCAATCTAGGAACTCCGCCTGGGTAGATCAGGAAAGATGTCCAGATAAGGCGTCCAGGTCTTGAAAGACATATAGAAAGCAAAGAGGAAGTGGAGGAAACTAATCTTGCATGCAAAGGCAGAGAGGAGAGGAAGCACCTGGCACCTCCAAGAGTTAGATATGGCTAACTCCCCATGTCCAAACAGAAAAGTGGCCAGACGTTAAGTTGGCACTGCAGGTTGGAAATAGATTTTCAAGTTTCCTATAGACGATAAAGAGCTGACAAAGGATTTTGTTTGATTTCTTTTTAGTGTATATTTCATTTTTAAAAGAAGTAAAAAATATTCACATGGCTCAAAAGTCAAGAAACAGGAAAAAATGCATTGACTCAATGTCAAGTTCCCATTCCCCTTAACAGGAAACACACTTTTATTAATTTCCTTTTATGTCCAGATATATAATTTTTGTATTCTTCAGCATTATGAATATATCTTTTCCCCTTGTTTACAGATAGTGTACACCTTGCTTTTTTCACTTACCGATACATCTTGGTAATAATTCCATTTTTCCATAGAGAACTTCCTGGTGATGTTTTGCAGCTACATAATATTTCACAATATGGATACACCATAATTTATTTAACCAGTTTCTTCTTTGCCACACATTTGGAGGGTTCCTAAACTATTGCTGTTTCAAGTATTGCTTCAATAAATAATCTCGTATACACATCATTTTGCAAAGTATGCTTTCAAATAGATTTCTAGAAGTGAAGTTACTGAATTAAAGGTTGTATTAATTTGATTAGATTTTGCTACAGTAAGAAACAACCCCAAATCTCAGCAGGTTAACATAACAAAAGTGTTCCAACTCATACTACATGCTCCATGACGGTTGGCAGGAGGTCTCTGCACCACCCAGGCTACCAGAAGCTCCACCATCTTGTGCCTGCACCATCTGGAACCCACTTCTCAGACACTGCAGCAGGGAAAGAGAGCTTCAGCCTCAAAGTGACACACATTATTGCCACTCATATTTTATTGGCTAGAATTAGTCATGTGGCCGCACCAAATTTTAAGAGGGCTGAGAAGTCATTTTCTGTGTTTCTGGAAAGAGAACACAGTAATGGTGAACATTCATTATATCACCAAAGCTACATGCATTTTTTTTTAATTTAAAAATTTATTTTGGGAAGCAGTTGTGGCTCAATCAGTAGGGCTCCCGTTTACCATGTGGGAGGCCCCGGGTTCGGTTCCCGGGGCCTCCTGGTGGGGGCAAGCCCGCCCGCACGGCGTGGTTGGCTGGCCCGGCGAGCACAAGCAGCAAAGGGGGGATAAATGAATAAATAAATAAAATCTTTAAAAAAAAAAAATTTTATTTTTTTGTATCAGTGTTACAGATTAATCAGTTAAAACAAGATAACTATAATAACAATAAGTCTGTGGTGACTCTCCCCCCTTATTTTTGTTCTTTCCTCAATCTTGAGGGATTTGGGACGATGTCCACTCTGACTGCTGCAGGTTGAGAAGGGACGTAGATGTTATGGGGCAGAAGAATGGAATTGTTTTGCTTGCAGTTGAAGATATTTCTTGTTTTTTGGATGGGGTTGGTCCATCATCATTTTGTTGGTTGTCCAGAGCAGGCTCAAAGAACTGGAGAGTAGGAGTTGGCCACATATCTACTGGGTTTCAGGATTCAACTAGCATAGGAACAATCCAAAGGCTTTAAGTCTCTGAGATATATACTTAACAGGTAAATTGAAAATAATAGGTTCAAACTTTAAAAAGTAGAAGATTCACAATTAGGGGATTTATAAATGAGTATAATGGGGAAATAGCTTTTCATATATTCCCAGATAGAGCCTGCCAAGTGGGTGTTGATTTTATATGGCTGTGTGGCTTGCTTATAGTGTCTGGGACATCCCTAGGGCCCTCAAGACCTTTTGTTTGTGGCTTTGTTTACTGTGGCAGTTTCTGAAGTCTGGCTGAGGCCTCTGTTAGTATAACCTCCAGAATGATCTCCCGACTCATTTTGAAATCTTTTAGTCATAAAAACTCTATTTTATTTAATATTTCCCCCTTTTGATCAAGGTCTTTCTCTAAATGCATTGCTGATTAATGCTTGTAACAATCCCTCAGTGCCAGGGATGCTCAACCCTGGGAGTCATGTCTCATGTTGGGGGGAAAGTAGTGAGTTCATTTGCAGAGTTTGGCATAAAGAGAGGCCACACTTGAATAACAAGGTTTACAGTAGGTAAATCTTGGACATTAATTATAGTTAGGTTTAGTTTCAGTATTACAAGAATAAGGTTCGTAAGTGCAAGCATTAAGATCAAGGGCTTAGCTTATTGGCCTGTATTCTTTTAATAGGCAAGGCTTATATATTCCAGAGCTTTTGGCCAACTTATTTGAGAAAGTAGCAGGACTTTCCCAGGAGGGAAGTTTAATATTTTGTTAGCTACTGAGTGGGCCTCTATCTACCCAAAAAACACTTATGGCAACAAGGATACATTTATAGCCCCATAGAAGTATGTAGCTATATAAGTTCAAGATGTTCAGAAGGTACTGTCTGTTGAGACCTGACCATGTCCCACCTTTACCTTCTTACCAGAGTTCTGTTAATTGGCAGGTAAAACATAATTTATATACTTGTCTTGATTCTTGTGTAAAGTTCTTCTTTTTCCTTTTTTCTGAAGATGAAGCTTTGACCTGCAAGTGGCTGCATGTACTTCCAGAACACTATACTGACAAGGAAATTTGGTTGTTTCTGTGGCCTATAACAATTTTCTAAGAATAAAAAATGCAACATTCCCATAATCTCCCCTGTTGTTGACGCTTACCATTGGTGTGGTGATACTTTTGTTACAGTTGATGCAAGAATGTTAAAATATTACCGTTAACTATAGCCCATAGTTTGCTTTAGGTGCAATTTTCCCCCATATGACACCCTAATATTAATACATTGTACTAGTGATGTATTTTTGTTAAAGATCCTGAAAAAACATTCTTACAGGGTACATGTATTTTTTATTCCCTAAATTCTGCCAAATTACTTTCCACCGGTTTTTACCATTGAATACCAGCTGTATTAGTCAGGGTTCTCTAGAGAAACAGAATCAAGCGGAGATATCTGTCAATAATATGAGATTTTATAAGAATCTCTCACGTGACTGTGGGGATGCACAAGTCCAGGTTCCGCAGGCAGGCTGCAAACCAGGGGCTCCGCTGAAAGTCCAGTGAAGGTCCTTGATGAGTTTCCGGTAGATGATGACTGTCCAGAAACAAGCTGGGAAATTCTCTCTGAACACTGAGATCACTTCCTCTTTGAAGGCATTCAACTGATTGTAATAAAGCATCACTCATTGCTGATGGCACTCTCCCTGATTGATGTAGATGTATCAGCAATCTATGCAGTAAACTCACTGGTGACTAAAGTCCATAATGTCCTTGTATTACAATTAGCCTAGTGCTTGCTTGACCAAACAACTGGGCACAATTACCTGGGCAAGTTTACACATTAGGCTAACCATCACACCAGCTCTTAGAAAGTGCCTCTTTCTCCACAATTTCACCAACATACTCTGTTATCAAACTTTTGGGGTTTCAATCATCAATACTCTTATTATGAGAGAGATTGAGCATATGTATAAGAGCCATTTTTTCTATTGATTTGTTGGAATTCTTTTTATATATTAGGGGGATAACACCTTTGTGGTAATGAGTTACAATTATTTTTTTCTCAGTTTATCATTTGTCTTTTTACCTTGCTTATGGTGATTTCCCCATGTTTAAATTACATATATATTCCTGCTCTAGTTTATACAAAAGTTGGCAGATTATACACTCTCTTTTGTACCTTGCTTTTAATTTCACAACATATATTCTGGAAATCATTTTATTTGATACAGAACTTCGTCATTCTTTTTACGGCTGTACAGTACCCCATTAAATGGATGTGCCATAATTTATTCAACATGTCCAATGGATGGGCAATTTAGTCTATTTCCAACATTTTGCTATTACAAATAATACAATAAATAACCTTGAGTCCTGTTGTTTCATATTTGGGGGGGTATACCTTCAGAATAAACTCCTAGAAGCTGAACTTCTGAGTCAAAGGGTAAACGTGTATGTAGTTTGGCTAGATATTGCCAAATCCTTCTCCATGGATACTGTTCTATTTTACACTCCCACCTGCCACGTATAGAAATGCCTGTTTCCTGGGCAAACTTTTAAAGTCCTGGACAAAGAACTATATTATCAATAAGATGTGAAAGCTAGAGGAATGCAAACAGCTAACATTTGTTGAGCACTTTATGATTTGTTATATAGTAAGCAAAGGGAGCACATACATTATCTCATGAAAACCCCATAGCAGTGCAATAGCTACTCTTATCACCCCCAGATTTACAGAAGAGGAGGAAATCAAGGCATGGAGAAGTTAAATTACTAACTCAAGGTCATAGAATTTTTTTTTTTTTTTTTTTTTTTTGAGGTACTGCAGCCGAGGATTGAACCTCATATGTGGGAGGCTGATGCTCAACCACTGAGCCACATCAGCTCCCCTGAGGTAGTTTTTTCATTTGTTTGCTTGTTGTTTGTCTTTTTGTTTGTTTTTAGGAGGCACCGGGAAATCGAACCCAGGACTTCCCATGTGGGAAGCAGGTGCTCAACTGCTTGAGCCACATCTGCTCCCCAAGGTCACAGAATTTTAAACCCAGGACTGACTAACAAATAGAATCGATGAAGTCAACCACCTCACTACTCTCCCTTTCAATATACTCTTTGGATAGGGTTAAAAGCAGTTTTATGTAAGTTTGTTATAAATTGACTAAGGGAAATGGTGCACAGTGAAATTTCCAAATTGTCATATAGTAACAAATGCTTCCAGTCACAATCTCACAAAATTGGGTAAGGGGGTAGCTGGTGAGTTTTTGTGGGCAATTAAAATGGAAGAAACTAGAAGGCATGACTACAGTGTTGAACCCTGATCCATGTAATACAATTTAAGAAGGGTATCTAGATCTTAGTGTAGACCATTCCCTGAAGACTTTGAACAGAAGCAGCACAATGCTGTCGAGAATGGTTAAAGATTTAAAGTCAAAAGGCAGAACTGGGAGCAGATGTGGCTCTAGCAGTTGGGTGCCTGCCTCCCACATGGGAGGCCCAGGTGCCTCCTGGAAAAAACAGAAACAAACAACAAGCAAAACAAATGAAAAGACCAACTAGGGGGAGCCAATGTGGCCTAGTGGTTGAGCACCAACTTCCCACATATGAGGTCCTAAGTACCTCAAAAAAAAAAAGCGCTTTGGATTTCACCTCTGTACTTATTGACTTGCCTTGGGCAGACCATTTCATCTGTGACTGCTTTGGTGTCCTTATCCTGTATTGGTGAAAATCTGATAATTTAGGAAATTCATAGGCCCTAGGCTCAACTACCTTTAGAAAATCCACCCTGTAACATTTCAATCATATTACAGTGATCACATGCTCATTAAATAACTAGTTTTCTGTAAAAAAAAAAAAGTATGAAAGACTTTTTACCATTTTTTTGTTTACAATTAAAATATTTATGTAAAATTCATTTCATTTATGATTAACTATATCTCTTGGCAATAGTATATGTTTAGGAATTCCCACAAAAATGAAAAAAATCTAACCCACAAAGTACTTTCAAATGTAAGGGAATTTTCATTAGTAGCAAATTTAACAACTAATGAAGCTGTAGTTCTCTGCAACTTTAAAATATGGATCGCCTTTCCTCCGGTTTCCAATAATAGTTTCATCATTTACTTCTAAGGCCTCATAAAAAGTCTCTTTAGCATCCATATTAGTACCAACAACCTCTTCAAAGCAATCGAGGCCTTTTCCATTAAGCATGTCACAATTCCTTCAAAAATTACCCCTTACACATTTATAAAACCATTCCAGCATTTTGGTAATTGCAAAAGCACAACCCTGCTCTCTGGTACCAAATTCTGTATTAGTCAGCCAAGGGGATGCCAATGCAAAGTACCAGAAATCTGTTGGCTTTTATAAAGGGTATTCATTTGGGGTAGAAGCTTACAGTCACAAGGCCTTAAAGAATAAGTTACTTCCCTCACCAAAGTCTGTTGCCACATGTTGGAGCAAGATGGCTGCCAGTCTCTCCAAGGCTTCAGCCTTCCTCTCCCTCTTGGCCATGGTCACAGCTTCTTCTGATCTCAGCTCTAGGCTGGCCTAAGGCTCATCTTCCCTTCCAGGCTCAGCTGCTCTGCTCACGCCACAGGGCCAGCTGTAAACTATCAGGCGAACATCTCAGCTTTCTCCCCAGGGCTCCTGCACCAAAAACTCAGCTTTCTCCTCTGCCATGTCATTTTCTGTGTTCTTCTCTGTATATTTACTTCCTTGTCTTTTATTGAGCATTCGTTTATATAGCCCACAAAGGGGGTGGAGTGGGTACTCAAACCAAGTCACCCTAATGACATGGTCAAATAAAAGCCCTAATCTCGATTTAATAAAGGAAAAATGAAACTTCTGAATCTAATACAATCTAATACACCCAGAGAAACAGACCAGTTTACAAACACAACCCAATATCTATTTTTGGAATTCATAAACAATACCAAACTGTCACAGAAGCCAAGAAAATGTTAGCTTAGAACAGCATTTTATTAGATTTTTATTAGCTTTGGTTTTGTTGGGTTTTTTTTTTTAATTTATACTTTAGATCCAATGACTCCTTTGTCAAGACAAATATTTTGTGTCCTCTTGGAAGGTTCATAAGTTTAGGCTCTCTTCCTACAGTGTATGTCGGTACCACAACAATACCTGTTGTCTGTACTTTACAGGAGTGCTTTGAATAATTTATTGCTGTGTCTAGCATGAGGGTTTGCAGCTGTGAGGTCAGAGGGCACACAGTCCACACAAAACCTACCCTCTCCTCTGACATCACCTGCAGTGTTTGAGGAGTTCCACCAACCACCCTCAGATTCAGTAATTCACTGGAAGCACTCACCAAACTCACTGAAAGCTGTTATACTCACAGTTATGGCTTATTCCAGGATGCAGATTCAAATCAGCCAAGGGCAGAAGAGCATGGGCCAGAGGCCAGGAAGGTTCCAGACATAGCGTTTCCAGATGTCCTCTTCCCCATGGAGTCACGGGCAACCTTGCTCTCTCTGTATCTATTGTGGGAGCATGCTTGGAGCACTGCCAACCAAGGAAGCTCACCAAGCTTTGATGTTCAGCATTCTTACGGGGACTACATTCTTTCGGAGTCTACGTTATGTAGGCATGAGTGATTGATTACCCATGGGGTTGGGCTCAGTCTCCAGGTCCACAGATACCACAGGACCCGACATCCCTACCCTAAGTCATGCTGTTGGGCTTTTGTGCCTGATCAGCCCCACTGTAAAGCAAGTTGTTACTATCTGGCTAGCCCCAGGCCCCTAGGCAAACAAAGTATCAGTGTTTTCCAAAGGCTTAGAGATCAGCTCCCAGGAGGGCAAAGGATGGACTTACTTTGGGGCAAGGTTAAATTCTTTGCTACACATCTTGTCAAGCCAAACTGCTGCTGGTACCATAGAAGACAGTAATATATATGTTCCATATGTATCTACACACATCATCTTGCTTTTATGGGACACCTGAGTAATCTTGCTTCTTGTGCTTCATGAAGGATTTATTTCAGTATAGCTCAGCTGTTCAGTTCTAGTTTCTGATTGCCAGGGTTTGAATCTCGGCTCTCCTACTTACTAACTGTGCAACCACAGACAAGTTAATGAACTTCTCTGTGCCTCTCTTTCCTTACTAAAAATTGGAATGACAATAGTAGTGACTAAATTGTCTAATACAATGTCTGCATGTGCTTGATAAACAATGATAATTACGCTAGCACTAATTGTATGACAAAAGAAGAACACTGAGTGATTCTGGGCACAAGCGTTTTTTCTGAAGCAAAGGAAACCCTGGGGATTGCTCAGCTTTGAGTGATAGCCATGTATTTGGCTCTCAGCTAGGAAAAGTCTTTTCTTGACATAGTTAGTGTAGGAACAATCGCAGGCCTACAGTACAGGTTCAGCTTTATATCCTCAGTGGAGCAGGTAATGCTTAAGGACTTCGACTGGGGTCTGATCAGCAAACGTCTCTGGTCCTGGGCTTCTCAGTTTGGGAGCTTTGTCAGTTTCCAGTACTTGTTCGACCAGGGGTTCTTTTCCCACCCTGAATCCAGGGTACCAGCTATTCACATTTTTGCTATGACATGTCCTACTTGCTCTAGTTGCTTTGAAGGGCTTTTGAAGATTGTAGTCTGTTATTTCATATTAGAGAGAATTCTGGTTTTGATCATGGGTGTTGTTGGCCATTTGCATTGCTTGGCTCAGAAATCAAGGATTTCGGCATGTTTTAGATAACCAGTTGAGAGCAGGTACCGGGGCTGGTGCCCCAGGTAGGAGCTCCCTAGCTTTGAGAACAGGGCAACCAGGACCCCTTAGCTAAGGTCCGTGGTACTTAGCCCAGCACTTTTATAGCAAGTTTTATAGCAAGAACTTTTATAGCAAGTTACCCCTACTTCTGTTTCTCTATATCCATTTATGTTAAACTAATATTTAGCATTTATTGCATGTAAGACCCTACTACCATCCTAGGAACTGTCAGAAATTTTTTAAAAAATCATCATGTAGTTTATTTCATTAGGCTAATCAATATAAAAACAACTCTGTGGATGGAAGTATGATTTTTTCAAATGTTTTTTTGTTTTTGTTTTTTGTTTTTTGAGGTACCGGGGCCAGGGATTGAACCCAGGACCTCCCATGTGGGAAGTTAGGCACTCAACCGTTTGAGCCACATCTGCTCCCTGTATTTCTTATATTCATCAAACTGTTGCTTCATCATTACATGCATCAGAGATTAAGAGGCTCTTTGCCTGAATTACTGTGGTAAGCTCTGTGTCAAGCTGGACCTTGTGGGAACCTCACCTGTGAGCAGATTTTAAGCAACAGGCTGTGCTTCCAGTATAAAAATCTAACCCCAAGAGGGTCCGTGACCCTGTGCTATTTCCCACAAGCTGCATATCTGTGTCCTGACTTCTCATATGGGTCCCTCTGGACACTGCCAAGAAGTACCCAGTTCAGGAGTCAGAGCTTTAGGGGCTTTTCTATTTGAAACTAATGGCAGTAGAAAACTATTTTAGGAAACCAAAGGTAGAGTAGAACATTCACTTTGGAGTTCTTGTGAGCTTATTTCTGAACATGATTAGACAAAAGATTTTAAATGAAATGAGATTCATTATACAACCATTACAACCTATCTAATATCTTTGTTGATGCCATATATTCATGTGACAATTTTAGGGTCTTGATGAACATTTTGCTATAATCCAACTAGTTTAGAACTATTTTCTGATTATGTAGGAATCGAACACAACGCTATCAAATACTGCTGATATAGAATGTTTTAATGATGTTAAAAAGCAAATATACAATGCCTCAAGAGCTTGATATTATTCTTAAAATCCCCTTCTCTTAAAAATGTAAGCTCAACCAAATAGTCACTGCAATCTTCAAAAGTACAAAATTATTTCATTAAAGATAAGACATCAAAGGCTATAAAATGCACATTAGGGAAGCGACTGTGGCTCAATCAGTAGGGCTCCCGTTTACCATATGGGAGGCCCCGGGTTCGGCTCCCGGGGCCTCCTGGTGAAGGCAAGCCCGCCCACACGGCGTGGTTAGCTGACCCAGCGAGCACAAGCAGCAAGGGGGCGATAAATGAATAAATAAATAATCTTTAAAAAAAAAAAAAAAAAGAAAAAAGAAAGGTATTAGAGGGGGGCAGATGTGGCACAAATGGTTGGGCGTCCGTCTCCCATGTAGAGGGAACTGGGTTAGATCCTTGGAACCTCCCGGTAAAATGAAAAAAGAAAAATTATCGAAGGCACGTGAGCTGCCAGGCCCCACGCGCAGGCATGCCAGGCCCCACCGAGCCACTCATCAAGATGATGATGTAACAGGAGAGTGACACAAGGGAGAGCCAAGACAAGAGGCTCCGAAAAATCAACTAAGGTAGCGCAGGTGGTAGGACACCTCTCTCCCACATCGGAGTTTCCCAAGATCGAATCCTGGTGAAGAGATGAGGAGAAGGATGAGAAAAGAAGGCAGGAAACAGACACAGAGAATTGCCCAGCGAATGGACACAAAACAGCAAAAACGGGGGAGAGGGAGTTAAAATGGATAAAAGTAAAATAAATAAATCTTAAAAAAGAAAAAAAAGTTCTACGCAAATAATTCCTTGGAAGATGGGGATAGTGGCCATCTGCTTGTGGGGATCCCTGGAAAGTCCCAGGAGGTTGTCCCCAACCAGTTTTCTCCCCTCTGCACTAAGAATGAACTGGTTGTTTCAATGAGGTAAGCCTCTGCACACTGCCAAGAAGGCAGAGTCCCTATTCACTGTCAAAAATGGGACAGATAGCCAGACTCTTGCCTAGCTTATATGTGAAACTTCCTATGGTCAGCAGGCTGGAATATTTGCACTTTACAGGTAATGATTTCGGCCTAATGGAAGCCAGGAAAGTGTTTTTTTTCTAATATTATCCAAAATGCCTCATATAAGAAAATAAAGTTAGAATATTTGCTCTGCTTTAAAAAATAGGATATGATTAAATTGAAATAGCATGTCAAAATTTTTAATATTTAGTAAAGGTTAGAATTATGTGTTTACCCCCAAATCCATCTGTACAAATAACTGATAGAAGAAAGTCTCTCGGTATTCCGAAACCAAGAACATTATGTAAAAATATGGTATCTTTTCCATTTATCTCATCTCATCTCATGTGATTGACTATAATAGCAGAGCATAATTTGAGTTCATAATGCATGAAACATTTTGTATAAAAATCATAATGCATGACTTAGCAGGTCATGAAATAAGAACTCATATAGAAATTCAGACAATAGTTTCAATATAATTTACATATGTCTGGATTTTATTCATATAATGCCAGGGCATTACACATAAACAAGGAACTGACTGAAAGAGGAGCTAAAGCAAGACAGGCCAATGATAAGTTAAGCCAAGAATGAAAACCCAGAAATATCTTGTCATCTTTAGAAAAACAAGAAAGAGAAAGGAAATCAAAGTCATAACTTAAAGGAAAAGATTTTATTTACATACCAATGAACACATTGTTTGTTTGTTTTTTTCCCACTGGAATATATTATAAAGAGTACAAAATAGTATAAATTAAATGAAGGCTTCATCTTTTAATTCACTAAAATTTCTCTTTAAAATATGTAACGGAAGTGGATGTGGCTCAGGCGGTTGAGTGCCTGCTTCCCACATGTGAGGTCCCAGGTTCGGTCCCCAGTGCCTCCTAAATAAATAAATAAATAACAACAAGCAAACAAACAGGAAAGAAAAAAAAAAACTCAGGGGAGCCGATGTGGCTCAGTGGTTGAGCATTGGCTTCCCACATACAAGGTCTGAGTTTCAATCCCTGGCCCTGGTATAGCCAGATTTTTGTCTAGGTCCTTGGCTAAACTGCAAGAAATGAATTTCAGGAGCACGAGTTCACCATGTTGATTGGGCCAGTAATTTATTAAGGTAGGGAGGGAAGAGAAATGGGAGAAAATAACAGATCATGGGTCCCAGAGAGAAGAAGGGGCTAAATAGAGATAAAATGGGCTGATTTACAGACTACAATTGTCCTTTATAGATTATAAATACCCAGGTTTTACTTATGTGGCCATCATGGCAGGGGAAAAAACGGCAAGAGCAAGGAGAGGAAAGCAGGAACCAGGCGAAGGCAAGAGGACTGATTTGGCTTCCCACTTGCTTTTTAAACCATTAATTATTCCACCCCTTTGCTAATGGCACGGGAGGAGTCCCAGCTGTTTGCTGTTTTGATTGATTACCCCACCCATCAATCCCCAAGGAGGGTCCAACGAAAAAGACCCCTGGACAATATCCGGGACTTCTCCTAGCTTCTGGGGGAAATCTTGTTCCGAATGAGAGAACCTCGTGAGGGTCTTCCAGCAGCCATCTTGGGGGTACGGGAGGACACATGTTAATGGTGGCATTTTTCTGCAGGTTCCAGATCCGTCTGTTGATTCCCTATCTAGCCTGCTTCACCGGTACCTTTAAAAAAAAAAGAAAAGAAAAAGAAAATATAAAAAATTTAGGTGCGGAGGGAGGTTGCAAGATTATATGGAATAAAGAAAACAAACTTCCATAATACCCATTCAATCACATTGCCCAAATTTCTCTTGTATCCCTCCATATATTTTCTATGCATTCCACAAATGGAATCATAATATAAATTTTATATATATATACACACAAACAAAATCATTGTAATCTGTTCTGCAACTTGCTTTTTTCACTTGACATGGTATCTGTAGCACCTGTCTATATTAGTGTTCTTTTTACTGTCTGCATAAAATTCTATTTTACTGGATGTATATTCAGTATATTCCTTTATTTATGGAAATTGAAGTAGTGTTCAATATTTTTAGAACTGACGTTCTTACTCTTTGCCCATGATTGGACTTTAGATGGTCTTTTTTTTTAATATGCAATAACTTTGTTTATTTGAATATTGTCTTTCTTTCCCAATAAAATTGAGGCTCCATTAGATAATAGATGTTATTTTGTTCACCACTGTATTTCCAAATGCCAGAACAGAAACTGGCACATAATAAGGTGTAGGATGGGTCTCAAGAATCTATCTGTACATACACATAGAAACACATATATATGTGCATGTGTATAATAGAGTTTGTGTTTTTTAACATAAATTAATGATTGTATTAGCATTTCAAATGTATTAATATTTCCGTAGAATAGCTCCCTAGAAAATGAATCGCTGTTTAAAAAGGCTGTACTTCATACATTTGCAATGTAAGATATTACCAAATTGCCCTCCAAAAAGTCCATATTATGATAGTTTGTTCTCAACATTCTAACCAACATTGGATATTAGCAACTAATTTTTGTTTGTACCAGTGGAAGAATGAGTATATATCTTTATTGTTCTGGTTTTTTTCGGATTTTCCTGGGATTAACCAAATTTCCCTGTTTTTCAATCATATATATTTTGTCTATGCATTTTTTTCCTCCCATGCTTTGCTCATTTTTTCTACTGGATTATTTGCCTTTAGTTAGTTTTAAAGCTTATTCTATTTTATTAATATAAATCCTTTGTTAGGGATGTTGCTAATATTTTTATGTCTGTTGCATTTTGACTATTTATGGTTATCTTCAATCATACAAAAATTTAATTAAGATGTTTTTTTCTTTCCTTTTTTTGTATTTGCTTTATTTTTAAAAATATTTTAAAAGATGCTTAGATCACATAAATGTTACACAAAAATTATAGGGTAGATGGTCTCTTAAACCATCTGAAATTATAATCAAAATTTATTATGTGTGCATATGGGAGTTTTTTTGGAGATGAGTGTCTATATAGCTTTTAACAGATTACCTAAGGAGTCAGTGACCCAAAACTTCTCTATTACAGAATTTACAGAATTGTAATTTTAGAAAATATGAATGAATACTAGTGTTTTCCAACTTTTAAAAAATACAAACCACTTTTTGATTTACAAATATATGCATATACATAATCACTCCTGACATCAATCATCTACATCCACTCTAAAATTCTGATAAATTTCCCAAGGGAAACATACAAAGCACCCTCCCACCACACACACAAACTCAACCACATTTAGAGTCGTTCATTATAGCACCTCCAACTAAAAAGATTTCATCAGACTCTATATTCAGTCATGATGATACAAAAATCAATAGATATTTAATTTTCCAAATGTAAAATTGTATTATGATAGGATTTCATTTCTAGTAATGTGGCAGGCCATATGATTCAGACAAACCTTACCACTGAAAGCAACTATAAATAGGAGGGAGGTGTGTGTGTGTTTATATTGCTTAGAAACATGTATATTGCTTTGAAAGATCTAATGACTTAGCCAGTAGCTATTGGAAAACAGGAGCTTGGCAGAGTAACCAAAACAGTGAAGGTGCTTCTGCCCTGAGAGTTTGCTAGATCAGGTTGAACATGAATTTAAGTTTTAATGGTCTTCTGGAGCAGGGAAAAAAGGAACAGACATTAAATCCCAGAGCCTTCCCAAGGGGAAGTCTAATAGGAGAACTCTATCCCATAAAAGTGGTGCCCCAAAAGATTACGCCCTCAAGGTAAGAATGAACCGGAAGGTAACTAATGTCATATGATCCACTCCCCACCCCCTTCTCTGACTACAAAAAACAGCAACAACAATTTGTCTTGGTGCTAAGACACCTTCTTTTCCTGAGGAGCTATAATCAAACAGCCTTCATTCATAGCATCAGCCTAAATTCACATCACCTGAGTGGTCCAAAGAACCTCAAGCTAAGAATGATATTTCAAATGATAATCCTCTACATAAAAGTAATACTTTTCTGGGCTGCAAATAATTTTCCAAGGAAAGTTTTCTGCTTACTGTCAAAAATAACCAAGCACACAAATGCAAATCAAAACCACAAGATACTACTTCACTCAAATTAGGATGGCTGTTATTAAAGCAATGGAAAATAAGTGCTGGGGATGATGTGGAAAAATTGGAACCCTCGTGCATAGCTGGTGGGATTGTAAAATGCTGCAGCTGCTGTGGAAAACATTTTGGCAGTTCCTCAAAAAATTAAACATAGAATTACTATATGACCTGGCAATCCTAGATCAATATCTAAAAGAACTAAAAGCAAGGACTGAAAACAGATGCTTGTCCACCAATTTTCCTAGCAGCATTATTCACAACAGCCCAAATGTGGAAATAACCCAAGTGTCCATCAACAGATGAATGGATGAATAAAAAGTGGTATATACATAGAATGGAATATTATTCAGTCATAAAAAGGAATGAGACATGCTACAACAGGGATGAACCTTGAAAACATCATGCTAAGTGAAATAAATCAGACACAAAAAAGACAAATATTGTATGATTCCACTTATAAGAAATATCTAGTGTATGCAAATACATAGAGACAGAAAGTAGATTAGTGATTACCAGGGACAGGGCAGAGGGGAAAGGTAGAGCTATTGCTCAAAGGGTACAGAGTCTCGGTTTGGGTGATGAAAAAATTTTGCTATTGGATGGTGTGATGGTTGAGGCTCTATGACCCCAGAAAATCATATTCTTAAAGCTAATCCATTCCTGTAGGTACAAACCTATTGTAGGCAGGACCTTTTGATTAGGTTACTTCAGTTAAGGTGTGGCCCAGGGTGGGTCTTAATCCCCTTACTGCAGTCCTTTATAAATGGGATGAATATGGAAAGAGAGACAGAGAGATAGCCACAGAAACTGAGAGAGAAAAGCCACAGAAGCTGAAAGAAACAAGACCAGGAAGAGAGGAGAGAGACCAGCAGATGCCACCATGTGCCCTGCTATGTGATAGAGGAGTCTAGGATCACTGGCAGCCAGTCTTTGGGGAGAAAGCATTGCCTGGTGATGCCTTGATTAAGATAGTTTTCTCAGCCTTGAAACTGTAAGCTTGTAGGCTAATAAATCCTCATTGTAAAACCTAACCCATTTCTAGTATATTGCATCTTGGCAGCTTAGCAGACTAAAACAGATGATGCTTGTGACAGTTTGAAACTTAGTGGATGTCAGAAGATCATGTCCTTAGAGCTAACCCATTCCTGTGCCTGCAAACCCATTGTAGATGGGACCTTTTGGTTAGATTAGGTTAAGTGACCTTTTGTGTGTGTGTGTGTGTGTGTGTTTTGTTTTGTTTTTTTTTAAGATTTATTTATTTACTTTATCCATTTTAAACCCCCCCTTCCCCATTTGCTGTTTTGTGTCCATTCGCTGGACAATTCTCTGTGTCTGTTTCCTGCCATCTCTTCTCATCCTCCTCCTCCAGTCTTCACCAGGATTCGATCCTGGAGACCTCCGATGTAGGAGAGAGGTATTCTGCCGCCTGCGCCACCTCAGCTCCTGGCTTCTGGAGCTTTCGGAGCATCTTGTCTTGTCTCTCTCCAGTTACATCATCATCCTGCTGCATGGCTCTCGGGGCCCGACGGCTCAGCGGCACACAGAGCCTGGCAGCCCATGCACATGCGCCTTCAGGAGGTCCCGGGGATCGAACCCAGGTCCCTCCATATGGCAGACGGACGCCCAACCATTTGAGCCACATCCGCCCCCTTAAGTGACCTTTTGATTGGATCCCTTTTGATTTGATTGCTTCAGTTAAGGGCCTTTGATTAGATTGCAGGACAGCAGGGTAGATTTTTTTTTTTAAGATTTTATTTATCCATTCATTCATCCCCCCCCCCGGTGCTCGTGCTCACTGGGTCAGCCAACCACGCCGTGCGGGCAGGCCTGCCCCCACCAGGAGGCCCCGGGAACCGAACCCGGGGCCTCCCACGTGGTAAACGGGAGCCCCACTGATTGAGCCACAGCCGCTTCCCAGCAGGGTAGATCTTAATCCTATTACTGGAGTCCTTTATAAATGGAAGACTAAAAAAGCCGCAGACACAGAAAAAAGCAGCAGAGATAGAAAAGCCAGGAGAGAAGAGATGATACTGCCATTTTGCCCTGCTGGGTGCCTGATCACCCACAGCTGAGCTCGGGGAGAAAGTGAGCCTAGAGGAGAAGGCAGAATTGGGCAGAGCCACCATTGTGCCTTGCCACATGGCAGGTATCCAGGATCACCAGCAGCTAATTTTTTTTTTTTAGGCTAGTAAAAAGAATTTATTGAGAAATTTGGGACAAAGAACAGAGCTTGCTGAGAAATGGGAGAAAAGGACAGAAATAAGCACTGAGATTTGATGTGGGCTCCTCTAGGCAGAGAGAGTGATTTGGCTTATGGGGTTACCTTTATTAAGCTATTAATTACTCCTCCCCTTGCTAATGCTAAGGGGAGGGGCCCCAGCTGTTATAGGTTACCCCACCAATTTGCTGGGGGCCAATGGTGAAGCCTTTTGTTTGGGATTATCTGGGACCAATGGGGAGGCCTGTTTGGAATCCTCCCCTTGGCCTCAGAAAGAGTCCCAACTAGGACCTTGTGATGAAAGTCTCCCAGCAGTAGATTTTTGGTGAGACAGCATCTCTAATGATGACTTGATTTGGACATTTTTACAGCCTCAGAACTGTAAGCTTTTAAACTAATAAATGCCCGTTGTAAAAGTCAAACCATTTCTGGTATATTTCATTGACAGCCTTCAGCAAACTAAAAGTGCTGATGGTAGCACAAAATCGTAATCGTAAGTGATGCCACTGAATTCTCCACTTAAAAATTGTTAAAATGGCAAATTCTGTTATGTGTATATATTGCCACAATTGAAAAAAAAAAAAAAAGAATAACCAAGCATACAAGGAAACAAGGAACCATGAGTGAGAAGAGAACAGATCCGCAAAGGATTAAGATGTTAGATTATTGGCGTTGTTATAATACAAATATATGTGTGTAAAGAAATAAGAGACAAGCTTTAGAATACCTACAGGGAACAAGGAACTATTAAAAAAAAGAAGAAGAAGAAGAACTAGGAGATTTGAAAAAGAAAGAAAATTCTAGAAATTGAAAAAGAATGGACAGCTCTCTCTAGTTCTTTCCCTCTGTCTAATCCCTCTTGCTCTCTTCCTTTCCCCCTCTCCTTCCCTCTCACTCTTTACCCCGCTTTCTCTCTTTCTCCCTTTCATTCAACCCTCCCTCTGGGGAGAACAAACTAGTGCACTGAGTATCCCTGTGCAAAGTCCCCAGGGCAAAGAATTGTCTTCAGCCAACAGCCAGCAAGGACCTGAGGCAGCCAGCAGCCCCAGCAACAATAAATAGAAGTCAGACTTGAATAGTGCAAGGAGTTTCCTGGAGCTCTCCAAGGCCATAAAAGCCGAAATAGTTTCTTTCATTTCTTCTACTGGTATGGTCATTTGTGATGGAGGAAACAAAGCCAAGAATGGGGTATTTGTTTGGATTATTGAAAAGGATTGTCAGAGAACAACCATAAGAAGAATGATGATATAACAACCATAAAAAGAATTAGGGTAGAATGCATATACATAATTCCCTGGCATTATCTTTCTAAATAACAAAAGAATCTTAAGTATCAGTGAATATACATTAACTATATGTTAAATAAAATAAGAAGGTCTTTCTTGAAACAACAAAAACCCTGAATGCACAGATTTTACAGCAAGATAGAGCTGAAAAGAAAATTAAACACTACAAGGCAGGGCAAAAATGACTATAAAAAATTTCAACAAAGGGTGGAAATGATCTGAAAAATATCAAAGAGATATTATGCTATATGGAGGATAGAATGAAAAAGTCAAATGTGTGACAAATCACTGTTTTTAATAGACAGTAGAGCTAAATTGAAATAAAGTATAATTCAAGAGGAGTAAAAGGCAGGGAACAATTCATATATTCAGGAAGCTCAACAAATGCCTAGCAGAGACAGAGAAGAAGAGAGAAGAGAAGAAATCATTCTAAAGCTACACAATTCAGTGATGTTAAAAGGAACTGGAAGAGGGGAGCAGCTGTGGCTCAAGCAGTTAAGCACCTGCTTCTCACATGGGAGGTCCCAAGTTTGGTCCCTGTTGCCCCCTAAAAAACAAACAAGCAAACAAAAAAACCAACTCAGGGGAACTGATGTGGCTCAGTGGTTGAGCACCAGCTTCCCACATACAAGGTCCTGGGTTCAATCCCCAGCTCCCATTACCTAAAAACAACAACAAAAAAGAACTGGAGGAAGAAAGATTTAACTTCAGAGAACCAAGAAATGGACAAGTCAGAAGACAGTACTTCAGTGTCTAAAAGAATATAACTACCAACATAAATAAATAAATCTTTAAAAAAATAAAATAAACACCCGGATCAAATCATAAGCCCATAGATGGTAGATAGAAATTCAAATATATCACTAAATTACATTAAATATAAATTGATTAAATACGCTAATCAAGTCTGGATTTTAAAAAAACTTTATGATGTTTACAAGAAATACTTGTTAAATAAGGACAAAGGACAAAAGCAAAGGAAAGAAAAAATCTGTGTGTACAAGTCAGAATAAATAGCTTATGCTGCTTATACTGCATTAACACTAAAAATTTCAGTGACTTAAAACAACAAAGGTTTATTATTTTTATTATTATTTTGCTCACACAACATGTCCTTTGAGAGTCAATTCTGCTCCTCATCCTCCTTCAGCATCTGGACTATAAGGACTAGAAGGTATTCTGATTGCTAATGCTGCATAAGAAATTACCCTAAAATAGCAACTTAACACAGTTGTTTTATTTTGTTCATGATCATGTGGATCAGTAATTTGGGATGGACGTAGCTGGGCAGTTCTCCCTTAGAGTTTCTTGTGCAGGTGTCATCAGATATTGGCTGAAGGCTTGGCTGGGCAGCCAAGATGGCATACCCACATGGCTCCAGTAGATGTTGGCTGTCAGTCAGGAGCTCAGGTGAGGCTGTCGAAGCACTGACAGCTTTTTTTTTTTTTTAATGAAAGATCATGTAATTCTTCAGAATTAAATTTTTAACATCCTTGAGATATAATTCACAAACCACAAAATTCACCCATTTAAAGTGTGCAATTCAATGGTTTTTAGTATGTTCGCATGCTAGTTGTGCGACCATTACCACAGTCTAAGTTTAGAACAATCTCATCACTACCATTAGTATTTTCCATTCCCCACCCCCCAAACCCAGGCAACCACGAATCTACTTTGTCTCTCAGAATTTGCTTTTGATTTAACTACCAAAATAGCAAACCATTAGCTATTGTGAATGCTTGAATTTTCCCGCAATCCAGTCTCCTGAAAATAATTTGCTCTGGGGGCGTTGTGGAGCAGTGCCACCTTGCTGAGCTTTACACACACTGAGCATTTCCACTGCGATGTGCTCTACCTAAAATGGATTTTCCTTCCCCCCATCCCCCACCCCCACCCCCACCCCCAAACAGCCTTTAACTGGATGTGATGATAGAAAATGGCAACACAACTCAAAGCAGGCCTTGGTCACCAAAACAAATAGGTGGAATGTGCCCATTCTTAGGATTATATAATCTTCTGAATATATGTAAAATTTGGCAGCCATAAAATCATTAGGATTATAATATACAGAGGTAGAGTTCTATGAAGGGGACAAAAGCCTGCTAGGGAGAGAGAAGTGAAGACCCATCTCCTTAGGGCAAGTCGAAATCACCACCCCAGAACCCCCAGGAGCCAGACAGGAGGGAGACTCCAAGAGGCGAGCATTTTAGAAAGCGATTCAAGGACTCAAGGCTCTGGTTCTCCCCTGACCCTTTTTTTTTTTTTTTTTTTTTTTTTGGCATATTCTGTGTGTGGTAGGCAGACTTTGCCCTCTGGGAGCGTCTGTGGGAGACCAGTATTTTGTCTCCACGGACTGGGAGGCAGAGCATTCATTGACAGCTGTGTGGTCTTCTCGGAGTTTATTTTGCCCTTGAGGTAATTTCGGGTGAATATGGCCATAAATCAGATGTAATATATGACCAATCCTTTCCTTTATTTAAACAGAATTTAAATAAAAGGGGGGGGGGCGGTATTCTTCATCTCTCAGTTTCCCTTAATCTTCTACATGGTCTTTTTTTTAATGACTTTTGGAGACCAGATCTTGAGTTTAAAAATTAAACTCCTTCTATACGGAAACGAAATAGGCTTTTGACGCCTCAGAAAGGTGAGTCTTGAAATCTGTGGAAATTGGGTGGTAGGGCCATGTGCTGCAAAGCGCAGTCCAGCTCAGAAAATGACGCTGCAGAACCTGCACCGCCAGCCATGCCAGGCTGTTTACTTTGACATTCCAGAGGCCCGCCCAGCCCTTGTGGTTTCCTGGAATGCTTTTACTCAGTGGTCATGCGGGGACTCAGGAAAAACCCTGCAGCCTCCGCGGCCCGGCCGGAATCACACCTCATCTGCCGCGAGGGGACAGGCACCGGGAGGGTGACCCACATGCTCAGTGACACGGGCGGAGCGCAGAGGCGGCCGTCACGCCCCGGGGCGCAGCGGCTGCGGAGCGTCCACTGGTCACCGCCACCCGCTGGTCCACGCTGCCGCCGCCAAGCACCCATTGCACAGATTGCAGCGGGTCGGAGGAGGCTGTTTGCGCCGGGCGGAGGCGTCTGGGAAAAAAGGCTGGTTTCCGCTCAGCGCTGACATTTTATTAATCTCATCTGCAATGCTGTCACTCATCCAGAAAAGTCCTAAATGCGCCTTCCTTCCGCTTGGGAAGCAGTGGCATGTGGCAGCAGCTGTCGGAGCGTTATGGCAGCGCTGCCGCAGGAAGCGGGAGGAAAAAACCCAGACCCAACTGCCGGGCTAGAGGAATGAGGCAGCGAGGGGGGTTGTCAGACACGGGGTGGGGACCCAGGCCGCTGCGAAAAGTTCCATTAGTTGTTTAACTGTGAGAAACGCCTTCAGTTTTAGAGGGGACTTTTCCTTTTCAGAGAGCATTGTGCCTTGAAGGACCTCAAAGGAGGATGTTGTTAGCAAATGTCTGTTTAATTCCAAAACATTTGCGCTGTGGTGGGAAGGGATGACCTCACGCATGTTTTCAAAAGTGAGTACATTTCCAGCTAGTCAATTTAGCCTTGCCTCAGGCAGCACCGGAGTTGGGAAAAGATGAAATAGCCCCAGGCTGAGACGGGTGTGTGTAACTGTGCAGGGCCTAGCAACCAAGCTCTTGCATGTTCCCTGCCTCTTTCTCACAGAGCAGGCAGGGTGAACAGGGTGGGGGCTGGGAAGTGATGTGGGCACTTGGGGATGACCCAGGACTGGGAGCTGGATCATAGGCTCCCCTCCTTCCATATCTCACACACACACACACACACACACACACACAGAGCCCAGCTTTCGGGACCTTTGCCCGTAGTGCCGGATTCCAAGTCAAGCAGAGGTGCTGAAATAACCAGCTTAATTGTAGATTGAATAAGAACACACACAGCTCAATCTACAGTGTACACACACGTGCTTCACACATATATCAGAGGGTCTACTAGTGCCCTTTATTCGTGCAGAACCTGCCTGGGTGTTTGTCTTTTTAAGATGAGCCTTAACATGCATCAGAATCATGGGGAGATCACCCTTTGAGAGTCATTATTTAAATGGATGAAAGCTTTAACTTTGTCTCTGATTTAATTCCTGGGCACCTATTCACTGCCAATTTAAATGTGATCACAGTTGTTCTCCAGGCTATTTATCTTTACAACCTGTGGTGGTTTGGAGCTGTATGTTCCCCAGGGGAAAAAAAAATGCTCTTAATCCATTCCTGTGGGTGTGAACCCATTGTAAGTAGGACTTTTGGATGAGGTTACTTCAGTTAAGGTATGGCCCATTTCAATCGGGTTGGATCTTAATCCTATTACTGGAGTCCTTTATAAGGAGAATGAACTACAGACAGACAAGAGAAAAAGCCCTGGGAAGCAAGTAGCTGAAATTCAAGGGAACCCAGAAGAGAACTGAGAGGCTGCCATGTGCATTGCCATGTGACAGAGGAGCCAAGGACCAAGGATCGCCAGCAGCCAGTTCCAGAACGCCAATCTTCAGGAAGAAAGCATCACCTTGATGATGCCTTGTTTGGACCAAAACCTCAAAACCATGAGCTAATAAATTCCGATTGTTTGAACCAGCCCATTGTATGGTATTTGCTTGAGCACCCAAGGAAAACTAAAACATCACGTGCACTAGTTTCCTATTGCTGCTGTAATAACTTGCCACAAATTTAGCAGTTTAAAACAACACATCATCTTACAGTACTAAAGACCAGAAGTCTGAAATGGGTCAGCAGGACTGAGTTACTCTGTGGAGGCTCTAGGGGACAATATGTTTCCTTGCCTTTTCCAGCTTCTAGAGGCTGCCTACATTCCTTAGGACATAGCCCCTTCCTCCGTCTTCGATGCCAGTGGCATAGCATCTTCTAAGCTCTCCCCTCCTCCCTTTCCCTGACCTCCATTTCCATCATCACATCTCCTTCACTGATGCTGACCCCTCTGCCTCTCTCTTCTAAGGACCCTTGTGATTCCATCAGGCTCAATCCAGGATACTCTTTCCAATTTAAAATCCTTAATTTAATCACTTCTGTAATGTCCCATTTAAGGTAACATATTCACATGTTTTGGAGATTAGGACATGGACAATTTAAGAGACCATTCTTTTACCTACCCCACTACCCAGCTTGTAAACTCCAGCAGGTGTTTATCCCATATCATCCTTCCCACAAAAGAAAAACCAAAAGAGTATCGGTATTTGGCATCAGAAAGGTAAAGTCATGTGTACTTTAAGCTGTACTGAATGTATTTAGAGTGGATAGGAAAGGCAGTGTGGGTAGAAGAGGACTTGCAAGAAAGAGGGGGGCAAAAAGGCCAGGAGCAGAGGGGATGGGGTCATGACCTGCTCAACACCGTGAACCTCTTAGACTCAGGCCCCCAAACACTTGTTAAATCACCTCACGGCTTTTTGCTCCTGTTCTGACTCCAGCCTTCACTATCCCCTCTTGGGAACCACTCTGGCTCTGCCACCCGCACCCCTTCCAAACCCTCCAGCAGCCCCCTCATGAAAGAGGTGAACAAAGAAATTGTACTAAAGGGCTTTTCTGCCTTTTGAGATTTCTTGTTGTTCGGAACTTTTCTGACTTGAATTCCCAACCTCAAAGCCATGAAATTTGCTCTTGGTGGGCTAGGACCTGGGAGATTCATAACAATCACTCCTACCCTCTCCCTGATTTGTGGTGGGCTAGGCCACAATTAGGGCGAATGGGGGGGATTGTGGGGCTGACATGAACTTTAAAAATGTGAGAGTGCACGTTGTCATAGGGTAGGGATGGGAGGAAGGCAGAGAAGGTCAAAGAGGCTTTGTTCCCAGCGAAAGCTCAGTCTTGGTCTGTGCAAGCAAATAGCACTTAAGGCCCACCCTCCCCAGAGCCCATGCCCTGCAGAAGGTTTTTTGTTTGATACATAATTCACAGCTAGACACAGAAATTCCACAAAGTCAATACACACCCTTGACACAGAGGAAATAAAAAGCAGACAGTGAATGTTTGCATTTGATGTGCTTTGAAAGGGCTGTGTGATAGAAAATGATTTCATTCCCAAGGCATGACTCTGATAGTGAAGTCAAACAGCCCCACAAGTTGAAACAAACCAAACAGCCTTATCTTATTCTTGATTCATGGGGTCCTCTCTCTTCAAAGCCCTTTAGACACAGAACCCTGAATTGTAACTGTTAGAGTAATGCTAAGTTGCAAAGTCCTTCCTTGAACATGTTGCTTCCTGGATTCTCTGACATTTTCCCTTGACAAGTCTTTGGCTACTCTGGTCAAACTCACTAACCAACGGAGACTTAAAAGAGAGAGAGCTGCTGGAAGGCAATTATGTAACAGAAAAACACAGTGTTAGGGTCAGGCCAACCTAGGTTTAAATCCCATCTGTGCCACTCTCTAGTCTTGGGACAACGTTCTTTTTAATTCCACGCAAAAAAAAAAAAAAAAAAAAAAATCACTCTTGAAAACAACAGCACTCATTTTATTATTTCTCACTTTCGATGGGTCAACAATTTGTGAAGAGCTCAGCTGGACAGTTCTGGCTCAGGGTCACCCACGAGATTGCAATTGGGCTAGCCAGGCACCTCTTCTCTTTATAGAGTCTCAAGGTTCTTCATTTGGGTCTTTCCCAAATGGGCTTCTTTATAACATGGTGGCTCGAGGACATTGGGACCACTTACACTGCAGCTCAGGGCTCCCAGCAGACAAGTGGCCTAACAAGGTAGAAGTTGCATCACCTTCTTTGAGCCACCCTTGGAGGTCATGTGCTGTCACTCCCTTCATACTCTTGATTACACGCAAATCACAAACCTCCCCAGATTCAAGGGGAGGGGAATTACACTCCACTCTGGAAGGGCAGTGGCTAAATTACAGAGCAGGGTCCGCAAACTCTGGTCATCAAACCAGTTGGGCTCACGGCTGGAGCCCAGCCATGCCCTTGCCTGCATATTGTCTCTGCTTTTGCTACAACAGCATAGCTGAGGACAAAGACAGCCTGGTCCGCAAAGCATAAAATACTCACCGCGAGGCTCTTGGCAGAAGTTTGCAGACCCCTGTTCAGGCCAGCTAGATTTTTACCTATTGAAGAGCAAGCATCAAAAAAAAAAAAAAAAAAAGAGAGAGAGAGAAGAGATCAGATCCATTTTGATTGGAGCCAGTGGGGAAAGCAAGGTGGCGGTGGATCTTCTTGCATTGCCTACGGAGAGACGGAAGAAAGTTTACCTGCTTCACAATTGTATTCAGGGCTGACTCTGCCTCAGATTTAAGCAAAGAAAAATATTTTCTTGGCCGCCTCTCCTCACCCATCATCCCTTTTCCTTTTTGCCCAGACTTGCTATCCCACACCAACCCGCTCCCAGCTGCCAAAATCTCCCCTGGATTTTTTCTCCTCTCACCTGGATGTTTCCAATTGCCAACTCCCTAGCTACTCCCTGAGAAATTATCTGCTTATAACCCAGCCTCCCTCCCTGCTGGAAATTCAAACAGGTTCATACTGGAGCCAATTTGTTAGCTCTCGTCTCTTTAGAAGCAAGCTCTATTCAAGAAAATAGAGACCCCTGCCTAGTGCTTACTGTGTTATTACTACACATTCCAACCCCAACTTTTCTACTCATTTACGCAAATACCACCAAAATTATCAACTGTTTATGCATCTTTTTCAAAATCATTTTGTCTCATCTCTCCAAGTTATGTTTGACTCTGTTATTCACTTTTAAAATATACTGAGCTTTTCCCTAATCTATGTTGGAAGAATAGTTGCTTTTTTTTCTGCAGCTCTTTGCCACCGTGTTATTTTTACATCAAATATTCTGAGTGTTCTGGGAACAGTTGGGAGGGAAATGTACCATTTGATGATTCAAGGCCATTCCTTTCAGCTCCTATTAATTTTTACAGCGTTTTTCTTTCCTATTAGCCTACATGTGCAATTACAGGTAGATTTTATGAAATATTTTGTGGTATCCCAGAGACCTCAACTCTATATCATCCAAAGTCCAGCTCAATTTATCCTGCTCCAAGAAGAACTGTGGTTTGGAAAAATGATTCAGTTGGCTCCAAAAAAAGTAGCAACTGCTATTACTACTGCTGCTGCTACTACATTATAATAGCTAACATTTGAACAGCACTTCACAGTTTATAAAGAGCTTTCACACGAGCTGCTTCTTTAATGTTCACTACAACAATCATCTTTAAAAAAAAACTAATTTTAGTTTTTAATTTCTTTTTCCGTTACATACTCTTAAACAGGGATGTATTTCATTATTCAGACATTCAGGCAATGTTGACCTCATTAGTGTTGACAGAAAAGAAGCACATAAATGCAAAATATTATTGGCTTAACCTGGACATAACTGCCTTACCTATTATTGACCACTTTGAGTTGCCGAAAGACTTATTCCTTGGCATTAAAGTGGAACACTTAAAAATATTGCTAAAAAGCAAATGTCTGACGTACTGGTCTTTGCCACAAATAAGGGTATTTATACTTTTTAAAAATTTTAAGTCCATAATTGCATTAATACACATACCTTCTTATGTATAAGGAGTTCAGATCATAAAAACACTGTACAGTGCAAAAAACCCTACTGAGAATAAAACTTAACAGGTTTATTATAAGAAATACAGATATCACATGTATTTACAAATATCATAGATGCACAAATTTGGTCAAATACTGTAAAGAAAGAAGTGGTTTCACATTATAATGGCCAAAACAACCATCTACCTTGCTCAAAGCAAATAAAACTAAAAATTCATAATGTAACTCCTGTAGTTTAAGACATCATGACAGTATATAATAGATAGAATGGAAACTGTTGACCAAATTTTACATCAAATGTTTTCTAGACCGAGTGTAGAATTTGAAAGTATCATTCATAGGATTCATATAACAATGATAAACAATGCCCAGATTTGTGGTGTTCATTATGGTGCCTAATTCATCAAAAACAATGCAATGAACTTTTGGCTAGCAAGAAAAATAAATTACAAACTACAATTAAATCCCTGTAAATGCAATAATGAAGTAAAAAATGTGGATTTATTTACTTTAATACACATTTACTATGTTACCTTGAGACATTTAAAATAAACAAACACACCTGGAGGCATACATTTAAAGACAGAGAAAGGACTAGATGGAAGGAGTGACGGTTCATAAATGAAAGATGAGTATGGTATTTGATCAATATAATTATCTTTCTAGCCAGTCTTTTTGTTTTAACTCTTGTTGAAAATTCTGGCTAGTAACTACAATCATTTTGTAGCTATTAGCCCATTCTACACCCCCACTTGGGCCAGCACTCCTGTGCGGGCCAGCACTCCTGTACGGGCCAGCACTCTGGGCGGGCCAGATTGCCTTTCACTAGGAGGCCCCGGGAATTGAACCCTGGACCTCCTATATGGTAGATGGAAGCCCAATCACTTGAGCCACATCTGCTTCCCTCTACAGATTTTTATAAAAAGAAGCAGACTAGTTAAGTGCATTATCCTAGGTTTATAGACCTACCAATTTAAAGATCTGGAATCCCAAGGTCTTTTGACTCATCCAGTCAATCATTTGTTCAGAAATATTTACTGGGCACACACTTCCTAAGTGTGCCAGGCACTGGGCTCTTTCAATCAATGCTGTTTCCCTAATTCTTTTCTCCATAATGCCGCTTCCCCTGAGAAAGGTTTTGTTCATTTTTCATCCAATACCATCTATAAAGTGAGCTGATCTCTTAAACTCACAAATTTTTTTCAACAATATTCATCCTTATCTAATTCCTGTTATGTAAGGAAAAGACAATGGACTAAAATTACAGAGTTTGCTACAGTTGGTTGTTTTGCTTCTTTTTAATTCAGGTAATCATCTGGAGAATAATGAAAATAAAAACATTTACAATGTTTGATTTATTTCCTTAAAGATTAGATTTTCCTGCTATAGAACTTCATATAAATGAAAGCATTGTTTATGCTTTTTGTGTGTGTGTGAGGTACCAGGACATTGAATCTGGGACCTCTAGTATGTGGGAAGCTGGCACTCAATCACTGAGCCACATCAGCTCCCGAGTTGGTTATTTTGTTTGCTTGTTGTTTGTTTTTAGGAAGCACCGGGAACCTAACCCAGGACCTCCTATGTGAGGGGAAGCAGGTGCTCAACTGCTTGAGCCACATCTGCTCCCCTGTGTATGCATTTTTCTATCTGCCTTCTTTTGGGCAACATATTTTTCAGATTTATCCATGTTGTGTTTATCAGTTGTGTGTTCACCTTCATTGCTGAATGGTATTCTGTTACATGGCTATACTAAAACATGTTTGTCCATTTGCTTTTGAATGGACACTGGACTTTTCATTTGAGGCTATAAAAAAAGTGTACAAGATGGTTGATGTTTCTGAACTACTTTTAGAACTATGAATTTAAAAGTCCTATGAAATCAGAATTGTGATTGTAACACAGGAGCATGATTAGTGAATCTGCTGGACCACAGATTTGTAGCCTGAGATTCAATTTGTTTCATCAAGGATGGGTTGAGCATGTAACGCCTACTAGACAATTAAGACATCTGGTTGCCATGAAGATAAGATGGCATCAGGTAGATTGTCTCAGGCCTTTTCTACAGGACCGTGGGTGCTCCTGGTTTAGTAGTTGCTAAGGCAAAATGAAGGGCCTTCCCTTCTGGAATAGTTGGTCCTTTCCTGCTCTTGTCAGTTACTCTGTCCTAGTTATTGAGCATTTACTCTGCATCGGGTAATATGCTAAGCATTTCCATATATTATTTCATTTTATCCTCCCAACAGCTATATAAGGAAGGCATTATTATCCCCATTTTACAAAGGATAATGCTGGTGTTAAAAGAGATTGAGCCACCTCCCATAGCTAATACATATTCTTAAACATCTTGCAGTATTGCCTCAGGCACAGAAGGCAAAGTTAACGTTGTTTGATTAGTAGATTTTTAATAACAAATGGGTACTTTGGGGGCTAGTGTCATACCTATTTAAGATAGCAAGTTAGGGAGATCTAGTAAACAGACCCATGGGGAGCTTGGAGAGGGTCTGCGATTTGAAATTCTAAAGGACTTTTACGCAAGGTGAGCTGGTCCCTTTCACATGCCAACCCCCTCTCTGGTCACTAGTGTTGACTCTGAAGCCAAAGAGAAACATACTTGCGAAGTTTGTCTTTTAGGAGGTGCCAGGGATTGTACCGGGGACCTTGTACCTGGGAAGCAGGCGCTTAAACCACTGAGCTACACCCGCTCCCCTACTTGCAAGGGTTTTGCCTTGTTTTTTGTCTTTTCTGAGCTGAAGGATGAGAGAGAGGGTATGAAAGAAGTTTGAAACCACTGATAGGGACCCAACCTGAGGTTCATTAGTTTGTGGGAATTTCTGAATTTTCCAAGGTACAGCAAGGCAGAGCTTGGAGCCAGACATGCTGTGGGGTTTAAAGTGTGTGTGGTGAGGGGTGGATGTTAATGAAAAAGACAGGGGGAGGGGCTGTGAAAAGACTCCATGGGGCCAGGACCAGGATGGGGGAGGCAAAGGCTGTTAAACCAGAAAGCAGGGCAGCTGGAGACAACAGAAGCTCAGGGCTGGGGGTCAGGAAGTGGTACAAAGCTGCGCAGGACTGGGCAGCAGAGCAGAATGAGCTCGCCACACTCCCCACCACAGGGAATGCTCTTCATTCTAAAAGATGAACCGCATTTGTAGTCGATTTTATTTTCTCCCCGCATTTCCTCATACTGGTAGGGGACTGGCTGGGAAGGTGTCAGACTGCTATAGGGCAGAGTCATGGAAGGCCTCTCTAAGGAGATGATATGAGTTGAGGTCAAAGTAATAAGAGAAAGATTACTCTCAAAACACTTGGGTGAAAAATTTGATTTTTACCCACAATATATATATAAATAACACACACTTGGGAAAGGCACCTTAAAAGGTGTGCTCATACACGTTTTCAGGACTCAATGCTGTAGAAACCCAAGCATCTTAAACGTATATAATTACCCCCCCCCCCCTGGCATAAAGCCCCCACAGGGATTTTTCAAGATTGTTTTTGTAATATTTGAATTTTGTTGTATCAAATAATGAAGGAAGGACAAGAAAAAGAAGAGGGTACTCTTGTATGTCAGGTGATGTGTAATTGCCACAGAGCCCCAGCTCACACTTTATTGCTGACTTCTTCATTTATCTTATTAAGTTATGAGATAGAGGCCATTATCCTAATTCAATAGCGAGGAAACTGAAGATAAGACAGTTTCACAGTCTAAGGTCATGTAGCTTGGACTTGGTAGGTCAGGATTTGAACTCAAGTCTGACTAACTTCAAGGTGCTGTTTTTTCCAGTTGCCATGTTGCCTCTGACAGGAAGTGAGCCAACAAAACTGAGAGCTTCTTTGTAATGGAGAAAATTTAGCTCCGTGATTTCTTCTGTAATAGGATTTGCCATAGAGAATCATTTAATTCATCAAGTAAATAGAGTAATAAACAAAGATTTACCTGATCACTAATTTTCCACTGCTCTCAGTTCAGAACATTAATTTTATAGGACCATAACAAGCAAAATGTGATGAGTTCTATAATAAAAGATATGTAGGAAGTGCTAATGGAACATAAATGAAATGAATCTTGATGAAGGATGAGTTCCCCAAGCAAGGAAGGACACTTGGCATATACAAAGTCATTGTTTAAGTACCAAGTCAACACACCAAACAAGTAAACACATCAAACATTTTTAGAAAGTGACTTAGATGATAATGGCATTTATTTTCTCAAATAATAGTAAGTCCAGGGATAGGGCAGCCAGTGACTCTATCAAAGCTAGGTTCTTTCCATCTTTCCACTTGGCCATCTGCAACGTGGGCTTGTCTTCTCAGGCCAGTGCTCCTTGTGGTTGCCAGATAGCTGCTACAGTGCCAGCCATCACTGGAGGAAGTAACCTCCAGAGGAAGAAAATGGATGTTCCTGACTTGTGTCCTTTTAAAATAGGGAGGTGAACCTTCCCAGAAGGATCCCCTTCACACTCCCCTTCTCATCTCTATGCCTTGTATACCAGTCAAGCTTCGGTCTCTTAAGGGAGGGCCCAGCCTTCCCTAAAGATCAAGGCTGGTCGGAAAAGGCCAACAGCTTTGGAGGCCTGTTAGCAAGGGAGACAGGGTTAGTAGAAAGCAAGCAGCAGAGATTGCCATGCCATGCCAAAGGATGGCATGCTCCGGAAATAATAAGTAGTTTCGTGTGAAAGTGCCAGGGGCGGCTAATTAAATATATGTTGTAGCCAGGTTGTAAAGGATGATACGCCGACTTTTGGTTGTATCTTATGGGTCAGTGTTTCTTAAGCTTTTAGAGACAGTGAAATACCAAACAATGTTCTGAGTCTTTCAATATTCTGATTTTAATGTGGTAATCCTATCAAACTCTCCTTCAAAAACAAATTGTCATAACAAGAAAAAATACACTGCAACACAGACAGTGATACTAAAATTATAGAATGTATCCAAGTGTCCATAGCAGTTAAGAAATAATAGTGTAACTGTTTTTTGTTCTGACATTTGTACTTTTTTTTAATGATTACAAAAGTAATGCATTTTTAAATTGGAGAATTCAGAGACGTCTAAAGAATAAAGTTAAAATTATCCATATTTCCATCATGTGGCTATAACCATCTATTGTCTGAAGCTGCATCCTCATGTGGATAGTAGTTTTGCAGAATCCCGGTTGTAAGGTGACTCTTTTCTCCTTCTAAGAATGCATTCAACATTCCATTTCTTCTTCTTCTTTTTTTTTTTTTTTTTTAATTAAAATTTTTTTGAAGTATCAGGGGCAGGGATTTAACCTGGGACCTCCTATGTGGGAAGCCAGTGCTCAACCACTGAGCCACATTGGCTTCCCTCAGTTGGTTTTATCTTTTGTTTTGCTTGCTGTTTGTTTTTGTTTTTTTTAGGAGGCACCGGAACCGAACCTGGGACCTCCCATGTGGGAGGTGGGTGCTCAACTGCTTGAGCCACATCCACTCCCCTCCATTTCTTCTTACTTTAATTTTCTGTCAAAATTTTTGTCAAAGGCGAGCTCCTTCTGGCCGGTCTAGAGGAGGAAAAGAGCAACAAAGCAAATGCCCATACAATGGCTTATAAATCATAAAGGGCAAACTACTGTATTAGGAGAAAAAATAAATAGTATCACTATTTGTTTTTGTTTTTTTTCCTCCCCAAAGGAGTGTATTTCTGTTTGTCGACTTTCAGCTTTATAGGGCAGGTTATCAAAACCCAAACTCTGTAACCTAAGTAAATAACTCAAAAGTCTGTCCTTGACAGTAGGGAATTCTTTGGATAGTTCTGAGCCCAGGGAGAGATGGAGGAGGAGTTACAAGACCTGAGGCCAAATTTCATTCTGGTGAATTACAGCTTGCTTCTTGCCAGTCTTTTCTGGTCCCCGGGGCCTCAGCACTAAAAAGACTTTAGGATGTTCCTTTTGCACCTTCAAGGATGTGTCTGCCTTCAAGAAAGGCCAGGACACAAGGGGGCTGGACATGCAAAATTCTTTAATATTACACTTTCACTTTTATTTTTTACGTTTCTACTTTTAGGCTTTCACTTTTAAAAAGGAAATCTGAATGTCTCTCCATCTAGTAGTCTACAACAGTGATACTGTTTTTAAAATATCTTTGAATTCCCTAGATAGCAATCTATTATGGATTTTTTAAAAGTCATCCTTTTCTTTAATTTTATGAATTCTCTTTCACACAAACTTGTTAGTGGTATTATAATTTTCCTGGACATACTTTTGTTTTTTGTTTGCTGCTTGCTTTTTAAAATCAGTAGAAAGGCAAACAATTTCCTGCCACTAAAAACGCTGTTTGACCTTGGGAACTTCACTTAACCTCTCTGGTCCTTAAAAGGAGAAAGTTCAAGTCCGGACCACAGAGTGGTACACTGGAAGGGATCCAATAGCTTTCTCCAACTTTTATTAGTTTGATTTTTAAGAGTACAGTGAATATGAAAATTAGGTCATGCTTGAAGAGCAAATGAACTGAAGATATTGAAGTGAAAAAGAATGAAAACTAAAGCTTTGAGAAATCGATGTGAGATGCTTTATAACTATCCAAATTGGTTTGCAGGAAGGAAACGTGAACTGCGTAAGATGTGGAACATTTGGTCTTAACAACACTCAACCAACAAATATTTACTGTGCTAGGTGAAAATAAACTAATTTCGAAATGCAATGCCAAGATCTCAGAGAGCTCAAAGTCTAATAGGGAATTGAGCAGATAATTATGAATGAATAGCTGCTTTGTCCAAAGGAAAGTACATTCTACTGAGATCAAGGAGAGGCATCTAGAAGGACATCCCAGAAGTCTTCCCGAAGGAGGTGACACCTAAGCTGATACCTGAAGGAGAAATAGGGAAGAAAGTCCTGAAGAAGGAACTGCCTATGCGAAAGTCAAGAGAGATGGAATCTGATCATTTGGATAACTAAAAGTGTGGCCAGAAGGGAGAGACCTGAGAGGTGAGCGGGAGCCAAGCCACTCAGAATCTCCAACTCTACATGCGAGACTTTATAGAGGGCAGACAGTGACTGTAAACTGGAGAGTGACAGAATCTGCCCAGTGCTTTAAACTCTTGCTCTAAAGTGTTTATAGCACTTTTGAAGCAGGGACCAGGCTAGACCCAGTGAGATTAATTAGAGAATTATTTCTCAAAATATACATACAAAATGCATTTTACCTCTTGTCCAGGAAATACACAGACCCAGACACACACACACACACACACACACTTACTTTCCCTATGTATGATGCGCGCTAATATTTTCTGTTTTAATTTTTTCACTTTTAAAATGCTGAAACTGCAGTGAGCCACCTCAATTGTTCTCATGACCCATGAATAAGTCACAACTCGTAGTTTGAGAAATCTTGAGTTAGGGAGTTGCTGATAGTCCAAAGAAGATACAGCAGTCAATCTAAGGGAGCAGAAACGTGGATAGAAGGACGTGGAATGATTTCAGAGGGATTTAAGAGGTAGAAGGACCTAAAGGAGTTAAGGATGCCGCCTAGAGTTTTGGCTTAACTACCAGGATGGTAAAGGGTCATTTGCTGTGATGAGGAATGTTAATTGGAAGGTCTATTTGGAGGGTAAAGATAATGAGCATTTGAGAAATGCACTTTTATTTTTTTGTAAACACAAATGTGCCCCTTCATTTCCATCACATCCAAAGAAAACCCTCTTAAGTCCTCTATTCTGTAACTTCAGAAGATGTTCAGGTTTTACTAAAGAGGAAGCAAAATGCTGGGGATGGGAAGGAGGGTCGGTTTGGGAGGAGGGAATCAGTTTGGGAAGGAGTGGGCTGTAACCCTGTGCCTGAAATTTCTACTTGGGAAGAAGTACAGGCAAAACCATCAACTCCCGGGAAAAACAAATAGGGCCCGTGTCAAGGAGTCACTGGTCACTTGCTGTGACTGCTGTCAGGGCTTTTGTAAGGCTGGGAATACGTGAAGGATGGCCTTGGCTGTTCACTTAGCACACGTGTTGGCAGGAGTCAGCTTCTTTACGCACAACGTTGGCATCCACCTTAAAACTCACAATTACTAGTACAGAAACATAGCAGGCCTTTCTTATTTAAAAAAAAAAAAAAAAGGAAACACCCTTAACTTTATTCTTCATGCTTGCTCTCTTGACAGCATCTGCTCAGAGACTTTTCTCCTTCCTCTTTTCATAGCTCCCACAGTCCCAATCCTCATCCTTCTAAATCTTTTATTTTACAGGACAATGGGGAGGGGCGGTAGCCTGTGGCTAGTTGAAGATTGTGAACAATAGGTGTTTCTGAGCCGGGCTTATTGAAATGGTCTTGTCTGTGTCCTGGGGGAGATTGTAAATGAGATGTCAACAGGAGCTCTTTTGTGTGCATGGCATTCATCCTGAAAGCGAGGAATTTCCTTACTGTGCTAGTATTTAAAGTAGATTTGTTGCTGCTTTTGCTAAAACTTTTCATCCAACGGCCTGGGTTACCAGCAATGAATGAGTCACATGGCGTGAGTGTAACTTCCTTCCCTCCTTAGCAAGCGACGACTCAGTCATTTACATTTAGAAAGGAAGGCTGCTAAGAAGATTTCTTGGATTTTCATCAGCCTGAGCCTCTTTTCTAGACCATCACGTGGGTCTGAGCTGTCAGCAATCCTGCAAACCCGGGTGAGGGAAGTCTGGCCAGCTTGTTTTTCTTCCTCCCTGGAAAACTTCTTGCTGCTCAGGCTCCCTTTCTTTTTCAAATGGAAGGAGAGAGACAAACACAATTTCCTGCCTTAAGCCTTTTTCCTTTCTCCCCCCCCCCCCCGGTGTTTTGTAAATGACAGGCAATTTCAGTTTACTATAATTACCCTTAGCAGAGGTTTGACTGACTCCACCCTTGGAAGATAAGGCGACCGTTTTATTACCTCTCAGAGCCAGGTGCCTGCCGGTGACAAGGCTTGCCTTTATCTGGAGACTTGGCAAGGGTATCAGTGACTGCAAATGATCTGAACCTTTGAGCAATGGCCATCAAAACGCTTCCCTTCCCCTGTGATCCATTTTCCAACACTTTATTGGTAGTTAATTTTGATCCTAGGAGTAGCTCTACGTTTCAAGTTTTTCCGCATTCCTGCACCTCTGCTTAATGTTCTTTTGTTCTTTTCAGAGTATGGGCAACAGTCACACAACAGTCCTCATTCTTAACATTGCAAACCTGAGTGGACATTGCAAACCTGAGTGGATTCCATAACACCAGCCTGATCTTGCAATCACAGCTCCAAACTTTTACGACACAGAGAGCACTTGCACATCCTCCTGCTTGTTAGATTTGCAACATTTTGTGGCGGATAAACAATATTTTTATATAGGTTTTTTTTTTTTTTAATAATTGATATAGAATAACATCTTTGGCTTATGAAAATAGAAATCCCCAAAAAGTCAAATTTTATTCTCTACTTTCCACGGTTCTTTTTAAAAATTAGAATGTGAGCGACACCAGTTTAGAGAACTTCTAGAGTATGCTCTATTTGTATCTGCAGTACAATGACGTATGTCTATCCAAACGTCAGTTTATTCCTTAATTCAAACTATGTTACATGGGTCATCTCAGTTACCTCTTCAGTTCGAAATGTTGTAGAAAAATTTGCTTTTCCAAAAAGGATTTTCAAACTGTATGCACTAGGTAAAGCTTTAATGAATGACCTGTGCCCTTGCAGATAAGCAATTAGACCAAGTCCCCTGCGCTGGACAAAATCAGCCTGGAACCCAGCCTGAACCAAGCAACACCCTCTCCTCAGGGTGTTCCTGTGACAATTTGATAGGCCCAAGATAAAGGATGTTGGTTTTATTTATTTTGCAATCTTTGAAGTACCAGCTGCAGCCTGAGGGTAGAAGATGGGAAAGAGAATAATGGAAAGAGATGAGTTAAAACTCATACACAGGCACCTTTGCAGAGGTGTATTTAATTTATGTTGACATCAGTCCACATTGCAGAAGAGAGAGCAGTTAAAAGCCCCTGCTAGCATCCTATTACTGTTATAGTAAAAACCCCAAAAAGAATGTTTTTGAGATCAGTGTGTAAGTCAGTGAAGCCCCAGGTGGGAGCTCTTACTGCTCCAAGGAGACAGAGGGTGTGGGTGGCACATGGCGCCTTCATCTGCCATCCTAAAAGCCATTAGCTAAAACCTGATCTTGGGCCCGTTTGCAGTGAGCCTATGCTGTGTTTCCCTGCAGACATGTTAAAGTACTTGATTAGAGGGTGCTACCCCACACCCTACTGGGGGTGTCATTTATATCAGCTTTGCACAATTTAAAAAGTTCTGAATTCACATTTGGCCGAAAGAATTTCAGATAAGGGCTGATGGACCCAGCTATTGTTCTCAGTTGGGGTTTCAAAGCAGAATCTTGAGGGCTGGAGGATAATTCAGTGCTTCCAAAGATAGGGAGAAGGTTCAGCGTGGGGAGAGTCAAGGTTCCAATCCCTACTCTGTCCCTGGGAGAATCTGGGGAACCTAAGCCCTGAAGCTCAGTTTCTTCTGCAGAATTGACATCATAAACTCCTTTACATTAAGAATTTAATGGTGCTGTAAGTCAAGCACCTGGTTTATTAAACACACAGAGAAAGAGGAGGATGGGGATTAGGTAGATTAAATTGATACTGATTTTAGTACCGGCCCTCCCCAGTTTGCAAGGTTATTTTTATTTTATTTCGGCAAATGACCGGTTCTTACCTAACTGTAAAGTAGTATGTTGAATATGAACTGGAAAATGCAATAGAAGGCCTGAACTCAGGTTTGCAGCGTGATGCAGAGAGAATAACCTGGAGAACAGACTTCTCCATACCTGTGTCCTCAAGGGCCACGTGGCAGAGCTGGGTGATGAGGTGTCAACTTAAAGCACTCATTCTTTTTTTTTTTTTTTTTCCCCTTTTCACAAGAGAGTTTCAGGGAGGAAAGAGAAAAGCAACAGGTTGGATAATTAACTACCTAAGTACACAGGCTTTGCTTCCTAGAACCCATCGTCTCAGAACCAGCAGGTAGGAATGGTGGATGCATTTGCTTGTGTCTCTACTTCTCCCACACATCCTGCTTTCCCAGATTAGGGGTTGAATTTCCTTACTCAGAAGCGTCTACTTAAGTCAGGCCTGGATGCCAACCTTCCTGTTCTCAGGCAGCAGCACTGTGCTTTTGTAGAAAGGCTTACACCTTCTTTCCAAAGCCCAGAGAATGTGGCAGTGAGCAGAGGCTACTCATAAATCCAGTCTGAAGTTTCACTTATGATTTAACCCAGCCAAGCTCTCATTTAGAGGCACGGGAGTCTGGTTGGTAGCAGGCTCTCAGTCCACGCGGCCATCTCACTTTCTAGAGCGAGACAAAACAGCCATGTGTACCCACATCCCCGCTCCCATCTAGAAATGATCAGCTACTCCATACCACTTTAGCATTAGGGTATGCTTGAGCTCCCTTTTGTTTTCCAGTCATGCAGCTACGAGGCAGGGGATTCTACACTAGAGTTTTCCTTATATCCTGCACTCAGAGGTTCATTGTGCAGGTGATGATAATTCTCATGCAATAAGGCCAGCACACAAAGGAAGTTCCTTGGCACTCTGATATCCATCTAAGGGTGCAGGCAGACAGAGCAGAAAATAATAAGTCAAAAGAATAACAAGGAGGGAGAGGAACTAAAAAAAAAAAAGGAAAGCAACTGCAGCAGATAGAGGGCAGTTGGCACCAGAGGCCATTTACCTGGAGCCTGTGGGGAAAGTCCAGAAATAAGAATGGAAGAAACTTAGATGGCTAATCCATGGGGCCAAGAGGTTTCAGCTGAAATCAGGTCGGTATTTGACATACTATCTCCAACTTTGGAAGTCGACTAGTGGTAATTTTGCCAGCACTTGGCCAGTGCCAAACAGAAGTGGGCACTGGTGAAAGATTATGTTGCACCACCCAAGGTCACAGACAAGGCTTTTGCTGAGACATGACTTTCCTTCTGTCCTGTGGCCTTCCTTCCTGATTGGCAGGCCCCTTTTCTTGTTCTCAGGAAGTACCTTCCATTGCTGTTCATTCCTCCATGTAACAAGTATTCACAAGACAGCGCCGTGCACTGTTTTGAGCGCTGCAGATCCATCCGTGAAAAAAGCAAACCAGGGTGCCCATATTGGGAACACTTACCTCCTTACTGAATTCCTTTCTTTCCACCTGGTCAGGAAAAAAGGAAAATCACCTAGCAGAGAAAATAGGAACATGTTGCTGAGAAGTGACATCTGACAAGAAATGAAAGCTGGGTGATGCAAAGCTTAAGAGAAAACTTTTCTTCCCTGCTCCTGGTGGCTCCAGCCATCCCTCAGCAGGACCTGATCCCCCAAAACTGGGGTGGTAGTAGCCCAGCTGCCCAAACAGGAAGCCTTATATAATTCTGTAACCCTAACTCTGGGCCCCACATCTTCCCTTCCCCTAAACAGTCCCCTCAACCCAGGAAGATCTGCAGACCTGGCTGGGGCACAGTTTGAAAAAAAAAAACACTCATTACAAATGTTGAGAAAATCCCTAGGTCCAAGAGGAAGTGATATGGCTGATTCAGTGGTAGAATTCACTTCATAAGGTAATGGAACAAATGGAAATTTAATCCTAACTGATGAAACTGCCAGAGCAGTCACTGTGTACGTGGATGACTCAGTAGCACCTGTTGGAAAGGCCCGGGCGGGGGCGGGGCAGCCAGGAGGAGCCATGAAATCCTAATCATATCCCCTACTGGAAGCAACACCCCTGCTTAGTAAATCAGTTAGCCCGCGGTTATCAACATCCTGGCTTCACCACCTGTGCCTGTTCCCGCTGAGTCACCTCAGCTGGGGGTCCAGTACTTAGAGCCCAAGGCTTTTAACCTTTACTATTAAATAGTCGCAGCAAATGCTAGCCACATGCCTCTACTTTCAAGACGTCCCTTTGGAGTGATCGATTTCAGACAATAACTGGTTTGACACATGGCAGCCCTCAATTTCCAGCACTATTTAAGTTGTTGCCCAGCTTCATTAAACATCCACATTGTGAGTTTAGACCTCAGCCTGCTAAAATGACCTTTCCCCAAACATCATTTCATTTCCTTTAATTTATTTAATTAATGGAACTCTCTGAAGAGAACAGTTACTCTGCTCGGAACCTCTTTCTTAGTTCCTGGTTAACATTTTCCTGAGGGGGAAGGATGGATGCCAGGGGCACAGGACATACAGCTGTAGCCACTAAAAGGAGACCTTGGAGAGGCACGTGGGAGGAAGAGAGATTAAAAATCCTGCCGTTGGCATTTTCGTGGGTGTTTGCCCCACACAAAGATAAAGGGGGGAGGAGGAGGTTCAAGACACTCTTTCTGGGACGCTGGGCCTGCAGTTTAGAAATCCTGCCTAAGTAACCCTTGCAAATTAGACTTACCAGAAGGTAGAAATGGGCGTTAGAAATGCTGGGAGCAAGAGAAAGTTTTCTGCATACCAAGTACAAATTCAGATTAAAATGGGCAAAAATGCTGACCCCACCAGCAGGAATCCTGAGTTTCTGGGCTATTAAATCTCATTGCCACCTGCCCAATCCGGTACTCCAGCTGCGGTGGGAAGAGAATGGGGGGGAAATGGCTACAGCAGTCTTGCCTCTTTAATCTGCCACCTTAATATCTATTACTTTAGCTGCTGTTAAAAATACACATACCGAGCCCCAACCCCACAGCCAGGAAAAACTCTTTGTTAGGGTCATAAAGTAAAAAGTAAGCAAGTCTGAGTATTGACTTGCACTCCTTAGGTGTCTGGGGCGACAAGTCCAAAAAGACGCCCACCCCTTTCCACAGCAGCTTACCTTGTCCAAGGTACAGGGTGATGTTCCCAGCTTGGCCACACAGGGACGCTCGAGAGCAGGACTGGCTGCAGCCGGACTTTGTTTTCTCAGACTTTCTCCCGGGCGCACGAGGAGGGGCGCGGGGGCTGGCGGAGCTGGGCGATGCCGTTGCCTTTTAAAACAAAACAAAACAACCCATTTGTCCTCTGAAACTATGCCCCTTTCCATTTTATAAGCCAAAGGTTGCCATGTTACCTGTTGCCAGGTTCCTGAGAGTGTTTGGGGGAAATGTGGGCGAGAAGGGTGCAGCACAAAGTCCCTGGGTTCCGTGGGGCCCGAGCGCTTCTAACCGAGCTGGCGCTGACATTTGGGAGCAGCTGCCGCGGGCCGCGCGAGCATTGTTTGGCTGTGCTTCTAACAGAGGAGTGGCTGCCTCTGACATCATTTCCAGGCATCGAGCGCCCGGGGTGTTTGTGTGTGTGTGCTTTTATGACTCTAACTTTCTGATCCCTCCCTCTCTGGATTTTGCACAGTACATGCTCTGTGCGAGAAACAGCCTCACCTCGGGAAGCTCAAGTTTTGTAGCAACTTGTTAAAACAACGTGGGTTCCTCTTTTTGAAAAAACAAAAGAGAGACAGGGAGAGACAGACAAAAAAAAAAGTTTTGACTCTGAAACAAGCCTTTCCATTCTTTCTCCCTTCTGAGAACAATGCTGTGTTTGATTAGCAGTCAAGCTGCTCCTGCCCTCTGAAAGATCTCTTCTCCCCAAGAGAGGGCTGCTATCGGTTGAATAGATCTCTGACCCAGGCAAGCCCAGGCATGGGGCATTCATCTGGCATTAGGAAGTGTCTGGAATCCTAGTAACTTCCAACTGGCCAATCTTTAGGACTACAAGAACTATCACCCCAACCCTTCCTCTCTCCATTCTCCTCCCTCTACACTCTCACACAAGCCTGCTTTCATCCACTTCAACTGAGGAAAGTTGAGCTAGTCAGCTTTGCTGTTTCCATGGAGGAAATCGTTCTGGTAGCCACCTCCCTTAAGCCAAATATGACCAGAAAAGACTAGGGAGTGCCCTGTGTCCCTCTCAGGTGTGGTAGAGAAAAGAGGGTTTATGTGCCCATCCCCCAAAAGCCTTCTCTGTCCTCAGCCACTCAGTCTCCTGGTCTCTGACCTCTGATTTTGGGTGGCCTGTAAATATTCAGTTACAAATGCTTTGAAATAAGTTAGCAATTTTTGTATGTGTGTTTTATTTGATTGAGTTTCTCCCTTTCAGTAACTTTTTTTTTTTTTTTAGGAGGTACGGGGATTGAACCCAGGACCTCCTACATGGGAAGCAGGTGCTCAGCCACTGAGCTACACCCACTCCCCAATGAGAGTTGGTTTTTTTGTTGGTTCATTTGTTTTGTGTTTAGGAGGTGCCAGGGATCAAACCCAAGAACTTGTATATGGCACTGTTTTGTTGTTGTTTTTAGGAGGTACTGGGGCTTGAACCCAGGACCTTGTATATATGCAAAGCAGACACTCAATCACTGAGTTACACCCACCCCCTGTAACTTTTTAAAGTTGTGACTGGTGCACCCTTATTGACCATTTCAAATTCATTCATTCACCAAATATTTGACAAATTCCTGCAACATGCAAAGTACTGAAAAGCATTATGCTTTACTGGTTGAGGGGTTTAAGGGAAAGTTTAAAGGGGGAATGAAAGAGGTCATTTGGATTGGTGAAAAGAGATGGGGTTTGGAGTCCTGCGTACCTTAACTCTACCACTTACTAACTATAGACTTGCCTTTAGTAGTCTGAGCTTTCCTATTACCAGCAGTCCACTGGGATAGTGAAATCTTCCTCTGAAACGAGCCCAGCTTTATTAAATGCTGAACACAATGCTTCTGGTACAGAGGAGGGATTTACTCTCCAATGGTTGTCTGACTGATTTTCCAACTCGTCGTCTTTATTGTGGCCTGGGTTTGTGCTTTTATCCTGTAACAGGCTCTAGCCAGACCACTCATTTGTCTGGCATTTGGTGAGGGCATTCAGCCCTCATAGCACATCACCGAGTGAAACACAGTCTCCATGATCCATTCTAAATTCGGAATTCTGGACCTACTTGCTTGGAAGCAGCAGCCACAAACTTTTCTATATAGCACTTTCATCCTCATCAGTGTCAAAGTGTTCTCCCAGGATGCCAGAACATTTGTCATTGATACTGAACGGCCCTTTTGATAACTTTTTCACTTGGCCGCCTCTCTTGGCTTCCTTCTTCAGACACTTTGCGTCACTCTCAAAAAGACCCTATTTGTCAAATTCTTTTCTAGACTTCATTTACAAAGGCCTAGAACCTCCAGTTTGAAAAGAATCCTAAATCACCTGAATCAGCCTCCCATCAGATGTTTGCATGATTTCTGTAACCTCCCAGCCTAAAGATCAGCTGTTCTGTGCTTGAACATCTCCAGGGACAGAGAACTCACTACCTAGTAAGGTCTCTGTATTCCATCTATGGACATCTAATTACCAGAGAATTATTCTTTATGTAGCTTTTACCGTTGTTTTCCCTCGGGCCTGTCCTAGTTTCCTGAACAGAGAACCACAAACTGGGTGGCTTAAGATAACAGAAATGGATTGTCTCACAGTTCTGGAGACTGAAAGTCTGAAATCAAGGTGTCGGCAGGGCCAGGCTCCCTCTTCAGCCCAGAAGGTAGAACCCTTCCTTTTCTTTCTGGCTTCTGGTGGTTTGTGGGCAGTCCTCGGCGTCCCTGGCTTACAGTCGTAGCATCTGAATCTTTGCCTCCATCCCCATCTTCTCTCTTCCTGGTCTCTTCCTCTAAGGACACCAATCATTCTGGATTAAGGGCCCACCCCACTCCAGTGTGACCTCATTTTAACTTACCCAATTCCAACTGCAATGGCCATTTCCAAATAAGGTCACATTCAGAGGTGCAGGGGGTTAGAACTTAAGCATTTCTTTTTGGGGGGCATGGTTCAACCCGTAAGAGGGCCTTTTGCAGAACAAGTCCATTCCATCACCTACACAATAGCCCTTCAAGTAATTGAAAACCTGTCTTCCTTCTCTTCCAAACTAAACATCTCTGCTCCTTAAACTATTCCTCGTAAGACGTGTTTTTTTTCTCCCTCTCCTTTGAGCACCCTGCAATTTCTTTCATTTTTTTTTTGTAACTTTTTAAAATTGAAGTTTATCATTCATACATGAACATCCATAAACAATAAGTGTATAGTAAAAATTGTGAACTTACAGAACAAACGTGTATCATCATACAGGGCTCCCATACATCACCCCTCCACCAACACCTTGCATTGTTGTGAAACATCTGTTACAAACTATGCAAGAGCATCATCAAAATATTACTGCTCTCTAAAGCCCATATCTTACATTTGGTGTATTTTTCCCCCAACCCACTGGTTAATGACACCCTGTGTTAGTATTATATACTTGTTATAGTTCATGAGAGAACGTTCTCGTATTTGTTCTGTTTACCACAGTCCATCTTCCACGACAGGATTCATTGCATTAAACAGTCCCATGCTTCGTACAGTTCATTCAAAGTGTACACTTAGTGGCTCTCATTTTTATCACAGAGTTGTGCTGTCATAACTCAGTCAATTTTAGAATGTTTTCATTACTCCAAAAGGAAAAATCCCATAACCCCTTCTGCTTCCCTAAAGTTGTCCCTTAGAATTGCTATCTTTTTTGCCATTGCTATAAAAATATTACAATATTACTGTTAACTATAATCCATCAGTTACATGAGTTGTCATTTTCCCATGTATCACCATATACTTACCACTTTGTAAAGGAAGCGCATTCTTATACTATTAACCATAGTCTTCATCCACCTTCAATTGCCTCTTAAACATGCATGTGGGAATGAGATGCAGAGCAGTGGTGTCTTCCTTTGCTCAGATGCTATGCTTCCACTCATGCCTTCTTAGAAATGGGGAATGTAGCTGCCGTTAGCAGTGGGAGTGCAGTCTTTCCCAGCCTATGTCTGTGCGGCAGTCTTCTTATGTCCCAAATTTTGGTCCTTCCACATTCCTTTTTTTCCTTTGGCTTCTTTACATCATTTTGCTTTCTAAAGTAGCCCATGGTCTCAATTTACCTTTCTAAGTTCTTAAACTCTTTTTTTTTTTTTAAGGATATATTACTTATTTATTTATTCCCCCCCCCTTGCTGCTTGTGCTCACTGTGTCCATTTGCTTTGCATTTTTCTGTGTCTGCTTGTCTCTCTTTGTTGCGTCATCTTGCTGTGCCAGCTCACCATGCCGCGTGAGCCGTCAGCTTGCGGGCTGGCTTGCCTTCACCAGGAGGTCGTGGGAATTGAACCCGGGACTTCCTGTATGGTAAACGGGAGCCCAACCGATTGAGTCACAGCCGCTTCCCATCTTAAACTCTTTTACACTACCTCTCCCCTGTTTCGTGTTTTTTTTTTTTCTTTCTTTCAGATAAGTTGTGGGTTTACAGAAAAATTATGTGTAAAATACACCCTATTATTGACACCTTGCATTAGTGTGGTACATTTGTTACAAGTGATGAAAGAACATTTTTGTAATTGTATTAATTATAATCAATAGTTTGTGTTAGGGTTCACTGTGTTCAGGCCTCTGGGGTTTTTTTTTTTGTTTGTGCTTTTTTCTTCTTTATTCTAGTAACATATATACAACCTAAAATTTACCCTTTAAACCACAAATATATAATTCAGGTGTTAATTACATTCACAACGTTGTGCTACCATCACCACCATATGCCAGTGCTTCTCAAACTATCTCTGGTAAAGGACCTGTTTGGTTTTCTTAAATTTTTTAAGTGTCCAATCTGTCACAGAGTAATACTCTGGTAAAATGCAGTAAAAATAAATTACTAGAAAGTGGAAATTAAAAAAAAAAAAAATACAAAAGATAAGTGCACTGTGTTTTTTTTTTTTTAGATTCATCAGAACTTAAAAAATACTCAATAAAAATTGCTATAACAGTTTCTAAAAGCTTACCATCAATTTTCATAGCATATCTCCCCATGCGCTATATCAAATAGTTTGTGATCGGCCACCGTTTGGCAACCACACTTTGAATAATACCATGGTGTGCTGGAAATGGTTAACAACCAGTTCTCCAAGGAAAACTACTGATTAACAGCATTTGCCAATTTCTGTGGTATACATACTCTCACTAAGGCCAATTCTAGCAACCAATGAAATGTCACTGGACGTGGAATTGGGAAGAGATGTACACAACCAGCTCTAGCGAGCTGATAGGAGCCAGTTTCAGCACACCACTGTTAATCCCATTAGATTTTTAAAATCTTTTAAATAAAGCAATTCCTTTTGAGGGCTTGTTAAACTGTTGTTCAGCTGGGCCAAAGCTCCCAAATCAGGAGCTTTCAGCAACAACTAGACAGCCCCCTTCTGTCTCTGCTGGTGTATCAGACCCTCTGATACAACTCAAAGTAAATCCAAGATTGCTCTCACCAGGCGCTCTGTTTAGAAACCTGTCACTTATGAAGGTTGATCAAATCGCAGCTTGTTTTGTGGTTAATAACACAACCTTGGATAACATGTTAATATCAAAGAGCTGTTGTTTGACTACTGTATAACTGTATACATATAAGTTTGGAATTGTTTGTTGTCCTGTTTTTATTTATTGTTCCTTCTGGGCGTGTTCTTCCATATTTGAAAGAATTTGTAAAATTCAGTAACCAGGAACTGCTAAATAATTCCTCAACATGGCTATACAGTATGTGGCCCACTAGCTTAGGCAGTAATAAATTATTAAGAAGATGATATCCACCCCACCCCACCCCAATTAAAGGTGGAGGGGGCATCCCCATCCCAGAATCCTCAGGATTGGGGAATGAACTATGGACTAGAATGGACTTACTGGTATTCTACTGTAGACTTATTGTGATTCTAGAAATGGAAGAATGGATGTGGAGGCAGTGGCTACTGGCGCTTCTGAGGGTAGAGAGAGGGAAAAGCAGGTGTAATACAGGGGCATTTTCGGGACCTGGGAATTGTCCTGAATGGCATTGCAATGACAGATACAGGCCATTATATATCCTGCCATAACCTACAGAATTAAGTGGGAGAGAGTGTAAACTACAATGTAAACTATAATCCATGCTTAGTGGCAATGAATGTATCACATTAATGAAAGATGTTGCTAATGTGGGAGGATGTGGGAGGTGTGGGGAGCAGGGCCTATGGGAGTCCCCTATATATTCTCTGTGACATTTATGTAATCTAAGTATCTTTTAAAAAATAAAAAAATGAAAAGAGAGAGAGAAAAAAAGAATATAGCAAAAGTGGGTGTGATCCCACATCTATTCTGTAACAGATGTGTGTTCTTGACCGCAAAGGAAAACCAGAGGGATAAGAGAGTCTAGAGATTTTTCCAGAAAACCATCACCACTACAGAATAAAATAATTCCTGGCACCAGCCTCCTTGAGACTTGCAATACTGGTAGTATTATCTCCTTATGAAAATATAGACAATAGTAAATAGCTGGAAGCTGAAATGACTGGAATTTGTTCTCATTCGTTTTCTTTGTAACTTAAACATAAAAACCAGCCTCTGGTCCTGCTCTCTACAGAATGAGCTGAATGAAAATGTCACAGCTGAAATCTGGCACACTATTCCTGCGGACTCTTCTTGTAAATGGATGAGTCCTTTCAGCTGATAGCTTTCACCTCATAAATGGATGGGTCCAACTTTTACCTGGGTGGGTATACCAGGACCCAGAGAAGGGGGGGGGGATCATTTTACTTGAAACAGTCAAATATATCAGGACAAAAGAAAAGCAGCAATAATGATTAAAAGCCTAATAGTTCTACTTAAATAAAAGGAGCACTTGCATTTGTAAATCAATCTTTTTGAGAATGTTACCCTTAAATTAGGTGTTTCACTTATATATAAACCATGTACTTTCTCTTTCTGTTTTGACCAGACAGGATTTATTAACTTGTGTTTCACCCTCTTTGGACCTCGCTCTACCACATGCCTCCCAGCCCTGGGACCTTGTCAATGGATAATGAATTATTTGGGGTGCAGAATCACCACGGTAGAATTTTTTAAATTACCCTTAGGAGAGGGAGGAGAGAAGAAAGGATTTAGGGCTAATCCTGCAAAGCTAGGAAAGAGTATTGCTGGAAAAAAAAAAAAGTGGGGGTGGTAGTGGTTAGTTTTATGAGCTTCTGAAGCAGCCTCCAGGGACAAAAGAATTGGAGAATGAAGGAGGAGGATTGTGAGAACTGGGAGTTGTAATTTGGATCTGCTTTCCTCTCCACCAAGAAGCAGTCTTAAAGATCTGAATTCTTAGAAAAGTCCTACTTGATTCCTGGACTATGTTTCTTTGAGTAGGACTTCAGCAGAATCATGCCCAGCCTCACACTACAGTAAAACCTCATCATGAAGCCCCTTCAAAATAACACCTTGGCAAAGGGCTCCGAAGTGAGGCAAATTCAAACTCTTATCTCCTTTGTGAGTTGGGGTTCGGCCAGCCTGTTGGGGAAACCTTGTTCCCAGTATTCTCCCTTGTCCAGACTAACCCTAGTAGATTTACTAGTTTTACTTATGCTCTCCTGGAGGTGCCAGCTGATCATAGTACCCAGAATGATCCCTACCGATGTCTCAGCAGAGCTGACAACAGCCACCAGGTGGCGCCAAATTGCACTTGGCCCCAGGAGTGTGTGGACCACACAGTTGAAAGGCTCCTGCCCCCAAATCCAGTCATAACTCAGGAAAATGCTGTGACCCAACCCCCTGCCTTTATATCACACTTAACTGCACCATGGCGGGTTTTTTTACTGTACATAATATCAAATGAAATGGTCCTCTTTGGCTGCAATGGCCCGTTTTGATTATCCACATGGAAAGAGGAACCCAGGGGTAACTAACAATCTGCGATCAATAATCCAAAACATACATTTGATGTTGGAAGGTGTTGTTTAGTTTCTTTGGAATATGAGTAGGCCAAATGTCCTATGAATCCATTTTAAGCAAAGTAATGAGTTCACGTTGTAAAGACTTGTCTTAGGAGAAGTAATAAAATGATCTGGTTTCACTAGATTAGAATAGATAGACTCTATCTAATCATGGCTCACTCTTCCCTCCCCCTGACTTTGAGTCTTCAGAGAATAACAGAGCATTATCCCAGGCTATCATCATTCAGACCTTCCTGGGAACCAGAAGGTAGCTTCACGGTGGTTAAAGTACATGAAACTAAATTGAGTGAGATCGAATGTCAACAATGCGTGTGTTGCTTAGCCAGAGGCTTCACTGGCCTTCTGAAAAGAACCTGAGCATGGGCTGCTGGAAAGCTGGGCTCTGTTTCTCCCTCTGCCCCTTGCAGGCACTGAGATCTTAGGTCACATTACTGTGCTGGTGCCTTATCTAAAAAATGGGTAGACAGGCAGCGTATCATTAAACTCTGTTCACATGTTAAAGATGTGTGCATCATGCAATGAGCTGGGATGAGCCTCTGCCAATCATCTATCCTGGATAATTGAGAGGTGGCTACATTTATATTGTTTGTATTATCACACCCCCTTCCAGAACACATAGGGTATTATAATGTGGCACTTCTGTTTGTTTTTTCCTTCATGCCTCACATAGTCCCTGGAAAGTAGGAAGACATTACTGTCCCTATCTCTTTTATGGTTACGGAGATGACTCCAACTCACAGATCAGTAGAACAGCAGAACAGCATAATAGGGTCCTTTTGTTTGGTGCTCATTATAGGATGTTTCCTTTGGGTGGCCGCAGAAAACTTCAATATCAAAGAGAGTGTTTCATTCAGTAAGAGGCAGCCAAAGCATCAGTTGTTAAACTTTGAACTAAGGGTTTGCTGGATGGGAAGTGACAACAGTCACGCCAGCTGGGAGTGGGGAGAAAGTGATGGAAGCACAATGGTTTGGTTTGCTTTTTAAATAAGACTTTTTATTTTGAAATGCGCTCAAACTTACAGGACTGTTAACAAAAATAATACAGAGAACTCCAACATACCCCCTCCAGATACCCACATCCGCCAATTTTAACTTTTTGTCACTGTCTTAGTTTGCCAAAGGGCTGCTGATGCAACATACCAGAAAGGAGTTGGCTTTTATAATGTGAATTTTATTCAGGGTAAAAGCTTACAATTCCAAAGCTGTGAAATGTCCAAATCAAGGTCCCTCAGAGATGCTTTCTCGCCAAAGTCAGCCACTGGTGATCCCGGCATCCTGCCGTGTGGCAGTCAGGCATATGGCAGGGCTCATCTCCTCAGCCTGGAGCTGCTCGGTGGGCCCAGCCCCTCGGGGGCCTCTTTCTGTGCCTCTTTGCTCTGCTGATTCCAGACTCTGGGACCTCTCTCAGCCTCGCAAGGTTTCTCTGCCTTTGTGCAGCTATAAGTGAACCTGGAGCCCTCTCTCTCACATGGCTGGGTCAGAATGGCAGAGCTCTCTTTTCTGTGTGACTCTTCCTCTGTGTCTCTGCTTATATAAGCCCGGCAAGAAGGTGGAAATCCAACCTGTGTCACGCCTCACTGATGTAGTCCAATCAAAAGGGCCCCACACCCACAGGAATAGATTAGTTCAAAAACATAATCTTTTCCTTTTTGGGATCCACAAAAGAGCGCCAAACTCTCACAGTCACGTTTGCCGTTTCAGTCTGTCTGTTTATCAGTCTATTTGCTGAACACTTGACTGCAGGTTGTACACATCATGCTCCTTAAGCACTTAAAACTGCCATGTACATTTCCTAAGAACAAGGATATTCACTTAGGTCACCACTTTAAGTGCAGTTACCAAGTTCAAGAAATTTCATAATGAATATAAAGCTTATAGACTATATTCCAATTTTTTCATATGTCCCAATAATGTCCCTTTGAATCATTTCTCGTCTCTTGCTATATCACATCCAGGATCATGTATTCCATTTAATTGTCTTTGTCTCCTTAGTTGCTCTTTTAAATTGTGGGAACGTATATACAATATATACTTTTTGCATCTCAACCATTCCCAAGCAGACCATTCAGTGGGATTAACCACATTCACAGTGTTGCAGTTCTCTCACCACCCTCCATTACTGAAACTTTCCCATCTCCCCAAAGAGAAGCCCTACACACATTATGCATTAATTCCCCATTCTCCCTGCCCCCCACCCCTGGCAATCTGTGCTTTAATTTCTGTCACTGGGAGTTTGCATAGTCTCTGATATTTTCTTTGATTTATCAGGGGAATTAAGTTTAACATCCTAAATCTGTAGCACTCTTGTTTGCTTTGATATCTACTTAACGTCAATAGTTTAGACAAACCAGGTTCCTATAACCCTTCCATCCCCCCACCTTTATATAGTTCTTGTCACAAAGTACATCTTTTACATTGTGAGTCCAAAATCACTGATTTCTCATTACATTTTATGCATTTACCTTTTAGAATCTATAGGAAGTAAAAAGTGGGAGTTACAAACCAAAAATGTAATATCACTGGCATTTCTATTGACCCATGTTTTTACCAATAGACATGTGATCCATTGTCTATTGTCCTTTCCTTTCAACCTTCAGAGCTCCTTTAAGCATCTCTTGTAGGGCCAGTCACGTGGTGATGAACTACCTCAGCGTGTGTTTATCTGGGAGTGTCTTAATCACTCCCTCATTTTTGAAAGACAGCTTTGTGGTGTATAGAATTCTTGGTTGGCAGTTGTTTTCTTTCGGTACCTTAAATATTCCATCCCACCCCCTTCTTGTCTCTGTGGTTTCTGATGAAAAATCAGCTCTTAATCTTAGTGAGGCTCCCTTGTATCTGACACTTTGTTTCTCTCTTGTGACAGCATTCTCTATCTTTGGCATTCAACAGCCTGATTATAATATGCCATGGCATGGATCTGTTTGGATTTATCCTGTTTGGAGTTTGTTGAGCTTCTTGGATGGATATATTCATGTAATTCATTAAATTTGGGAAGTTTTCAGCCATTATGTCCTTGAATGTTCTCTCTGCTCCTTTCTTTCTTCTCCTTCTGGGGCTCCCACAGTTTCCTCAGCCTCTGTTCACTTTTCTTCATTCTTCTTTCTGCTCCTCAGTTGAAATGCTTTTTAGGGACATAAAGCAAGAGGGATTAGAAAGCTAGTTAAGGAATAGTTTGTTTCCAAGGAATTCCCTGTTGGAAACTTAATACGTCTTTTTTGATCACTATTTTCCTAAATTGTGCTCCATAAAAGGAAGGCTGAAAACAAATGTGCAAAGCTTCAAGATCCTCAGTGTTATAATCAGATGGATGGAGAGAGGGGCTTGTAGCCCTCTAGCCCTCCCTGAGGACTTTGACTCAATTGCACATGCCCAGAAAGGAAGCCACAGCTGGATAGATTCCAGCCCTCGCCTTCATCAAATCACCCATTGTGAAAGCATTTTAGGCAGTAGGCTCATGCAGAACAAGCACACACAGAAGAGACTGATTGATAAACTAGAATGCAATTTAATTTTAATTTCATAATAGGCAACTTTTGCACAGTGTAATCCTTGTCCAGTGGGTAAGTATGATCAGAAAACAAACAAAAAAATTTCAAAGCAAAAGTTTATACACTTAGCACCTATCCAGGAAAAAAAAAAACAAATACACAAACTGGGTGTTGATGCAGGTGGGTCACACAAAGCTGTGACAACTTGCTGTGCCATGTCCTTTACCCTGGGCCCAGGACACCCCAGGCACTACTTACTTATTATCGGTATCGGAACGCACATGTTCACAATTTCTTTACTTTCCCTGCTTCTTTTTCAATGCTTATTATCAACCACCAGAAACTTCTCTAATGAAAAACTATATTTAACGTTAGCTGTATTTAATGTTTTCCTGAGAAGGTGGAGCCCACCCTTGCCTTATCCATCTTTATAGATTATTTCTCTGGACACGTTTCCTGGCAAGATTTCTACGGATGGCTAATCGTGTATGTTTTATGTTGATTCATATTAATTTCCATTTCAGAAACTTCCATTTCAGGGGTTGATGTTCATTAGTCTTTTTCCCCCTCAACTTTGTGGGGGTGTCTCCTCAGGAGGCAAATATCCCCCCAGGCAGGGACCCCACTCGGTCTGTCAATGGATTTGTTTAATGTTAAATGTCTTAGTGTGTTTCATGTGCCCTAATTTCCAGTGAACATCAATTTACAATATCAGGAATTAAAACCCATCCAGAAATCACAGTGTCTTTGTTTTCGCTGTTTTCCAGTGTCATCTTGCATTACAACATATAAGAAGACTCCACCTCCAGTCCCACCCAGAACTACCACGAAACCTTTCATTTCTATCACAGCCCAGAGTAGCACAGAATCCGCCCAGGATGCCTACATGGATGGACAAGGCCAGCGGGGAGATATCATCAGCCAGTCTGGACTCAGCAACTCCACAGAGAGCCTGGATAGCATGAAGGCTCTGACGGCCGCCATTGAAGCTGCCAATGCCCAGATCCACGGCCCTGCAAGTCAACACATGGGCAATAACACTGCCACCGTCACCACCACCACCACCATAGCCACTGTCACTACCGAGGACAGAAAGAAGGATCACTTCAAGAAAAATCGGTGCCTGTCTATCGGGATACAGGTAACAAAGCCTCCCTTTCTGTCCTTTGAAATAGGACCCCCAGGTCCGAGAAGTGTATTTCTTTGAGAATATTTGCCACCATGCCATTGTGGGTGATATAGCTCTTTGTAGGGGCAGATTTTCAAATGATTGGCTATGGACTCCCTACATTGTTAAATGTGATCCAAATTGTGAAGGTGTTTTGTCGGTAGGCATTGTTAAGAGCTATTATCTCTGTTCTCTAAAGTTGAAGGTGTGACTCAAGCTGTAGGGTGATTAAACAGACATGGACACAATCAAACAGAAAGTGCCCTCAATTCCTAACGCGCATTTTGATTCTCAAAAAAGGAGTGGACATCCAAGATTAACCTCGGTCATCAGGTTGCATTACAATATGTGCAACACGATTGAATCATTATATGAGAATGAAAATGTGAATCGCTTCTCATGGATGTGAGAGCGAGGAGAGCAAGACCAAAGTGCCTGATAGTGTGGAAAGCAATAACTCACTACCCAGCATCACCAGGAAGGAATGTGCATCAGGTTCAGCATAATTGTTGGCTATTTAATCATGCATTTCATAAAAAAAGGTAGACAATCAGCAGCCTTCTCAGTTCAGTTCACCGTTTTCTGCTTTTCAAAGATAAGATCAAACTGATTCTGCCTTGTTTTCCCATCTGTTCAGCTTGGCTTACCCTGCTAGAAATTTCCTTCTGTGGATAGACAAAAGTCATTTGTTTTCTCCCCTTTTATTGTGCCTTCTCCTCCTGCAGGTGCCCTTTGATTAATAACTGCCGGACTTGGTGTCCAATGAATGTATCCACTCTGAACCAGCACAAGGCACATGTACAAGCGAGGCATAGGGTACATTCTCACAGCGATGGTGTATTTCCACAGGCAGTTCTGCAAAGTCCACTTTTAAAGGGCAATTAAATCGGGAGGCAGATGTGGCTCAAGCAGTTGAGTGCCTGCTTCCCACATGGGAGGTCCCAGGTTCAGTTTCCAGTGCTTCCTAAAAACAGCAAGCAAAACAAATGAAAAACCCAATTCAGGGGAGTCAATGTGGCTCAGTGGTTGAGCTCCAGCTTCCTAATACAAGGTCCCGGGTCAATCCCCAGCTCTGGTACCTCAAAAAAAAAAAAAAAAAAAAAAAAAGCAAAGTGTATGTAGTCAAAAGTGTAGGGAAAACATAATATTCAGGTGTGAACGGCAGTTAATTAATCAATTATGGAAATTTTATGGTACTTGTCAACTTTTTAAAATGTGTAATTTGTTGTGATTCCTCTTCTCATTCTGAATATTCGCTTTTGCACCCAAAAAAAAAGGGTAATTAGGGGAGCAGATGTAGCTCAGTGGTTGAGCACCTGCTTCCCATGTACAAGGTCCTGGGTTCAGTCCCCAGAACCTCCTGAAAATAAAGCAAAGCAAAACAAAAAGGGCAATTAAAACTTGCTCTAGTAGCAGTGAGTCGAAGGCCTTTTTATAACTTACAGGTTACCAATGCACAAGTTGTCAAGTTTCCTGAAAGAACTTGTAGCACGCTGTTGGGAAGTTAATAGCATGTTCTGAATCAAGGGCCCAGAGCCAGACCTATTTGGAAGTCTCCCCAGCCTTCCACTAGAAGCTAATTCCCCTGTCGTCACTCGAGGGATTTTGAGGCATGGTGAAGAGCAGAGGTCAGTTGTCTGTCTTGTCCTAACAAATTGTTTAATCTTTCTGAACCTCGGTTTCTTTGTCTATTCCTCATAGGATTGTTTTGAGGCTTGAATTGAAAATCTAGCTTCCTACTTGACACAAGGTTGGCACACAGTAATAATAGTTTCTTTCTATTTCCTTAATTTTCAGTTTCTTTCTATTTTCTTTCAACAGGTGATGCATTCCTATGGTTCAAAAAAACTCAAAAGTTATTTAAAAAAAATAAAAAATAAAGGTATAGAGCTACAAGTCATCCTGCCATTCCTATTCAACAGCTAATTGGTTCTCCTCCCAGGAGGAAACCAACATAATCAGTTTTTGCATCTCCATGTAGGGATATTTTGTGCATATTCAAGAAATTATATTTTACTTACCCCCCACCCCTTTTCAAAGATGTTAGCATATATGTCACACCATTCTGCAATTTGCTTGTTTTTAACTTAACAATATATTTTGGAGACAATTGTTTATCAGTCTTAGCATTCATTTTATTTAAAAGTTTCTATATTTTTACCTCAATCACTTCCCAGGCTCTGCTGCTTAGTCTTATTGGCTAACCCACCAAATAGTTCTTACTTAGAACAAAGCATTTATATGAAATTGAACTTATATTATTATTATTTTCACCCAATGATATGGAGCTCCTGATATCTACATATAATGTTGGGGGAGAAGAGTTTTGCTTCAGAAATCATCTTGCTTCTTAAATACTTGGATATTTTAGTGAGCAACAAGACTGCTCTCCTTCTCTAAGCAATGTTCACTGCTATATACATTCTATAAAATAAGAGTCCTGAGCACGTCACATGATTCTCTCGTTTAACCCCTATGACAACCTCATGGCATAGGTGTCACTATTGTCTCTACCCTATACATGAGACCATTGAGACTTTGAATAACTTGCCCAAGGCCACACACCTTGTGTTGGCAGAACCAAGATTTTATCTGGATGTCTAACATGACCACATTATACTCGTGCTTTGATGGGGAATAATAAGTAAATCAAAATTCAAGATGTGAAACATTACTCAGGGGAGTGGAAGTACTCAAGTGGTTGAGAACCTGCTTCCCATGTACGAGGTCCTGGGTTCAATCCCCGGTATCACCTAAAAAAAAAAAAAAAAAAACAAAAAAACCAACAAACAAATGAAAAAACAACTCTCATTGGGAAGAAGATGTAGCTCAGTGGTTGAGCACCTGCTTCCCATGTACGAGGTCCTGAGTTCATTCCCTGGTACCTTCTAAACAAAATGAAACAAAACAAAAAAACATTAATCAAAGATCATTATACAGCTTATAATCTAATTAAAAAACCAATTCCAAAAAGATATAACACAAAGATCTTGGATTCCCCCGCCTTCTGCCCTTTATCTCATTCGGGCTAAATTTTCCAAGTCTTTCCCAACGCTTTCCCCTCACCCCCCACACTTGAACTATCTTATTATTTTACAGTAACTTGTTCTGAATTAAAACACTTTCCTGGACATCCCAGGCTTTGAACACTAGAATAAGAACAAAAATAGTTTTTGCCTAAAACATTAGAGCTAACAAGCAGGGACCATAGGTTAGATATCCCAGAGGTCAGGTTTAAGGTGGTTAGCTAAGGTTCTCAACCAGAGTCAGGAAGGGGGCATTTGACATCGTCTAGAGATCTTGCTTTTGACACAACTAAGGGTTGCAATTGGCATTTATGGAGTAGAAGCCAGCGATGCAGATAAACATTCTACCATGCACAGGACAGCTCCCCACAACAAAGAATTATCTCGTCCAAAAAGTCAGTAGTGCTGAGGTCGAGAAACCCTGAGTTAAGGCAGAAGGAACCGGCAAAGAGTCATATCTAGAAAATCTGAAATCCAAGATTGGGAACCAGGCAAACATGCTGTGTAACATCAAGTCAGGCAGTCCAAGGCAGGAGGTTTGGGCCACATAGATTCAGGAATTTCCCAACACTTTTATTAGAATCCATACCTAACAGTTAATATTGCAACCATTTATTTTACAACCTGTGTGAACTTAAGCAAATTACTTCATTTCCCTATGCCTCGGTTTTCTCATCTGGGAAATGAGAATAATATCAGGGCGAAATTTATAGAATGCTTTTAGGTTGTAATAAGAATTGACATAATATATGTAAGGCTCTGATCACAGTGCCTGGCATAATAAGGGCTCAACAAGTATTCAATTTTGTTGTTATTACTATCTTCCTTTAAAATCATAACCAGCCAGATATACTGACATTTCATCATCTGCCATGGGATTTTTCAATTTTTACTTTTTTTTGGGGGGGGCGGGGGCAGAAATTTGGTTTCTCTGCAGTTTCTTTTAAAAATTTGGAAGCCATTTCATAAATATAAGTAAGGGAAGTGCCATTTGTCAATATTTAGGTCTAACTAAGGGGGTAAAAGTTACAGAGGTACATTTAAATACAATGAGTAAAGTTTGGAAGATGATAACATCTTGATGCAAATAAGCAGACAGCTGGGCAGGTGGAGTGAGGCTAGAGCTAGACTAGATGTCCAGAGATTCACTACCCTGCTCTCCCTCTGGTGACTCTTCTTCCTCTCCCTCTTCTTTTCTCTGTGTTTTGAGGATCATGGCTCTAAGGGGAAATATCTATCATGCATATTTTGAAAAGTTTCATTGGGGAATTTGGGTAGCACCCTTTTCTGTAAGGCTGCAGCATCCTACTGTGATAATGACACCAGGTGGCTTATGTCTTAAGCATTTTTAATTTCCGTAAGTGAAACCATACTCTGTCTGTTAGAATCCTTTGAGGAAATCAGAAGCCCTGCCGGTTTTTCAAACAGAGGCTGTTTAATACACCTAGTTGGCTGCACAGTTATTGGAAGGTTGAGAGAGCCTTAAGGGGACACAGTGATGCAGTTACCACGTCTAAGGCTAGGAGAACAGAAAGGAAAAGGTATGTCACCAGTACCTAGTTGCTCAAGAGAAAGGCCCCACAGAAATAATTTTAATGAGTTCCAAAAAGAAATATTGCAGTTATGTTTTCCAGACATCATGCATTAAAACTAGAAATTAACAATAAACAGACAATGAGGTCCAACAATTTTAAAATATTAAAGCATTTTCTAAATAGCATTTGAGTTAAAGAAGAAATTAGAGATTGTTATGAAATAAATGACAATGAGAATCCTATAATTGTTACTAAAGGCTATTGCCATAACCTAAGAACAATTCGTAGCCCTATGTCCTTTCATAACTAAGCAACAAATATGAAGATATAAAGTAAACATTCAACTCACACGGCTAGAAAAGGAGCAACAAATTAAAAGGAAGGAATTATAAATGATGAAAATAGAAATAAATGCTTTAGAAAACAAAATAGAGCTATAACAATAACAACTAAAGTAGAATTGATAAATAAAACTAAAATTGGTTCTTTGAAAAGACCAAATAAATATGCAATTCTGATTGAGAGAGAGGGAAAATACAAATCAACAATATTATGACTGAAAAAAAGGATATAATCTTTAGAAAATTTGTAAAAGGCTCTTCTGACAATTTTATGCTTGTAAATTTTAAAGTTAAGATAAAATGGACATACAAGTAAACTTAATGCTGACAGCGGAGGAAGTATAAAATCTGAGGAATGAGCTCTAACCACCATGGAATAATTTGCAAGGAAAGTAAAAACTATAGCTCCCCAAAATGGTATAGGTTCATGATTTTACAGAAAGGTTATTCCAAACATTTAAGGAGCAAATAGTTCCTGCATTATTTTATCAAGTAAACATAACTCTGATACCCACAATTGAAAGAGTACAAGAAAAGAAAACTATAGACTAAATGCTTACAAATATAGATGCAAAAAGTCTATATAAATTTGAGAATTTATCCAAGTATAAATATTTAAAAATTAACTTACAAATGTATACCATTACCAAGTAAGGTATATCCAGGAGTTCAGGGTTATTTTAGCCTTTGGGGGAAGGTGAAAATATGATATCCAGATAGATGCCAAAAAATATATTTGATAAAATTCATCATCTGCTCTAAATATCACTGCAATAAAAAGCATCCACAAGAAACCAAATTAAACATATGCAAAAAGGTGAAATGCTGGAGACATTCCCACTAGAATCCAGAACCATATAAGGATTCCTGTTTTCACAGGTATATTCAATATTATTTGCCTTTACTAGCCAAGACACAAAGCAAGAAAAGAAAAGAGGTATAAATATTTCAAAGGAAGACAAAAATTGCCTTTATTTGCATATGATATGTATGTCCACCTAGAAAATCCAGTACAATCCATTGAAAAACCATTAGAATTCCATAAGGTGAAAGAGTACAATATAAATACAGATAAATCAATAGCTTATCTATACATTATCAATAAACAGAAAATGTAATGGAGCAAAAAGCATCTATTCACTATAGTAACACAAGCTATAAAGGAACAGGATTGAGCTTCACAAGAAATATATAACACCTGTCTGAAAATAATATATACATTTCACTGAAAGATATGAGAAGACTTGAGTAAATGGAAATATATTCAGTATTCCTATAGGGGAATACTCAATAATGTATAGACAGCAATTCTCTCAAAATTAATCAGAATATTTAAACTAATTCCAATAAAAATTCCAATGTGATTTTTATTACTTGGTGGAGGGTGAGAGGAGGGATTTGATGATTTGATGTTTATTTAGAAGTTAATATACCAAAGGAACATAAAAATGTTTTTTGTTGTTGTTGTTTTCTAAATACATGCTTTATTCTGTGTTATGTACTTATATTGACTTACAATCAACTTTTTAAAAGATTTGTTTTTATTTATTCCCTACCTTCGTAGTTTGTGCTCACTGTATGCTCATCTTCTCTTTAGGAGGCACCGGGAACCAAACCTGGGACTTGCCATATGGGAGAGAGGTGCTCAATTGCTTGAGCCACCTCAGCTCTCTGGTTTGTTGTGTCTCTCGTTGTCTTTCCTCTTTGTGTCTCTTTGTTGTCTCATCTTGTGTCAGCTCACCTTTTCCAGGCGGCCCCAGGAACTGAAGCTGGAACCTCCCATATGGTCATATGGTAGGTGGGAGCTCAATCGCTTGAGCCACATCTGCTCCCTGAGATGTTTGTTTTCAAAGAAGAATTACAGGAACCACCCCAACCCTATATCAGGGAGAGGGAGCTAAGGGCAAGGATACATAGGCCTTTGTAAAGCATTGTTAAGGATTTGAAATTTTATTCTGTGGGAGATGAGAAGTCATTTGAGCAGAAGAGTGTCATGAACTGACCTGCTTTAAAAAAAAAAAAAAATCTGAGTGCCCTTCAGAAAAGATTGAAAGAGGGGACAAGAGTTGAAGGCCAATCTTTAAAAAGAACAGAGTTGGAGGTCTGAGACTGCCCAATCTTAAAACTTATGACAAAGCCACAGTAATCAACACAGCATGATATGGCACAAGGACAGACATATAGACCAATGGAGTCAAACTGAGAGTTCAAAAATCAACTGTCAAAAAAAAACATCAACTGTCACTTTTATGGCCATCTGATTTTTGACAAGGGTGCCATTCCACTCACTTGGGAAAGAACAGTTTTGTCAACAAATGGTACTGGTGAAACTGGATGTCCATATACAAAAGAATGAAGGAGGGGGAGCAGATGTGACTCAGGCAGTTGGGCTCCTCCCTCTCACATGGGAGGTCCCAGGTTTGGTTCCCAATGCCTCCTAAAGAAGACAAACAAACAACAAGCAAACATCTAGCAAAAACAAGGAGCAGACCATGAGCAAAGTGAAAAAAAAAACCCCAAAAAATGAGCAAGGCAATGAGCAAACAAACGAGCAGACAGTGATCAAAAAACAACAAAACAAGCAGGAAGCAAATGTGGCTCAAACAGTTGGGAGCTTGCCTCCCACATGAGAGGTCCCAGGTTTGGTTCCTGGTGCCTCCTAAAGAAGAAACGAACAGACAACGAGCAAAAACAAGGAGCAATATTGGTGGGGGGCGGGGAATGAAGGAGGACCCTTACCTCATACCATATACAAAAATCAACTCAAAATGGATCAAAGACCTAAATATAAGAACTTTAAAATATAAGAACCCCTTTAAAAGGGGTTCTTAGTAAGAGGTCCATGAGCTTGAAATGAAATTCAAAAAAACATTATTCTTGTGGGGACATGTTGGTGTGAGTGTGATATATTTATTAAATAATACACAGCATACTGTGGACTTAGTACAGGGTCCGTGATTTTTCACCTGACTGGCAAAGGGGTCCATGGAACAGAACAATTAAGAAACCCTGTCCTAGAAGAAAACATAGGGAGGCAACTTCAGGACCTTGTGTTAGGCAATGGTTTCTTAGACTTTAAACCCAAAGTACAAACAACAAAAGAAAAAAAAAAAGATGAGCTTTTAATTTTGATGAGATCCCATTTATGTTCCTCAAAGGACTTTGTCATGACTTTAAAATGACAGTCTACACAATGGGAGAAAATATTTGGAAACCACAAATCCGATAAGGGTTTACTATCCAGAATATATAAAGAATCCTTCAACTCAACAAGCAAAAGACAAACAACCCAATTTAAAAATGGGCAAAAGACTTCAATGATGTTTCTCCAAAGAAGATTTACAAATGGCCAAAAAGCACATCAAAATATGCTCAACATAAAGAGAAAGGTGATAATTCAACTGCATTAAACTTAAGTTTTTTTCCTTAAAAGATGCCATAAAATGAGTGAAACAACAAGTGATACACTTTGATATATTTGCAACTCATATAACCCATATTATTCAGAACATATAAATAATTCTTCCAAATCAATACCAAAAAATACAAAGTCATCCCAGTAGGAAAATTGGTATTTCACCACCTTTTTAGTCTTTGCAGAAATGTTCATTTTTTATGAGACCAATCATGAACACTTTATTTAAAAATTGCAATCTACATTGCACCCAATGCCCCCACACTCCCAATCACCCATACTCTCTTTACTTTTGTTCTCTTCCATTACCATGTACAATCTTCTAATACACTATATAACATCTTTCCAAAAATTTTAATAAAAAAGAATTACAGGACTTTCGGGAAGATGGCAGACTAGAAAGATATGGGACTCTCTTCTCTCCCAGAAAGATAGCTAGAGGACAGGCAGAAATGGCCTGGAAAAAAATCTTCTAGGGTTTAGGGCACCAGGGGAAGGCTGGAAACCACCCAGAAGAAAGAGGGACAAAGGAGAAGAATCATAACGACAAAACTGTGAGTTAAAAGCTGAAGCTGCTACTGCTGGCACCCTCCTCCATATTAAAGAGACTTTTAAATATTCAGGCCTATGGGTTAGCAACTACAGACAAAGGGGGCCCTAGGGATCCACCTGCCCAGGAAAGGGGAGAGAGAGGGACACAGCCTAAGGCTGACTCAGCTTTTGACCCACACATTTGGTCTGCTGTGTCCTAGTAGCCCTTCCAGGCCAAGTGGGGCCATGCCATTGTTTGCTCTGGGAGCCAGGACAGGACTAAAGAGATCCAACCCTCTCAATCTCGCTCTCTACTAACCGGGACCGATTGTTGAGGATGCAGAGGGGAGTGAAATTATTTCCTACCTGGGGAAAGGGAGCAGGCTGCCAGTGAAGTTTGGAGAACTGTCTCTGATAGTTTGAATTACAAGGCTCTTAGCCTTCAGGCAGGAATCTATATCATGTTGATCCAGTCCATGTTGCAGCAAACATAATCTGACCAGGCGTTGAACTGAGAGGGCTGCCAAAGTGCACCATCTGCTGGTGGCCAAAGGAAGTGCTCGTGAGGAAATTGAAAGTAAATAAGTTGGAAGCAGATGTGGCTCAAGCAGTTGGGCACCTGCCTATCACATGAGAGGTCCCGAGTTCGGTTCCCAGTGCCTACTAAAGAAGATGAGTAAGACTGCGAGCTGACACAACAGGCTAGCATGGCAAACTGATGCAACAAGATGACACAACAAACAGACAAAATGAGGAAACACAATGAGAGACACAACAAGTGGGAGCAGAGGTGGCTCAAGCCATTGCATGCCTCTCTCTGACATGGAAGGTCCCAGGTTCAATTCCCAGTTCCTCCTAAAAAGAAAACCTGTACACAACAAACAGACAAAGAGAGCAGGCTGTGAGCACAAACAACAAGGAGGGGGGAGAAATAAATAAGATAAGTCATTAAAAATAAATAATATTGTCATTAAAGAAAAAAAAAGTAAGTAAGAGAGGCCTTTTCTGGCCTTTATAGCCTCCTGCCCCAAGGCTCTAGGAAGCAGGTCTGCAACACATTACTGGATACAGAACCCAGGTTTAAGCAACTAACAGGAACAAGCCTAAAGACCCAGGCTGAACCAAGAATCAAAGAACACCTGTAACACACAGCCTCCCATCACTAAACTGAGCATCTGAGTAAACTCATCATCCTAATCAGATGCCTAGATATCAGCAACAAATTAAGAGCCATACTAAGAAAATGGAAGACATGGCCCAAGTAAAGGAATATATCAAAGCCCCAGAAGAGACACAGGATTTGCGACAACTCATTAATGAGATGCACAAAAATTTCCAAAATCAATGAGTTGAGAGACAATATGGCTGAAGAGATAAATGACATCAAGAAGACTTTGAGGGAAGGAGATGTGGCTCAAGTGATTGAGCTCCCGCCTAAACATGGGAAGTCCTGGGTTTGGTTCCTGGTCCCTCCTGGAGAAGATGAGAAAAACAGCGAGCTGGTGCAATGGGCAGGCATGGCGACCTGACGCAACAAGATAATGCAACAAGGAGACACAAAGAGGAAAGACAATGAGAGACACAACAAAGCAGGGAGCTGAGGTGGCTCAAGCAATTGAGTGCCTCTGTCCCACATGGGAGGTCCCAATTTCGGTTCCTGGTGCCTCCTAAAGAGAAGACAAGCAGACACAGAGAGCACACAGCGAATGGACACAGCAGACAGCAAGGACAAAACAATGAGGGGGAATAAATAAAATAAAACAAATCTTTTTAAAAAAATTTAAAGAAGACATTGAGCAAACACAAAGTAGAATTTGAAAACCTGAATAAAAAAGTAACAGGGCTCATGGGAATGAAAGACACGATAGGTGAGATCAAAAACACATCAGAGGGGGACAGATGTGGCTCAAATGGTTGGGCATCCATCTCCCATATGGAGGGACCTGGGTTCGAATCCCCAGACCTCCCGGTAGAAAAAAAAAAAAATATATATATATAAATATATAAATATATATATTTATATATATATATATATATATATTTTTTTTTAAACACATCAGAGGCATACAATAGCAGAATTGAAATGATGGAAGAAAGAATACATGATACTGAAGACAGAACAGCTGAAATTAAAAAGAGAAAAGAACAGAGAAAAGAATGGGGAAGATTGAGCAGGGCTCAGAGAATTGAATGACAACATGAAATGTAACAACATACATGTCATGGGAGTTCCAGAAGGTGAAGGGAAGGGAAAGGGGGCAGAAAGAATATATGAGGAAATAATAGCTGAAAATTTCCCAACTCTCATGAAAGAAATGAACTTACATGTCCAAGAAGTGCAGCGTACCCCAATCAGAATAAATCCAAATAGATCTACTCCAAGACACACACTATTCAGATTTTCAAACATCAAAGATAAAGAGAAATTTCTGAGAACAGCAAGGGAGAAGCAAACCATCACATACAAGGGACGCCCAGTAAGACTCAACGCAGATTTCTTATCAGAAACCATGGAGGCAAGAGGACGGTGGTATGATACAATTAGGATACTAAAAGAGAAAAACTGCCAACCTAGAATTATTTATCCAGCAAAATTGTCCTTCAGATATGAAGGTGAGTATAAAATATTCACAAACAGAAACTAAGAGAGTTTGTAAAAAAGAATCCATCTTTGCAGGAAATATTAAAGGAAGCCTTAGAGCCTGAATGAAAAAGGCAGGACAGAGAGGCTTGGAAGAGAGTATAGAAGAAAGAATGGCAGAAAAGATAACCAAAAGAGTAAAAAGATAGACAAAAATAAGATATGACATATGAAAACCATACAATAAAATGGTGAAAGTAAATAATGCATTTACAGTAATATCATTGAATGTGAATGGATTAAACTCCCCGGTCAAAAAATAGGCTGGGAGCAAATGTGGCTCAAGCCACATTGAGCAGTTGAGCTCCTGCCTCCCACATGGGAAATTTATAGGCCTAAATGCCTATATTAAAAAAGAAGAAAGAGCTAAAATCAAATATCTAACTGAACAACTGGAGAAGCTATAAAAAGAACAGCAAACCATTCCCAAAGCAAGCAGAATGAAAGAAATAATAAAGATTAGAGCAGAAATAAATGAAATTGAGAAAAAAAACAACAACAATAGAGAACATCAGCTAAACCAAAAATTAGTTCTTTGAGAAGATCAATAAAATTTACAAACCCCTAGCTAGACTAACAAAGAAAAAAAGAGAGAAGACGCAAATAAAAACGGTCATAAGAGTATATTATGAGTAGGAGGTGGGCAACATGGGAATCCCAGTGGGTTCTGTGTAATATTTTGGGTAATCTAAGCACCTCTTAAAATATATTTATATATATATATATGTATATATATATATATATAAATAACATTTTTGTAAGCAAATGCACATATATGCATATATATTTAGATATCATTTTGCAAATGTTGGTATGTATTGTGAAAATTTTGATTTTTACCCACAATAAAAAATAAATAAATTTAATTAAAAAAAAAACTATGTAAATAAATGGAATTATTGAAAACATGGTGGACTGAATGTAATAGAATTAAAGATTATCACAAGAGAGGTAGTATGTGCAACATCCAAAAAAAAAAAAAAAAGTATATTATGAGAAATTATGCCAACAAACTAGACAACCTAGATGAAAAGGACAAATTCCTAGAAATGCACAAACAACCTTCACTGACACTACAGGAAATACAAGAGCTTAACAAACCAATCACATTTAAAGAGTTTGAATCTGTTATCAAAAATTTCCCAACAAAGAAAAGTCCTGGACCAGATGGCTTCACAGGTGAATTCTACCAAGCATTTCAAAAAGAATTAACACCAATCCTGTTTATATTCTTCCCAAAAATTGAAGAGGAGAGAAAATTCCCCCACACAGTTTATGAAGCTAACATCACCCTAATGCCAAAGCCAGATAAAGACACTACAAGAAAACAAATTTTAAGATCTATTTCTCTAATGAACATAGATGCAAAAATTCTTAACAAAATACTTGCAAATAGAACCCAACAGAATAGCAAAGACTTATACATCATGACCAGTGGGATTTATTCCTGGTATGCAAGGCTGGTTTGACATGAGAAAATCAATCAACATAATATATCACATTAGTAAATTGAAGGAAAAAAACTTTATCAGCTCAATCAATGCAGAAAAGGCATTTGACAAAATCCAGCTTTCTTTTTGATAAAAATACTTCAAAAGATTGGAATAGAAGGAAGATTCCTCAATATGATGAAAAGCATATATGAGGGGCAGATGTGGCTCAAATGGTTGGGCCATATGGAGGGACCTGGGTTTGATCCCTGGGACCTCCCGATAAAATAAAAAATATATATATATATAGAAGGCGCATGGGCTGCCAGGCCCTGTGTACTAGTGAGCCGTCAGGCCCCAGGAGCCATGCAGCAAGATGATGACGTAACGGGAGAGAGATGCAGGGGAGAGACAATACGAGATGCTCCGAAAGCTCCGAAAACCAGGAACCGAGGTGACACAGGTGGCAGAACACCTCTCTCCTACATCAGAGGTCTCCAGGATCGAATCCTGGTGAAGACTGGAGGAGGAGGATAAGAGATGGCAGGAAACAGACAAGAGAATTGCCCAGCGAATGGACACAAAACAGCAAATGGGGAAAGGGGGGGGTTAAAATGGATAAAGCAAATAAATAAATCTTAAAAAAAAAAAAAAAAAAGCATATATGAAAAACCCATAGCCAACATCATACTCAATGGGGAAAGGTTGAACGCTTTCCCTCTAAGATCAGGAACAAAACAGGATGACCTCTGTCACCATTGTTATTCAACACTATACTGGAAGTTCTAGCTAGAGCAATTAGATAAGAAAAAAAAAAAAAAAATTAAAGGCTTCCAAATAGGAAAAGAGGAAGTAAAACTCTCACTATTTGTGGTTGACATGACCCTATATTTCGAAAATTCTGTAATGTCTACAACAAAGCTACTTAAGCTAATAAATGAGTTCAGAAAAGATCAACATGCAAAAATCAGTAATGTTTTTGTACACTAGTATTGACAATCTGAGGAGGAAATCAGGGGGAAAATTCCATTTGCAATAGCAACAAAAAGATTCAAATATCTAGGAATCAATTTAACCAAAGAAGTACAGGACTTATTTGCAGAAAACTACAAAAAAATGCTAAAAGAAATCAATGAAGACCTAAGCAAATGGAAAGATATTCTGTATTTATGGATTGGAAGACTAAATATCATGAAGATGTCAATTCTACCCAAACTGATTTATAGAATCAATGCAATACCAATCAAAAGTCCAAGAGCCTACTTAGAGAAATGGAAAAGGCATTTACCAAATTCATTTGGAAGGGAATGTGCACCCAAATAACCAAAAGCATTCTTAAAAAGAAGAGTGACGTGGGAGGACTTTCACTGCCTGACCTTGAAACATATTACAAATCTACAGTAGTCAAAACAGCATGGTACTGGCATAAAGAAAGACACATCAATCAGTGGAGTAGAATTAAGAATCCAGAAATAATCCCTCAACTTTACAGCCAACTGGATTTTGACAAACCTCCCAAATCCATGTTAACAGGGTAAAACAGTCTCTTCAACAAATGGTCCTAGGAGAACTGGATATCCATAACCAGAAGATTGAAAGAGGACCCCTATCTCACTGCCTTTACAAAAACTAACTCAAAATGGATCAAGACCTAAATATAAAAGCCAGGACCATAAAACTACTAGAAGAAAATGTAGGGAAACATCTTCAAGACCTTGTAGTAGGTGGTGGTTTCTTGGACCTTACACCCAAATCATGTGCAACAAAAGAAAAAATATATAAATGGGACTGCCTCAGAATTAAATACTTTTGCACCTCACAGGACTTTGTCAAAAGGGTCAAAAGGTAGCCGACACAATGGAAGAAAATATTTGGAAATCACATGTCCAATAAGGGTTTAATATCCATGATATATAAAGAGATGTTACAACTCAGCAATAAAAAGACAAAAAACTCAGTTTAAAAATGGGCAAAAGGGGAGCTGATGTGGCTCAGTGGTTAAGCTCTGGCTTCCCACATACAAGGTCCCAGGTTCAATCCCTGGCCCCAGCACCTAAAAAAAAAAAAAAAAAAAAAAAAAAAAGGGCAAAAGACTTGAATAGATATTTGTCCAAAGAAGAAATAAAAATGGCAAAAAAAACACATGAAAATATGCTCAACATCACTCATAATTAGGGAAATGCAAATCAAAACTACAAAGAGATATCATTTCACACCTATCAGAATGGCTACTATTAAAAAGACAGAGAACTACAAGTGTTGGAGAGGATGTGGAGAGATTGAACACTTATTCACTGTTGGTGGGAATATAGAATGGTATAGCCACAATGGAGGACTGTTTGGCAGTTCCTAAGAAAGTTCAATATAGATTTGCCACATGACCCTGCAATACCACTATTGGGTATGTACCCAGAAGAACTGAAGGCAGTGAAACGAACAGACATTTGTACACCAATGTTCATAGCAGCATTATTCATGGTTGCCAAAAGTTGGAAACAACTTAGGTGTATTAGTCAGTCAAAGGGGTGCTGATGCAAAGTACCAGAAATCTGTTGGCATTTATATAGGGTATTTATTTGGGGTAGAAGCTTACAGTTACTAGGCCATAAAGCGGAAATTACGTCCCTCACCAAAGTCAGTTGCCATGTATTGGAGCAAGATGGCTGCCAACGTCTGCAAGGGTTCAGCCTCCCTCTTCCTGTGAAGGCTCTGTGCTCCTAGCTTCTTCCAATATCAGCTGTAGGCTAGGATAAGGCTCGTCTTTCTCCAGGCTCAGCTGCTCTGCTCACTCCACAAGGCCAACTATAGACTATCAGGCTAACAGCTCGTCTTTCTTCCCAGGGCCTCTGCCGTGTATAACGGAGCCTTCTCTCCTTTCTCACATATCTCTGTGTGGTTACTTCCCAGGGCTCCAATATCAAAACTCCAACTTTCTCTCCTGCCATGTCGTTTCTTCTGTGAGTCCCGACCAGGGGGCAGGGACTCAACATCCTGTTGACATGGCCCAGTCAAAGCCTTAATCATTATTTAATCAAGTAAAAATGAAATTTCTGAATCAAAAAACAATCTAATATGCCCAGAGGAATAGACCAGTTTACAAACATAATCCAATATTTATTTGAATTCATAAACAATATCAAACTGCTATACCGGGTGTCCATCAACCGATGAATGAATAGAACTGTGGTGTATTCACATGATGGAATATTATGCAGCCTAAGAAGAAATGAGTCATAAAGCATATGACAACATGGATGAACCTGGAGGACATTAGGTTCAGTGAAGCAAGCCAGACACAAAAGGACAAATACTGTATGATTGCACAACTATGAACTGAATATATTGTGTAACATACTATATATTCCATTTATATAAAATGTAAATATAAATCAATATATAAAGATGAATTAGATTAGTGTTTATGTAGGTCTGCGGAAAGCATGCTAAGGGATGTAGAGTTTTTCTTTTTGGAGTAATGCAATGGTTTTAAAATTTTTTGTGATGATGAATGCACAATATTGTGATTATACTAAAAGTCATTGATTATACACTTTGGTTAGATCATATGGTATAATCTCAATAAAACTGCTTAATAAGTAAATAAATAATTGTGCAAGAATACCTGGAAACAGCAGCTATGTACAGCAGGGAAAATAGAGAGAGATTGAGAGGTGAAGAATTTTCTTGTTTATTTGCTTGTCTGTTTTTTGTTTACTATTATTATTATTATTGAAATTATGAAAATGCTCTAATGATTGAAGTGATGAATGCACAACTATGTGATTATACCAGATACCATTGATTGTACACTTTGGATGAATTGTATGCTTTATTTATATGTACCAATAAAATTGATTTGTTTAAAAAAAAGAAAAAGAAAAGAATTACATTTTTAAAAATGATCTAAAGGAAAAGAGTTGCCCTAGAAAATATCAAAATTTGTTTTAAAGTTTTATATTAGGGGAAAAAAAGAGGTGAAGGGGCAGTAAGACAAGGAGATCAAAAGGCCAGAAACAGGTCTATGTATATACGGGGCTGTGTGGATAAATATATATGGGTAAAGTTTGGGATAAGATAAAGTTGGCATCTCAAATAAAAAAGATGAATTCACTAATAAATGGAGCCAGATCAATTGATGATCCATGGAGGAAAAAAAATTAGATCTCTATATCTTATGCACAGAAATTTCAGGATGCTGATTGAAGAACTAAATATTAGGGTAGGGGAAATACCCCCACAAAAGCATAAAATAAAATAAAAGAGAACTTTGAAAAATATGCTCAGGGTAAAGAAGGACTTTTCAAACCCCAAAAGCAAGATATGACTACATAATAATTTGAGATTCTCTACAATGAAGATCAAAGTTTAAAAATCGAATGTTAAACTGGGAGAAAGTATTTGCAGTATATAAAACAGAGAAAAGATTAACAGTCATAAAATATAAAGAAATCCTATGAATAAGAAAATAACCCAGCAGCAGCAGAAAAAAAAAAATCTAGCAAAGGTTATGAGTAGGTAATTTACAAAATAGAAGCACAAGAGGCCAATAAGTGTTTTTGACCTGTGTTATTGGCAAAAGTTTAAAAAGTTTTCAAATATTTAGTGTTGCTGAGGATGTAGGGATTGTATGCTGCCATAGGCTGACTACCGTAGAACTGAAATGCTTTGAAGAACGATTTGGCAATATTCCTTACCGGTGAACATGCTCAGTCCCTTCCATCTAGTGTTTCTACTTCTGAGAATTTTTCCTAAACAGCATTTACACAATTATGCAAAAAGATATCTATGAAATATTAATTGTATTACTATATGTAATAGCAACAAAGAGAAAATGATCCTGGTGCCCATGTTGCTGAAATCAACAGTCATTAAAGGGAATATTCATATAGCCAGCAAAAAAATTGAGGTAGAGCTATATTTACTGACCTATATTTACTGACCTGATAAAATATCTCAAAGAGAGCAATGTTAATAAATAAAACAAATTGGAGAAAAATGTACATCTATATAAATTTAGGATTAATGCTCATTTTTGAATTATATATATATGAACAAATATGCTTCAAAGGACTGACAGCAATTGTTGGGGTACTTTTGCTTTCTATAAGATATATTTCTCTGGGAAGCAGATGTGGCTCAAGCAATTGGGCTTCCGTCTACCATGTAAGAGGTCCAGGGTTTGATTCCCGGGGCCTTCTGTTGAAGGCAAGCTGGCCCATGTGGAGTGCTGGCCTGCGCGGAGTGCTGGCACAGGAAAATGAAGCAACACAAAGAGACACAGAGGAGAGACAATAAGAGATGCAGCAGACCAAGGAGCTGAGGTAGCTCAAGAGATTGAGCACCTCTCTCCCACTCCGGAAAGTCCCAGGATCAGTTCCCAGTGCTGCCTACAGAGAAGACAAGCAGACACAGAAGAATACACAGTGAATGGACACAGAGAGCAGACAACAAGTGCAAAAACAATGGAGGGTGGGGGGGTGGAGAAATAAATAAATACATAAATCTTTTTAAAAAAGATATATTTCTCCAATTTTATATAACTTATATTGAATTGCTTTTGCATTTGGGAAGAAAAAAATGCTGAATACATAGGAAAAGAGGAATAAATCTAGTTGCTCTGAATAGTCCTAAAATTTACTTCAAATTTGAGTTGGGCCTAATCTGTCACATAGGTTGTCGGTTATAAATGTGTACACATTTTCTATCTGAGCTATCATATATACATAGCCATGGTGTGATATTCAAAGCCAATTCCTTAGTACAAGGGAAAAAGTTGAAGATAATCAATAGGTTATTTTAATAAGGTAATAAGATAATACCTAAACCTCCCAAAGTAAAATTGCTCTAATATCAATAATTCTAATTACAATATATGAATTTTCCTTCTTCTTTTGTATTTTGATATCTACAAATTCAAAACTTCCAAGAACACATTTCCATATAGTGCTCCCTTCTATGATAGTACTAATGAGTAAGTATATACTTGCAAATCTATAGAGGAATCTTAAACATTTATCAGGTACCTTGTGTATGAACAAAACTGCATTTTACTAAGAGCAGCAGAATCAAAGAGCATGCTAATAGAGTGATGGTGGATCTCATCAGATACACAAATCTTGAACAAAAAGGCTACAAACCAGAAAGCATTCAGGTACTATTACAGATGTGTGTGATGAAATGTGCCATTTGTTTTTCAAGTGAAGTACCTCCATTTATGTGATTATTTCTTCAGGTGGATGATGCTGAAGAACCTGACAAAGCAGGGGAGAATAAAGCACCCAGTAAGTTCCAGTCCGTAGGAGTGCAAGTAGAAGAAGAGAAGTGGTGAGTCCACACATGTTCATCTTCTTTACTCTTGATGTTTGGCAAGTATGGTACAAGTATTTTTTTCTCCATGATAAACCTATAAGAGCCAACATTATTTTCCACTAACTTTTGGGAATATTTATGTCAGCTTGAATCAATATTAGCTGATTTATTGCTAAAGACCGCTCCATGTAAGTTTTAGCTAAAATAGCTGTATGGGCATGTCACATGCACATAAACACTGTGTGTGGTACTCTTGGATTGCCAAATGATTCTTCTTCATAAAGCCTTTCCATTTTAGACTGTAGACTTTTTATGAGAAGAAGACTATCCAATTGCTAGTGTCTATTGTTTAGTATGTGTTCAAGGAATGGTGAATGGTGAATGATAAATGAAGGAAGGTGAGGAAAAAGAGAAATCCCTGCCCTCACCCTCCCTATCATTATCCTGAATCACCAGTTCCTTTAGATAGCTCTTTTTAGAAAGCTTACTGTCTCCAGAGGTGGGAAATTTAGAGTGTCATAAGATCACAGGACCTGGGAGCTGAAAAAGACTCTGAGGTCAATACCTTCATTTTGCAAATGAGAACTTGATCCAGAGAGGTAAGTGAGTGTCTCAAACTGTGAGTCCCTTGATGGGTGGAACTATGTTTTATTGATATCAGAACTCCCAGCTTCCAGGACTTTGCTTTACCCATGCTAAGTGCACAGTAAATGTCAGCAGAATCAAGTAAAACTGGAGTTATAGGAAAAAGAGTGCTAAATTATAAATAGAGATATCATCTCATCTTTGCCATTAGCTTTCTGTGGGTCAACTGGGAGAGAGCATTTGGATGTTCATTCATCCCTCCATCTGTCATGCTTGCACTCAATAAATCTCTATGAAATGCCTCCTGTAAGTAAGGCTACATGGGGCAAAAACTCAAAATCTGAGAAGTGATACATCAGTTCATGCAAAGGGGGCCTCCTGAATCCTATTTTAGAGCCTCCTGATATTGGCACTCCATTTGCATCTAAGACGTTTTAAATATTATATATATATTTGATATTATGAATGGAAGCCTCTAGAAACCAATATGACAATTGTTAACCGTAGTTATACATCATCCTATACCCACTGACCCAGTAATAATATTCATAGAGCTATCTTGAATGAAATATTGTAAATAATAATAATAATAATAAGAGAAGGATTTTGTATATTATACTGCATCACCAAGGTAGAATATTATATAGTTATTAAATATAATTCCTAAAGAAGATGCAGAAACATGGGGAAATGCTCATGATACAATACGTGAAAACATTGAGCACATAATATCCATTTATAATATCCACACAGATGGTCAAGGACTGAAATGCAGTATGTAAAAAATTATGTCTAGAATGACTTTTTCTTTCCCTCTACAGTGTTTACTCATTGTCTTTACTTCAAGTTTCAATAATCATTGTTTTCAAGCCAACCCTTCTGGCACTTATTTCTTTAATTCAATGCTTTAGAAAATTCTTTAAAAATGTAAAATTGTTAGACATGAAAGATCTCATAGGAAGAAAACACATCCCTCCTTTTTTTCCTCCAACTTGCTTATGGGTGGTGTGGTTAAGAGCACAGAGTCTGGGAAGCGGCTGTGGCTCAATCAGTAGGGCTCCCGTTTACCATATGGGAGGCCCCGGGTTCGGTTCCCGGGGCTTCCTGGTGAAGGCAAGCCCGCACGCACGGCGTGGTTAGCTGACCCAGTGAGCACAAGCAGCAAGGGGGAGATAAATGAATAAATAAATAAAATCTTTAAAAAAAAAAAAAAAAAAAAAAAAAAGAGCACAGAGTCTGGGGGACAAATGTAGCTCAAATGGATGGGCGTCAGTCTCCCATATGGAGGGACCTGGGTTCGATCCCCGGGACCTCCTGGTAAAAAAAAAAAAAAAAAAAAAAAAACACAGAGTCTGGAGTCGAATGTTTAGGTTATATCCTGACTTTGAGCACATTATTAAAGATCTTTGTGCTTTCTCCTCATATGTAAAATAAAAGGGGGGAGGATAATTGTGTTAACTCCAAAGTGTTGTTGCCATGACAAGTTTTGTTTAATATATGTAAAACTTTTAGAACCGTGCCTGGCCCAGAGTAAACAGTATGTAACTCTTTACTGTTCTGCTTCCAAATAGACTCTCTAAATATTGGAGTTTCAAGAAAGCAATTATACCTCTACCATCTCTTTAAAAATAAGAGGAGGCGGGGGGCGAGTAAAAATGGATAAAAGTAAGTAAATAAATAAATAAATCCTTAAAAAAATGTATAGGGGAGGAAGATAAAAAATAAATAAATACCATAAATCCTTCCTATTAAGAAAAATAAATAAATAAGAGAAGGTCATCTCAATCTTTTATTTAATCTCAAACGTTTCCCAACACTCAACTAGTATCTTACCAAATTAGCGTCCTGACACTTGTCCACCTGCAGGAATGCTAACTATGGCGTTATTTGTGTATACCTAAAAGCAACCCCCAAACTTCAAATAAGCCGATTGATTATCACGTTACTAAAAAGTTGAACATTTAATGAATTATTGTAGCTTGAAGGATGGACAGTTCCTCATTAAACAGAGTAATTTATTTAGAATTCATACCCCCAAAAGGGCTGGCAGACCATTTTGGTGCTTAGCTTTCCCTCAGAGGTCACTTTATAGTTAACCACTGTAAAGTAATTAAGCATTTAAGTTGATGTAAATGATAGTTTCCGAATCTCTCCAAAAGAAATCTATTGTCAAACAAGCTCAGCCTGTATTACATATATCCTCTATCTCTAATTGTATTTCTTTTTATAATTTTGCCAGTAGTAATTCATTTAGATAGGATCTTGAGAAGCAAAATTAGGCAGATGAGAGTACCTAGGTGACAGCTGGGGGATTTTTTTTAATTTTAAATATCATTCAAGAAAGATGAGACTGCTGTTGTTTTCACACTGAATGGCCAATGGCAATCCATCTCTTCCCCAAATAAACAGACTGATAAAAGACAGCACACTAACAAAAAAGTGAGAGAAAGAAAGAAAACAGAGCCAGAGAAAGAGATAATCCAAAGAGAAGAAGATGAAAAGACCTTGTCAAAGACCAGGAGACTCATTATCACTTTTTGAATCTATCACAATTTAAGAAGCAAAGCAAACACAACAAAGTCCACTTGACTGATTTATCTATTAGTGGGTAGACTTGTAAATTGAGGGTGCTTTTAGTTGTTCCAAATCAAAATAAAAGGAATGCGTTAGTAATACTTTATTTTTTTTATTTTATTTAAGATTTTATTTATTTATTCATTTATCCCCCCCCTTGCTGCTTGTGCTCGCTGGGTCAGCTAACCACGCCATTCAGGCGGGCTTGCCTTCACCAGGAGGCCCCGGGAACTGAACCCGGGGCCTCCCATATGGTAAACGGGAGCCCTACTGATTGAGCCACAGCCGCTTCCCATAATACTTTAGTTAAAAATAAAATGCACCATCTGCAAGAAAAAAGAATCAAAATGGAGTATTACTGGTTTTCCTGGCACATCTGCATGTCGTCATGACATCCTCAAAATGCCTCGGATAGTAAATGTACTATGTCCCTTCTCTGGGGCTGCCTCCTGGTGGGGACAGTATACCAAGAATACTGCTTAAAGGTCACTACTTTAAATGTCATGGCAGAGCCAAGCCAGAGATAAGGAATGAAGATGATGTGGGTTTTTTATTTTTAGGAGATACCAGGCATTAAACCCAGGACCTTGTACGTGGGAAGCAGGTGCTCAATCACTTGAGCTACATCTGTTCCCCAGACTAAGTCAATGGAGAAACTTGTCATCTTTGTCAAACACCAGAGCTCTTTCCCCAGTTTCTGTTTCACGGGTCAGTTAGTGGCAGTCTTCTATGGGAGCCATAAGGCATGTCTTTGCTGACAATGCAGAACTGAACCTAAGCAGAGCAGGCAAATCTTGCCAACTCTCTCCCACCAGAACACTCATTTCCACCAAAGCTCTCTGCCCCAAAATCTTTGCCCACATTCTCTCCCATCCTTTTGACTGCTCCCCAGGAATTTGTATGTGGTTCTTTTTGCCTCTCAAGGTGATAATTAGCAAATCTAGTAAACCAATCCCTCCTGTTTACCAAGGTGAGATAGGAAAGAGGCTCCCAGGGATCTTTCCTTTCCTTCCAAGAAACAATTGTATTTTAATAATGGCCTCAAACTAGACTTTCTTACTTTAGCCCAGGAGTGACTCTAAGGGTAGATGCTAAAAGAAAGAATATTATTCCTTTTTCATTATAAAAGTAATATGTAAATTTACTTGGGGGAAACATACAGTTAACAGCTTATAACTCTCTGGGCTTCGGAGTTATTGGAAAAACAGAGTGTGGTGTATACATATTATATATGCATATACACCACATTATGTATTATGCACAACATAATACATTTATATTATATAACATGCAATTATAATATTCTTTATAAGTATTATCTTTTTTCTACAATGATAATGTATTATTGAATAATCCAATTAATGACTAAAAATAGTATTTATACGTTGTAAAAATTTATTAATTACAGAAAAGTATAAATTACAAAATAAAATCACCCAAATCTCATCCATTAATCATGAACTAATAAATGGGTATATTTTAACCCATACTTTTTCCACAAATATTTTTTAAATTGTTGAAATCATCTTATGTGTATAGATAAACCTTTGTAACCCAATATCATAACAAAAGGTTTCTCCATATTATGAAAATTTCATGGGAAATACCTCTTTTAATGGCTACATAATATCCATAATTTGCTTTCCCTTTCTCCCACTATTGAGTATATACATTATTTCTAGATTGACTTCTGATTAAAATTGGTGGAAAAAATATACACGTCCACCTTTGAGGCCTTCTGAAAAAAAGACAGTAGTAAAAGGACTTTTTGTCTTTTTTGATATAAACTGCTGAGGACGAAGAGAACAGAAGAGAAAAAACAACAGGAAATTTTGGAAGCTGGAAAACAGATGGACAAGTGATAACTGGCTTAGCAGACAAGACAAAGCTAAATCAAAAGCCAGCGGTGCAGAAATCCAAGACGTAATTTAATTTAAATTTCAGAGTCCACAAAAGGCTTGGGATTGACAGCCTTGAGCCCCTCTGAAATGGGAGTGAAGATGGAGCTAAAAGCTCCTGGAATCTGCAGAGCCAAGTGGCAGCCCATCCCCCTCAGTCTAGCAGGACTAGAGGTTTATCTTCTATGGAGGCTAGTAAAAGGTTTTGGGTGTGGAGGACACCAGCGCAGGATTATTATACTGAAAACAGGGGAGTAAGTGAAAATGTACAAAGGAGATGTTGAGAACCACCCACCCCAAGCCTTCTCACACGCAGCTCCCAGAATCCTGGAAGCCAGCGTTTACCCTCTAGCCAGGAGACTGGTAGAGTCTATTGTAGGGAATTGGCCAGCCTGAACAAAAAAGATCCAAAATTTACATCAGGAGTTTTGCAAGGTCACAGCCCAGCCAGATCACCCTACAATGAGTATTAGAGTGGCTAAGCCCCTCCCTAAAGCACAGATGTATCTAATCGGGCTTTTAGTGTGCCCAAGGATGAGCAGCCAGCCAAGGATTGGCAAACCCAGAGAGACAGGAGAAGAGCCAAAAAGACAAGAACCATGTTTTATAAAGGAACATTCAGACAAACAAAAGTTATTTTTGAGAGAAAGGAGAGGAGGATGTGGGTAAGGAAGTCTCCAAGAAGAATGTGGAAGCTGATAAGGTCTTACACAGAGCATCTTCTTATCCTTCTGAGGGCGGGGGTCAGGGTTAAGTAAAGAAAACTGCTCTTACACATTAAAACTGTAATAGGGGAGCGAGTGTAGCTCAAGTGGTTGAGTGCTTTTTTCCCAGTACAAGGTCCTGGGTTCAGTTCCCTGTACCTCCTGGGAAAAAAAGAGAAAGAGAGAACACATAATAAAAGAACTAAAAAAATAATCAACAGAAGAGTTGGAAGATAAATATGAAGAAATTTCTAGGAAAAAAAAAGAAAAAAAATAAGATCCAGGAAACCAGAGACCCAAGAGAAGAAAAGGAAGCCTCAGAATGAAGAAGGAAAATTTCCAGACAGTAATTGTGCAGCAGCAGTTCTAGGCAGTAACCAGATGAGAAGGAGCAGGTCAGAAGGTCTGTGAAAGATGGGTTCAAGAAGACATGTAGAGGGAAGCAGATGTGACTCAAGCGATTGGGCTCCTGTCTACCATGTGGGAAGTCCCAGGTTCGTTTCCTGTGGCCTCCTGGTGAAAGCATGCTGGCCTGCACGGCATGCTGGACAGTGTGGAGAGCTGGTGCAACAAAGAGACAGAGGAGAGACAATGAGAGACAGAACAAATCAGGGAGCTGAGGTGGCTCAAGTGATTAAGTGCCTCCCTCCCACATGGGAGGTGCCAGGATCGGTTCCTGGTGCCTCCTAAAAAGAAGAGCAGACACAGAGAGCAGACAGCAAGCACAAAAACAACAAGGGGGGGCAGGGGGAATAAATAAATAAAAATAAATCTTTAAAAAAAAAAAAAGACATGTAGAAATGCCTAATATCTTTTAATGCGTGCAGCAGAGATAACCACAGCTGGGGGCATTTTGAAGGTTGAAACAAATGTACAGAAAATAGAATATTACATAGTCAGCTGTGAATTCTATTGCCTGGTCATTATAAGGTAGTCATAAAAAGCAAGTTCTAAATATTGATTTATCCAAACTTACAATGTAACCATATTAGGAGAATGGGAGGATACAAGGACAGACCAGGTATGTGTGTGTGTGTGTGTGTGTGTGTTTGAGAGAGAGAGAGGGAGGGAGGGAGGGAGGGAGGGGGAGAGAGAATGAGTTATATGGGTGGTGGTAAAGTTAGAAAAACCGAAATCCTCATCTTTCCTAAGGACAAAAAATTTTTAAAATAGCAATTTTTATTTATAAATGGTGTTAAAAGCAGCAGCCTCTGTAGCAGAAAATAGTTGCATAAGTGGACTGGGAATTTCTATTTTTCATAGCCATTTGTAGAACCCTTTGATTTTTAAAACTGTGTATATATAACTGCTAAAAATAAAAAAGTAGATTCAAAATAGTAATAAATATTGTGATAAATACCATTGTGCAATAAATATTTTCATTATTTCAGATTATTTCCTTAAGTGAATTCCTGGGTCTAGGAATTCAAACATTTTTTAATGTTCCTGATATCCATTAGCAAATAGCTTTGGAAAAAAAATTGTACTACTTTATATACGTTCAGAGAGAGATACTAGGGCACAGATACCAGTTCTCCCCAAGTCACATCTTAACACTTTTTTTGTTTTAGCAGCGTTAGTGAAATATAGTTGACATACAATAAACCGTGCATATTTAAAGCATACTTATTTGTCCAATATGTATATATAAATGATATGAAACTATCACCACAATCATCATAAGAACTTATCACCCCCCAAAATTTCCTCGTGCCCTTTTGTCATCAGTTTTTCCTTTCCATCCACCCTCTTTTCCCCTCCCCTTCCCCCATCTGCTTTCTGTCACTCATTTGCATTTTCTAGAATTTTATATAAATAGAATCATATAGTGTGTAATTCTTTTTGCCTGGTTCCTCTAAGTCAGCATAATTATTTTGAGAGTCATCCATATTTTTCTTGTATCGATAGTTTCTTCCTTTTACTACAGAGTAGTATTCCAATGTATAGATATACAAAAATTTGTTTATTCATTCATCCATCATTGAACAGTTGGGTCATTTCTAGTTTGGAGCAATCACAAATAAAGCCTCTATCAACATTTGTGTACAAGTCTCTGTATGGACATTTCTCTTAGCTAAAAAACCTAGGGGTGGAATGGCTGGCTGTTATGGTAGGATGTTCAGTGTCTTTAGAAACAGCCAGAGTTTTCCAAAGTAATACCATTTTACATTCCCACTAACAGTGTATGAGTGTTTCAGTTGCTCCATATTCTTGTCAACACTTGATGTAGTCAGTGTTTTTAATTTTAGAAATGCTAATAGGTAGGTAGTGCTATCTTACTATGTTTTTAATTTGTATTGCCCTAAGGCATAACAATGTTGAACATTTTTTTCATGAGCTTATTTGGGATCCATATTTCTTCTTTGGTGAAGTTTCTACTCACATCTTTTAAAACTGAGCTGTGTTTTTTTTATTATTATTGTATTTTGAGAATTCTTTATATATTCTGGACACAAGTGCTTTATCAGATATATGATTTGCAAATATTTTCTTACAGTCTGTGGCTTGTCTTTCTATATTCTTAACAGTGTTGAAGAACAGAATTTAATAATCTTACTGAAGTCTTTTTTTTTTTTCTTTTATGGATTGTGCTTTTGGTGCTGTTTCTAAGAAATTTTTGTCTAATTCAAGGTTACAAAGATTTTTCTCTTATGTTTTCTTCTAGAGGTTTTAGGCTCTGTAGTCTATGATTCATTGATCCATTTTGAGTTGATTTTTGTATATGGTGTGAGGTAAGGGTCCAGCTTCATTCTTTTGCATATGGACATCTAGTTGTCCTCCATTGACTGATTTTTCAATGTTGAACCAACCTTGTATTCCTGGGATAAACCCCGTTTGGTCATCATGTATAGTCTTTTTTATATGTTATTGGATGCTATTTGCCAAAATTTGGTTAAGAATTTTTGCAACTATATTCATGGTGGATATTGGTCTGTAGTGTTCTTGTAATGTTTTTGTTGCCTTTGATATCAGAATAATGCCATTGTTATGGAAGGATTTAGGAGGTATTTTTTTCCTCTTTAATATTATGGAATAATTTGCATAGAATTTGTGTTGTCTTTTCATTAAATGCTTGATTTAATTCACTAGTGAAGCCATCTGGATCTGAACATTTCTTTGGGGGAAAGTTTTTAACTACAAATTCAATTTCTTTAATGTATATATAATGCTATTCAGGTACTCCGTTTCTTCTTGTTTGGGCTCTGGTAGTTTGTGTCTTTCAAAGAATTTGTCTATTTCATATAAGTTATTCAATTTATTGATAGAAAGTTTTTCAGAATATTCCCTTTATCATTTTAATATCTGTAAGATCTGTATGATGTCATCTATTTAATTTCTGATATTGGTAGTATGTGCCTTCTATTTTTTCCCCTTATCAGTCTAGGTAAGGATAATCAATTTTATTAATCTTTTCAAAGAACCAGCTATTGATTCATTGATTTGTTTCTCTATTGCTTTTCTGTTTTCTTATTTCATTGAGCTCTACTCTTATCTTCATAATATCCTTTACTCTGTCTACCATGGGTTGCATTTGCTCTTCTATTTTCTTAAGGTAGAAGCTGAGCATCAATTTGAGATGCTCAGTCTTTTCTACTATTGCTGTCTATTGCTATAAATTTCCCTCTAAGTACTACTTTAATTACATCTCCCAAATCTTGATGTATTGTATTATCACTGTCATTCAGTTCAAAATACTTTATTTCCTTTTTTTTTTTCTTTAAGCCATGGGTTACTTGAAAGTGTGTTCTTTAGTTTTTGATATTTTTTATTTTCTAAATATCTTTCAACTACCAATTTCTATTTAATTTTTTTAAAGATTTATTTTATTTATTTATTTATCCCTTCCTTGCCGCTTGTGTGCTCTCTGTGTCCATTTGCTGTATGTTTTTTTCCTGTGTCTGCTAATCTCTGTTTGTTGCATCATCTTGCTGCACCGGCTCACCGTGCCATGCGGGCCGGGCCAGCTTGCCTTCACCAGGAGCATCTGGGAATTGAATTGAACCTGGGGCCTCTCAGATGGTAAATGGGAACCCAACCCCTTGAGCCACATCCACTTCCTCTATTTAATTTTATTGTGGTCAGACAACATACTTTATGTCTTTACTCCTTTAAAATTTGTTGAGATTTGTTTTATGGCCCAAAATATGAACTATCTTGATAAATGTTCTATGTGCACTTGAAAACAATATATATTCTGCTCTTTTTCAGTGGAATGTTCTAAAAATGTCAATTAGGTCAAGTTAGTTATTGAATTCTTCTATATTCTTTTATGGTTTTCTATGCACATGTTCCCTCAATTATTGAGAGAGCAATGTTGAAATCTCTGACTATAATTGTGACTTTGTCTGTTTCTCTATGTAGTTCTATCAGCTTTTGCTTCATATATTTTGAAACTCTCTTAATAGATGCATAAATGTTTGGGATTGTTATGACATCTTGATGTACTGACTCCCCTTTATCATTAAAATGTCCTCTTTCTCCCTGATAATATTCTTTGTTCTGAAAATTACCTGTGTCTAATATTAATACAGCCATTCTCTTTTTCTTTTCATTAGTGTAATCATAATGCAGCCTTATATTCTTTTACATTTAAATTATTTGTACCTTTTTATTGAAAGTGGGTTTCTTGTAGGCAACTATATAATTGGGACTTGCTTTTTAATCCAAAATTACAACCTCTGCCTTTTAATTGGGGTGCTTAGTCTATTTACATTTAATGTGACTATTCATATGCCTGGGTTTAAATCTACCATTATGCTACTTATTTTTTATTTGTATCTCATCTTCGTTCTATTTTTCATCTTTTGCTGCTTTCTTTTGATTTAATTGATTATATCTTTTTATGATTCCATTTTATTTTCTTTTTTGGCTTATTAGCTATAACTTCCATTGTATTTTTTAGTGATTGCTATAGAGATTATAGCATATATCTTTAACTTATCACATTCTACCTTCAAGTGAAATTATCACTTTCTGTGTAGTATAAAAACCTTAAAATAGCATGATTCCATTTCTGTTTTCCCAGCCTTTGTGCTATTGTTATCAAACATTTTAGCTGTGCATGTGCTATAGCTCCCAGTATATATTGTTATGATTTTGGCTCCAAACAGTGTTTAAAGAGATTTATATAATAAGAGAAAGTCTTATACTTGTCAATGAAGTTGCAATTTCCAGTGTTACTCATTCCTTTGTGTAGATCCAAATTTTCATCTAGCATCATTTTCCTTCTTCTTGAAGGACCTTAACCTTTCTACTAGTACACATCTGCTGGTGATGAATTTTTTCACAATTTTTATGTCTGAAAAAGTCATTATTTTGTCTTCATTGTTAAAAGATATTTTTGTTCCATATAGTGCTCCAGATTAACAGCTTTTTCTTTCAGTACTTTGAAGTTGTTACTCCACTGTCTGCTGGTTTGCATCATTTTCAGTGAAGAGCTGCTGTATTTCTTATCTTCATTCCCCTGTATACAATGTGTCTTTTATTCTCTGGCTACTTTCAAACTTTTCCCTTTAACACTGGTTTTAAGTAATTTGACTATTATGTGCCTTGATGTTTCTTTATATTACTTGTGTCAGGGGCTGTTAAGAGTCTTCCTGTGGGTTCATAATTTCCATCATATTTGGAATCCTTTAGGCCATCATTTTTTTCAAATATCTTTTCTGCCTCCCTTTTGCCCCACAGTCTCCTCTTCTTTGGGGACTCCAGTGACATGACTGACATTGCCACAGCGTTCACCAATGTTATGTTCATTCTTTCCAGTCTTTTTTTTTTTTTGCTTGCTTTCATTTGGATAGTTTCCATTTCTATGTACACAAATTTACTGATCTTTTACCCTCCAATGTCTAATCTGCTTTTAATCCCATTCACTGCAGTTTTCATCTCAGACATTGTAGTTTTCGCTTCTAGAAGTTCTAGTTGGGTCTTTTTATATCTTTTATGTCTCTACCTTAACATACTCAGTCTAGAGTGTGATAAGAAGCTCAATCTAACTTCTTGAACATAAGGAATACAGTTATAACAACTGTTTAATATCCTTGTCTTCTAATTTTGCGATCTGTGTTATCCCCGTCTTACTATTAATTGATTTTTTTCCTCATTATTGGTTATATTTTCCTACTTTTTTATATCTGGTATTGACTGGATACCGGATATTATGAATTTTACCTTGTTAGGTATAAGATATATTTGTATTCCTCTAAATATTCTTCAGCTTTGTTTGGAACAGTTAATTTACTTGGACATACATTAATCACTCTGGGTATTGCTTTTAAGCTTTGTTAGGCCAAACAAGAGCAGTCTTCAGTATAGGCTAATTTTGCCCCACTACTTAAACAAAAACCCTTTGAGCCATCTACCATGAAATATGTGATTTTTCACATTGGCTGGTGGGATCTCACAATATTCCCAGCAATGTGTGGGAATTGTTCCCTCTGATCATTTCAGGTGGTTCTTACCCCCATCTTTGGGTAGGTTTCTCACCACATGCACCAAACACTATATGGGGAGCCTGTGCACATCTCTATATTTCTCTCTTGTAGTACTTTCTTCTCCTGTACTCTAGCCACTTTGCCCTCCTCAGACATCCAGCTATCAGCTATATCTCAAGTCAATCTGCCCTGTGCTGTGATCTCAAAACTCATCCCACTCACTAAGCAGGGTAATCACAGGCCATAGCTCAACACTCATGGTTTTTCATTGTCTGTTGTCAAATGTCTTTAAAAAGTTGTCTTGTCTATTTTGTCAGTTTTTTAAGTTGTTCCAGGTAGAAAATTAAATCTGGACCTTCTTACTCCATCTTGACCAGAAGCAGAAGTCATATACGTTTTATTTCACCTGTAAGTAAAGCAAGCTCTGTTATTTAGCATTATTTTCTGGCTTGGAAGCCCATGAAGTGTACTGGAAAAATACTGGAACCATGGGGGAAAAGCACATTCCAGTCAGGAAATCCAAGTTGAAAGTAACTTAACCTATCTTTCTCCAAAATCAGAGAACTAGATACAATGAACTTTCATAGCCTCTTTTAGATGTAAGTTCTCTAACTCACCATCCTGGCAGTGATTCCTCAATTTTAGAGTGGCATTATATATAGATAGTGACTCTTATTTGAGATCTAAGCCCACGTTCCTGGGTCTTGCCTTTCTGTTTATTGCCATATTTCCCAGGTTGCCATATTGCTGCCATAGTCTCTATTTCAGAGAAATTGAGCCAAAAACAAAAGAAACTCTGGAAGTGGTGATGCTTCAAGATGTGTTCATCAGTTGTAACAAATGTACCACACTAATGAAGGATATTGTTAATGTGGGAAAGTGTGGGAGGGGGAGGAGTGGGGCATATGGGAATCCCCTATATATATATTTTTTAAAGATTATTTATTTACTTTTTGTCTACATCATCCCCCTCACCCCCGTTTTTGCTGTTTTGTGTCCATTCATTGGGCAATTCTCCGTGTCTGTTTCCTGCCCTTTTCTCTCATCCTTCTCCTCTTGTCTTCACCGGGATTTGATCCTGGGAACCTTCAAAGTGGGAGAGAGGCGTCCGACTGCCTGCGCCACCTCAGTTCCTGGTTTCTCAGCGTGTCAGGTCTTGGCTCTCCCTTGTGTCACTCCTCTGTTACATCATCATCTTGCTGCGTGGTTAGGAGGGGCCTGGGCAGCTCACCTGCTCACGGGGCCTGGGTGGCTCACCTGCACACCTTCTATATTTTTCTTTTATTTTACCAGGAGGTCCCGGGGATCAAACCCAAGTCCCTCCATATGGGAAACGGACGCCCAGCTATTTAAGCCACATCTGCCCCCACCCCTATATTTTTATGAAGCATTTATGTAATATAAAGTTTCTTTAAAAATTTAAATAAAATTTAAAAAATAAAAAAATTAAATTAAATTAAAAAAGAAAGAAAGAAAGAAAGAAATGAGACTGGTTACGTGTGTACTGTAGGCTCTAGCCTCCTGCCCCTTCCCATAAAGCAATCATTTTCGGTCTTCACAACAGAAAGTTGTAAGGGGAAGCAGAAGCTTCGAAAAAGTATACTTGGTTATTTATTGACATTGTCTAAAGATCCATCTTCAGTGGCTGTACAAAGAGAAGCTACTGGTCTCACAGCAATTTTCTAGAACAAGAGCTGCAGAATGGTTTTTATTTTCTGATGTATGTTTAATGTGTCCATCTATGTCTTTGTAAACTACTTCTTAATTGACTGAGATCTTTATCTAGAGACCATTCAAGTGGGAGTCTGTGTTGCTGCAAGCACTATTTGCTTTCATCATCCAGGGAATTAGAAGAAAAAGCCTTCCTTAAAATAAATGGGTTGCAAACCACTTTGTGATCTCTTTTCCTTCCCCCATCAACTTCTCCACCTCTCCACCACTGTCTCACCATCCCTATGTTAACGGGTGAAGTTGAGTAACAGTGAATGCCTAGAGTAGGAGGATTTGAGCATTAGGAGGTACAGGGATGCAAAGGGAAAGATAGATCCTTTCACTTGTGTTTGCGAGACGGGAATGGAAGGAGATGGATATTTTGATGACTTGCCTGAAAGTCTCTGGGACTTTTTATCGCCAACTGGTGAAGTTACCTCTTTCCTGGCTCACCCTTATATGTTAGGCAATAATACTCAGATTTCTAGGACAAACTTAATGCTAAGGGGAAAAATGCTGGCTTCAAAATGTGCTTGTGATTGACATCTGCCGTTTCCTCAGATCCGTGAATGTGCAGACCGAATGAGAGATGTTGAAGGAAAGCACTGCTGGCCGATTATGGGAGCTGCTTCCCATTCCGAGAAACAAATGCATCAGTGAATAGAAAGATTATACATTTGAGCTTTCAGAGCCTTCCTTGTGGGAGCAGAGGTAGCTCAAGCAATTGGGCGCCTCCCTCCCACATGGGAGGCCCTGAGTTCAGTTTCTGGTGCCTCCTAAAAGGAAGACGAGTGGACACAGAGAGCGCACAATGAACAGGCGCAGAGAGCAGACAGGGAGCTCAAACAATGAGGGGGGTGGGAGAAATAAATAAATCTTTAAAAAATTTTTAAGAAATAAAACCTTCCTTGCTTCACATATTAAAGCTCATGGCCTCATAAGTCGGTGGAACGAGCCAGTGTAAAGACAGCATTGTTTTCTCTTTTAGCCCAGTTTTCAAATACTCTAAAAGATCTCTTTTGATGGTAAATTATTTAAACATGGAAACATTTGGATTTGTAGTGATCTGTGCCTTTTCAGCTAAGCAGGATGTTAATAGAAAAAGCCAAAATCAGGAAAGCATCTTCTGACAGCCAGTTCCGGGACCACAGACTTGGAAGGGCCTTTTACAGTCAAAAACTATTCTTCTTGACTGTTCCCTTCTCCCCAGCCCCCCAGGGCAAGGCTCCAGGATGTGTAAGTCCATTGAGGGTGGTGGGCCACACTTGTGGAAGATGTTTGTGTGGGATGTGGTGGGAGGTGTGGGAGGTGGGCAACATGGGAATCCCAGTGGGTTCCGTGTAATATTTTGGGTAATCTAAGCACCTCTTAAAATATATGTATATATATATACAAATAACATTTTTGTAAGCAAATACACATATATGGATATATATTTATATATCATTTTGCAAATGTTTGTATGTATTGTGAGAATTTTGATTTTTACCCATAATTAAAAACAAACAAACAAACAAACAAACAAAACTATCCTTCTTTGCCAACCCAGAAGCTTTGGATCAATCCCTACTCCTCAGTCTCCCAGGAGTACCACACAGTCTCCCACCCTTGATACTGTATTTGGCAGACCCTTCTCTGCCAAGCTAATTCTGTGACCAAAAATTTCCTTACCATACATCTGAGTTTTAAAAAGTGTGGCATTTGTGCATGCCTCCCTCCCTCCCTCTCTCCCTTTCTTCCTCTCTCTCTCTCTATTTTTCTCTTTCTCTCTTTCTCTCTCTCTCTCCTTTTCTTTCTTTCTTCCTTTCATCCTTCTGTCCTTCCTTCCTTTCTTCCTCCCCTCTCTATCTTTTTTTTTTTTTTTTTAAAGATTTTATTTATTTATTCATTTATCCCCCCCCTTGCTGCTTGTGCTCACTGGGTCAGCTAACCATGCCGTGCGGGCGGGCTTGCCTTCACCAGGAGGCCCCGGGAACCGAACCCAGGGCCTCCCATATGGTAAACAGGAGCCCTACTGATTGAGCCACAGCCGCTTCCCCCCCTCTCTATTTTTATTTCTTTCCTTCCTCCCTCCCACCCTCTCTTCCTTCTTTGCTTTTCACGTTTTTCAAGATAATTAGTTTTTCAGAAAGAAAAATGACCATCTGACTCCCGAGCCTAGAAATCTATGGCCTCCATTTGACCAAAATACAGTATTCAATAAAAAAACAATTGTTAGTGAGACCTCTTATGCTTTTGTTGGTTACCTTAGGTCAGCAGCCAAGAAGTGACTTAAAGCTCCAGTTGCTGAGACAAAGCACTTCCTTCCGGGGCATACTCAGTTCAAGAATATTTTGTTGAGACTCCTACCCAAGGGTCCTATAGTAACAGCCCATCAAGGATATTAGCACCTGCCCAGCTGCTCCTAAAAGGACAGAGCCTTGGAAACATGTCTCAGAAGCTATCAGATGACACAAGCCCACTGTTTTTTCTTCCTTAAACTTTTTATTTTGAAATAATTTCAAACTTACAGGACAGTTGCAAAAATAATACAAAACTCATACAGAGAACTCCAACATACTCCCCTTGATACCCAGATCCAGCAACTTTAACATTTTACCACATTTGCTGTATCATTCTATCTGTCCTTCTATCTATCCATTAGTCTATCTATCTAATTTCTAAACACTTGAGAATAGGTTGTATACTTTATGCTCCTTGAACACATAATATTTCCAAGTACATTCCTACCAACAAGAATATTCACTTAAGTAACCACCTTAACTGCAGTTATGAAGTTCAAGAACTTTAACATTAATATAAAGCTTACTGTCTAAATTCCAATTTTTTCACATGTCTCAATAATGTTCTTTTTTTTTTTTTTTAAAGATTTATTTATTTACTTTATCCATTTTAAACCCCCCCTTCCCCATTTGCTGTTTTTGTGTCTATTCGCTGGGCAATTCTCTGTGTCTGTTTCCTGCCATCTCTTCTCATCCTCCTCCACCAGTCTTCACCAGGATTCGATCCTGGAGACCTCCAATGTAGAAGATAGGTATTCTGCCGCCTGCACCACCTCAGGTCCTGGCTTCTGGAGCTTTCAGAGCATCTCGTCTTGTCTCTCCCCTGCGTCTCAGTCCTGTTACATCATCATCTTGCTGCATGGCTCCCGGGGCCTGGCGGCTCACCGGCACACAGAGCCTGGCAGCCCATGCGCCTTCTATATATATATATTTTTTATTTTACCGGGAGGTCCCGGGGATCGAACCCAGGTCCCTCCATATGGTAGGCGGACGCCCAACCATTTGAGCCACATCCGCCCCCTCAATAATGTTCTTTTGGTCTTCCTTCCTCCATTGTTAGATCTAGTCCAGAATCATGTGTTGCATTTAATTGTCATTGTCTCTTAATTGTTCATTCTCTTTTTTTAATTAATTGTGCAAATATGTATACAGCATCATCTTTCCCATCTCAACCACTCCCAAGCATGCCATTCAGTGAGATTAATCATATTTACAGTGTCGTGCTACCCCCACCACCTTCCATTACCAGAAGCCCACTTTATTTTATTTGACACATACGTTACAATTATTTGGAATGGAGAGAAGCTTTATTTAGAAAACCTATTCTATTGCCTTTGCTTAAAGACATGCCTGGGCCAAAGAATGATGAACAGGGAGGACTTAGAAATCTGTTGATGGGACAACACTAACCAAATGCAAATGGAGACCTTCCAACTGAATTTCTGAACAAGGTTGCTTTAAGCGTATGTTCCTCCATGCACTGTCCTAATTTAGAAACTGATCTGACAAGAAAGAGCAAATCTCTTTTTTAGGAAACTTTAATTCTGCATCGCAATCTCCCCCGTGCGCCCCCCCCCATGCCTTTCTTTTGACCTAACCTTTCTTTTAGATAATGAGACATCTTGGACTTGACATCAGTTAAAGGGTGCTATTTCACGAAATACCAAGATGGTTGCCTGTTTGAAGGGTAGCATTTTCAGATTCCACATATATTCAGCCTTGACAGAAGGCTTAGTGAAAAATGTCTAAAAGCCTCCTACAAGGAAAGAAAGAATGGCATAGACTAGTCTTTCTCCCTTTGAAACTGGATTTAGCTCTGAAAAGCAACCATTCTGTGAATGAGAGGGATAAAGAAGATGATCAGAGATCAGAGGATTCTGTAATGGGGTAATCGAGTTAGTCTTCCTGAAATAAGTTTATCACTTGAGTCTCACACAGTTGAATGCCTTGCAGGTCTAAAGCATGTATGTTATAAAGATACTGACTGTGCTTAGTTTTTGCCCGTGACTTATTTAACTGTGGCCCCATCATTTATGTAGACAAGCTCAGAGCTGGAGGCTAGAAAATCCTCTAATTAGAAATGAAAACTTGCTTCCATAGAAGGAACACAAAGCAAAGCAGAGGTGAATGCTAACAAGCGACTTCAGTCTTGCTGTTCAGAACAGACAAGGGATTATGTTCCATACTGGTTGATCCAGTCTTTGGTTTCATGGTTTTCTGCTTCTTAGGTCAGAATATTGGCTGGTGCTTTTCAGAAGTCGTAATTATTACACATTGTACCTGCAGGGTATAAAGGCACGAAGAAGCTTCAAGGCTGGAAATTGTGGCTTCAGAAACAGCAAGCCACAAGGACTGGCTTTAAGGTTTTATATCAGCAACCAGCAACTGGTTGAAATTAAAAAAAAAAAAAAAAATACAAAAGTTAATCTAGTGACCCCTTCTGTGTTCCTGTTAGTATATAAAAACAGCAGTAATGACTTGGTTGCCCCCTTCACCCAGAAGGAACTTTTCACATGAAAGATAACACGTTTTGTAGAGCAGAACATTCTTTGAAAGCTCCGGGTGGAAGAAAGAAATTGCTTAAGGAACTTAATTGATAGAAATAGTGCAGCTTGGACAGGGCTGCCTGAGTTCAAAGGCACCGCTTTTAATCCCAAACCTTTTTAATTTTACTTAACTTTTATTTCTTTCTGGGTGACTAAACTGCAAACTTCTATTAATCTACTGCCAAGTCATTTTTCTTAAGAAGGTGGATACTTTTACAAGATCCCTAGCCAGGAGCCGTCTGTCAGGAATGCTGGAGGTACGGCTTTGTATAGATAAAAACAGAGGCCACGAGAAAGTAGGTCATTCTGTTTTATATGTGGAACAGACTCTGTCTTTGGCAAGATTGCTCCGATTGAAAGCAGTAAGAGACCAGTGCTCCTTTTAGTTTTGAAATGTAATGCCTCTGGCAGTACATAGTCTTGGAAAGTGAGGCTCCGTGTTTTCATAGCTGGGATTTCATGTTATTAGAAGAGCCAGAATGTCAACTGTTGCCAGGCAAGTCACTCAGTTCGCACATATGCAGCTGGAGCGAAAGCTCAGCTTCAGAAGATGACATCTGAGAGAGGGGGGGATAGAAAGAATGCAGACATAGCCTACCCTCGCCAAGAAACCAGGGGTTGTCTGAAGAACCACTTTAGCAGAATTGTTCTTCCTTTCATTGCTAATACAAGAGACCTGTACATTGTGTTCAGACTTTCACACTATATGATTTTTTTTCAGCCCATTCGAGAGTTAAAGAACTTACAAAAGCAGCCCCATTTAATGCCTTCAACAGAAGTGATTTCTTCAAAGCAGCAGTCTGTGAGATGGGTCAGCTTTAGCTGGCCTACAACATATCTGATCATTTTGATCATCCTAATAATTGAAACAGATCAATACCGCAGCCACTTTTTTTCTTCATGTTTGTCCTCTGAAGAAAAAAATCAAACAAACAGATTTATTGAGGGATTGTACTTTTTCCTTTCTGTTGTTCCCAGTCTTTCCACAGTGTAGCAAATAAGTACTTGCCTATTTTGTCCTGGCCATTCTTTATTTTATTTTTTTTTTTTTAAGATTTATTTTTATTTATTTATCCCCCGCTTGCTGCTTGTGCTTGCTGTGTCCATTTGCTGTGCATTCCTCTGTGTCTGCTTGTCTCCCTTTGTTGGGACATCTTGCTGCATCAGATCACCCTGCTGTGCAGGCTGGCTTGCTTTCACCATATGGTAAAAGGGAGCCCAACCAATTGAGCCACAGCCGCTTCCCATTCTTTATTTTTGATAGGCCAGAGTATGAGTTTTAGTTGGCTTGAATAGAATAGTCTAGGATAGTTTGAAAAAAGACATATAATCTGGTATATTAAATGTTGTATAGGCACGGTTTAATGCACCATCTTTTAAAGCTTGGCACTACTGATTATGAAACATTAATTGAAAATCAACTGGCAAATGAAGCATGTTAAAATGGCATAATTATGAACTTAGAACATTTTCCCTTCCTTTGCCCCTCTTCTGGGAAGGAATTCACTGCTTCTCTCTTCTTCCCTCACTCCTTCCATCTTCCATGTATCCTTACCTTCCTTGTAGGTCAGCCAGGGGTGTATAAGGCCCTTTGGTTGAGAAATATCAATGTCATCCATATCCATGCAAAATGCTGATATGGAATCTGTTTACAAGTTGTCTTCTATCACCTTGGTAAGGACAGTGAGAAGGAAAATTGAAGGTGCAGGCTGTACAGTATTCCAGAACTCTATGTCTGTGGGCTGATTGTTGTCCCAAAGATTTTGTACCAAAGGAATAGGCAACCATGATGATTTACGTGACCAAGAGAGGAGTGAACCCTTATCAGGGAAAGGAGTTTAATTTTAAAAGGAACCTGATAAAATTTTAGTTTGCTTTCAGGAAGTCTTACTTGTTAAGAGCTGCCCCTAAAATTGTGGTAATGAAGGATTCACAATAGTTTGGGCCCTGGTTAAATTAGGTTTTCTTCCCCATTTCTAAGCAAATTACATAGACTAAGATATAACTTGATTACTTCCTTACCTGTTTCAGGATTTCAGGATTCAAGCTACCCAGATTTGGGGTGAAAGTTGGACATGGGACATTATTGCTGGCGTTGACAGCTGTCCACTTTGTTCCACTTCTAAAATTTCCCTAGATGTGTTTTAATATCCCATACTGGACGAAGACAGGAGATTTGTATTCTTTATATTAGGGCTACGGCAATCAATATACGTTGCATCAAAGGCCTACCTCCCACACACTGAGGAGATGAGACCTCTTATTGTCACACCCACCAAAAAAAGTGGAATGTAGTCTTGCTATAAGAAATGTCCTTGACCTCAATGTCCTTTCTCTGTTCTCCCAAGTTTCCGCAGGTTCACTCGATCTAACAGCGTGACAACAGCAGTACAGGCTGACCTGGACTTCCACGATAATCTGGAAAATTCCCTGGAATCCATAGAGGACAATTCGTGTCCTGGCCCAATGGCCAGGCAATTTTCCCGGGATGCCAGCACCTCCACTGTCAGCATCCAGGGCTCAGGAAACCATTACCATGCCTGTGCAGCAGATGACGACTTTGACACAGATTTTGACCCCTCTATCCTGCCTCCCCCCGACCCCTGGATTGACTCTATCACTGAAGACCCTCTGGAGGCCGTACAAAGGTCAGTGTGTCACCGAGACGGCCACTGGTTTCTGAAGCTCCTTCAGGCAGAGCGAGACCGCATGGAAGGCTGGTGCCAGCAGATGGAGAGAGAGGAGCGGGAAAACAGCCTGCCCGAAGACAGTAAGTCACAGCACCAGTGCACACAGAGGTGTCCCTTTGCTTGGGCTTGGGGCTACTCCATGTTTTTAAACTTAGTAGTTTTCTTCCCTGCCAAATGCACATGGATAGTCTGGCAATCTCACACCCCAATCACAAGTCGCCGAGGAGCTGGACAATTCCAACAGAGGGTCCAGTTACTTCTGCACTGCGCAATAAACAGAAAACCACTGGGTAGGGGGAAACACCTTCCCTAGCGCTAGATCCATCCATTCCTTTTCTTCTCTGAAAAATGCACAGCTCCACTTGGAGGCGGTTGCATTTTTCCACCATGATCCTTCTTCCCAAGATGTTCCTGAAATGTTGCCGGCTCTCAGGGGATTAAAATTAATTCTAGCTCATTTCAAGATGCTCAGATGCTCGTGCGCTGGGCTTACATAGCCTTTACCATTGTTTGAAGCTCACCGACATACAATACTAAAACAAGGCTGATAATGTACAGACCAGTGGAGGCCTGTGCTTGTTAAACAGGCTTCAGCCTGTTTAGGTTTCAGGTTCTCATTTGGGTTTTAGGGAGACAGACTTTCAGCTGCTAAAACAATTAACCCACATTCCAATGTAATGGGTTAAAGTAAATGATCTTTCGGAAGCCTTCAAACCTGGCCTTTTAACAACAACGACAATCCCTATTGACAACTGACCAGGAAAAATTACCAGATTACCTCAATTCTGAGACATGTTTTGCTTTATTTTCAACAATTCCGAATCAGCATGTAGTTTATAATCAACATGCAGGTTTTTAAAACTTTTTATCATAACATATGTATAACTCAAATTTCCCCATTTTATCTACTTTCCAATGTACAATTCAGTTGTATTAATTGCTTTACCAATATTCATTACCTCAACTTTTTCTTTACCTAGTGTGTAACTTAATGTTGCATGTTTTTTTTTTCCCCGCTGAAAAGCTCTTATTAAATTAATGGTAAATCTTGCAGTTAATGATATTTTTGGATCAAAGAAATTCATCAGTAGGCATTAGGCTGGTCTTCATTTATGTGTGGGCACCATCTAAGAGACTGTTGTTATAATGGGATTTTTTAAAAATCTCTCTCCTAATGAATCCTAAATAGCCTGGAAGTAGGTGATGGTTCATGCTAACAAAAGGGGTTTCATAGTTTTAGCATATCTGTAGTGAAGGACTGCTTTCTCCCATTTGAATGTGCAGGTAAATGAAACCCACTTTCTAGTTCCCAGCCTGTGAGCCTTGGCCAAAACTGGCCTATAGAAAAGTTTCAGCTTAACATCTTATCCTGTTACATATGTAACCATAGGATTTGTGGAGTGGCCAGACTCTGCCTTAGGGACATAGAAATAGAGATAAATGGCTGAAGAGATGATGTGATTTTTCAACCTATTTTTTACTGACCATCTTTTTATGATGAGTATTTTAAAACACACAAAAATGTAAAGAGTTTAATATAATGAACCCCATGTACCGCCCAGCCTCAGCCACTAGCCAGGGCTACTTCTTATCTTCCCACAGTTGTTACTTTAGCTGGAGGATTTTAAAGAAAATTCAAGGCATCATGTCATTTCACTATACAATGCACACTGAGAAAGCACTTTTCTTTACATAGCCACCATGCATTTTCATCCCTAACAAAAAATAAGTGCTTAATTACTAGATCTAGAGTCTGCTGTTAATAGTGTTAAATAGACGTCACTAAAATGAACCAAGCTTATGAGGAGCAGTGAGAGTTCCTATACAGGAAGTATTGTTTTTTATGAAAATCAAGTCTGGAAAATAAAAGTTAGCAGGTGGTGGGACTTCCTTGTTGTGTCTACTGCCTCACGCACAGCTCTTCTCTGGGGTTATTCTCCTGCTGGAACTCTATGAGATGGCTGACTGGCTTCTCTCCTTTACGAGGCGGTTAGAACATTCATAAATGAGTTTCTGTAAATTTCCTTTGGCTCTTTCATATTCTGTGTGCAAACAACTTAGCAGTGGAAAAGTGAATCTTCTTGACACTTGCCCCTGACTGTTGGTACCACTGGGGACTTATCTGAGTGTTGAAGTAGAGGTAGAATGAGCTTTTTGCCTTGGCCACAGGTAAATGGGGCACCACCTGACAGCAGTGGAGGGTTGGGGTAGATGGGGGAGTCAAAAAGAAAGTCTTAGGAGTTGCATCCACTTATTCTCCTTTCCCCTTGTGGGCATCCCCAAAGTTTATTAGATATTTCTAGGAAAAATGCCATTGTCTATGGAGCAACGACATCTTATGTTGCAGCACAACAGGATAAGCCATCTTTCAGGATTCAGTGCAGATTAAATTGGGACCAGTTCTGTCTAGCTTTCCAGTTGGCTTTCAATAGGACCCAGGAAAGCTGCTCATTTGATATGTTCTTTTCATCGTTCTGCTTCTGTCAACCCAGCTTTATAATGATGCATGAAGATTATCATTTTGTAAGGATTTAGGGAAATCTTCCTAAAAAAAACTAAAAGGAGCTATGAAAATATATATTTTGACACAACCACAAATATTTGAAAGGTGAAAATCTCATAAGAAAACCAAATTCTCATCTTGGGTTTGGGATGAAAGAGAAGCATATTTTGTATTTGGAAATATAAACTACTGGGAAATTCCCAAAATAATGAACATCATGGAATTGCCCAATCACTTGTTTCCAGAATTTTACTTCAGATGTTGCTTAAAATAATGACTCACAAACATATTCCATATGAAGATATCTTGTTATAATAGTATTCGTTATAACAAGATTTGTTCTAAATAACAGTAATTTGCTGTCTTTGTCTTTGTACATAAAGTTTTCACTGACCCACCGTTGATGAGCCACATTTCTTGAGGACTTTTTCTTCAGAGCAGTGATGAATTTCCTCACAGCTACCTCTTTAATTTCTTTTATTTCATTTGAGATTGCTGCCTGGGAAGTGGCTCCAGAGCCTTGGTTGCAGGCCAGGCAAAGCTAACCAGAGATGAAAGTATTTTCTGGTGCTTTGCTCTAAAGGACCCAACTGAGTAAATTAGTCTTAGATGGTGTCTTAGCTTCCTAGGGCTACATAACAAATCGTCACAAACATGGTGGCTTAAAACCATAGAAATTTATTGTCTCTCTGTTCTGAATGCTAGAAATCCAGAATCAAAGTGTCAGCAGGTCCACATGCCCTCAAACCTGTAGGGGAGAGTCCTTCCTTGCCACTTCTAGCTTCTGGTGTTGGCCTGCAGTCCTCAGCTTGCAGCTGCAGCACTTCAGTCTCTGCCTCCTGTCGCCACACAACCTCTTTCCCTCGTATGTCTGAGACTCTTCTTTTTTTTTTTTTTTTTTGCCACACCCACCCAGAGGTAGCCGGGATTGAACTGGGATCTTGTACATGCAAAGCAGGCACTCAGCCACTGAGCTACACCCACTCTACTCTTCTCCTTTTCTTATGAGGACACCAGGCGTATTAGATTAAGGGTGCACCCTATCTCAGTCTGACCTCTTAACTTAGCCACAACTCTATTTCCAAACAAGGTCACATTCTGAGATACTGGGGGTTAGGACTTCCACATATATATATTTTTTTTTTTTGGGGGGGGTGGGCGGGGAACGACACAATTCAATCAATAACAGATAAGTATGCAATGAAATTATGTTCATGGGCAGATGGTCTACCTCTGTACTTTAAATATATTTTAGCATTAGAACAGCCTTTTCTAATTAAAAAAAAAATTACACAAAACACTGGTAAATAAAACATGGGGAAGAGTAAAGCCCTTTGGGCTGTAGGAGATATGCAGGCTCAGAGTCCTTTCTGCTCAGCCTCTACCTCCCTCTGGACCAAGGTCCCTGACACGCCCTCCCTAAAAAACCCTAAGATTCCTAGGAATGCAGTTTGAAAGCCAATGGTCTAAGTGAATTAGTGAAGAGTCCAAATAATTATTTTCTTTTTAAAGAATTTTATAACTTTAGATCAAACTATAACATGATGTTTGGGGCAAATGCCCTTTATATGTGCCTTTAAAAATGTACAAAACCGATTCATATTAGTAGCATCAATTCCTATAAGCCCAGCTAGCCTACAAAACATTGCTCTTTCCTCAAGTCTCAGCAGGGACCTCACCTTCTGGAATGCCTCCCTCCTCGGGCTGAGTTGGGGGTGCCTCCTTGCTGCTTTGGTAATACCCTGTACATTTTCCTATTAGGCACGTCAACATTATTTTATGCTAGTTTACGTGTCTGCCTCCTCCACTAAAGAGTGAGCTCTCTTAGAGCAGAAATTCTTCTTGTCTTACTCACCTTCACCTCCCACAGTGCCTGGTACATAGCAGTGCATCAATAAATATGTATTTGAGTCCTCAAAATATTTTGCAAGTCCTTCTAAATCATTTTCCTTAGCCAAAACTTACTTCCTGAATAGCTAAAAAACGCCCAATAAAAAACTAGCAGTTATTGCTGCTAAAAACGGGAGTGGGCCCTTTTGTGAAATGCTGAGCGGATCTAATCGTGGAAGGTGTTTGGCAGAGAAAGATGAGCAACCTGCCACAGAAATGGTAGAAAGAACTTGTGTGCTGGCCAGTTGGGCCATCCAGATAAACCCTGTGTGGCTTTCCAGCCCTCAAGACACAACTTATCTTTCTACAGATATTTCACGGCTTTTTATATTTTTCCTGCTGTCTGAGATACTCAACAAGAACATCAGTCTACTAGGTTTTCATCCACTATGATTCCAAAATTCGAATGCAGAGGTAAACTCATATGCCCAGATCAAAGAGTCACCAATTCCAGATGAGTCCAGTCCAAATCATTGAGGCTCTGATCTTAAAACAGTAGCAATTCTCAACAGTGATAAAGGAGAGACTAAATCCCGGGAAGTATATTCACTTTGTCCTCACAATACTCCAGGCAGTGGGCTTGAGATTTTGACAGGTGTTGTTTTATTTGCCCTCGAAACAGCTCTCTGGCGATGTGGTGTCCAAGGTCACAGAACACGTAAGTGTCTGATAGAACAGATAAAACATGAATAATATTTGCCAAGATAACTATGCTTCCTGTGTCCTCAGCAGAAGCACTCCATACATATCTGTCTCTAGTTCCTTGGCAAGCTCAATTCTATTCCGATAACAGGGCCTAGAGTTGCAGAGGGCTTTTGTTTTACTAATTCTCCCATTTAACCTCTTCTCTTTTTTATAAGGGGTGATAAGGAGGAGAGGTCGGTTCTCAGTTCTCTTCGGTAGCAATTTCTGAGTAGCGGGCTTTTGTTTTTAGAATCTGTGCGCACCCAGAAAAATAGCTCTGATAAATGGTTCAAGCACAGATACATGGCTCTCTGGGCTGAACCATCCAATGTGTTCTCTGGCTCCTGTACAATGAGGCTTCGGATGCAGGTGGCTCCTTGGCCAAAACTCTTCCAAGGAATTCTGGTCTTTGAAACCATCATGGAACAATCACGAAGATAGACTGGGAGAAAGGAAGCTTCTAATCACACTTGCTTGTTTTATTTTGTGGGGTGCCAGAATTGTGTCAATTTTCAAAAAAGTAAAAATGTTTGCAAAAGAAACTATTTGTTCAACGGGCCCTTGGAAGTACAGGTTTTTGGCATAGTTGTGATCCTCTTTCTCCATGGGGGGTTGAAGAAGAAAGGATCAATCCAATTTTAAATAATTACTCAGTTATGGATTATGTGATGAAGCCATCATCCTGATTCTGACAGCTGTTTCCCTGGGCTATTGTTTTGGGCATGCCAGGGCGGGGCAACCCTTTCCTCGTTTACCTGCAATGAATCAGTATGCATAACGAGGGGCAGACAGGAAACAAGCATTCCCAGCAGCCTGGTAAGCTCAAACTAGCTTTTGAAAAGTCTGACTCGAAACTCTTGAGGCACGTAGAGTTATTTTCCCTGATAAAATAAAAGCAGAGCAAAGACCCTGGTGCTTGTTTTGAAGCTTCAGCCTTCACAGTTGATAGTATGTTTTTGGCTTGATAACAAACTAGGGAAAATCCACAGTGAATGAGGTTTGCTCCAGGCAGGAGCAGCTGACAGAAAGCTTGTTCCCTCAGCCCTTGAGGTAAAATGATACATGCTTTTCTCAGACAATGAAGCTCTTGTGAGAAACAGCTGTCTCGGGGAGATGGCTCAGTGCTATTTGACAGAGGCTTGCATGTTACATGGATACGTCTGGTATTATCTAACGGGCATGAAACTGCAGATGGGATTGAATGCTTTGAGTAGGAATGCAGTCTCGAGCTGGGGGTAAAAAACACAGGCTAGGGTTTCAAGGGCACTGGGAAGAAATACCGATTTAAATACCGGTTTATTGTACTTCGAAGTCTATCTCTGCCTCCTGAATGGTGGACAACTTATAGGTGGATATTTCAGGCTTTATCTGAAATGAACTGATAACCCGAGAGCATGGGCAGGAGGCAGAATAATTCCACTTTAATTTTGCCTAGTAATAGCATCCAAGTCATAGAAACTTGGCCTTCAGTCCCCCAGAAGGGGCTTTGTAAGCCTTGGCAGCAAATGTGGGCCTGGTAAGGAAACCCGAAATGGGGTTTGCCTGGTTTCAGGTTTGGTTACGGAAGCAGCACGCAGCCATCGTTGCCATAGCCTTATCGGCGCAATCACCAGGGCTAATCTGCCCGGTCTTGCCTTCTGTGTGTCTCTGCAGCCTGTGAAATTCCGGGTGGCGGACAAGGCAGCACTCTCTCTGTTTTCTGCATGCATCTGCCACAAGCCCTTGTGTCTTTTGCTAAGCAGGGAGTGACAGCTGCATCCCGGCTCTTTTCTGTTTTATTCTCATTTTACGTATTTTTTTTTAGGAGGGACGTGGGGATTGAACCCGGGACCTCATATGTCCTAAGCAGGAACTCAAACCACTGAGCTACACCCGCTCCATCATCTTAGCCTTTGAAGCGAAACTTCAAAGTGTCCTTCCCCGTCCCTCTCCTCTACAGAACTGCCACGGAGTCTCTTTTTTCAAGACCCACCCAACCTGAAATTAGTGACCACAGAGGAAGTGGCAGTAATGAAAAGGAAATCATGGGTAACGTGCCTTGTGTTTATCCTCCTCAAATGCTCTGCTCACTTGGCGCACACAGCACTGGGCACCAAAAGGGGCGTGTTGGTGCTTGTAGGAAAGCAGGGGGCATTCTTTAGCATCCCTTTGGGGGGGTGTTTCATCTTGGCGTGGGGGTGGGGGCTGTGCCTTGAGACCAAGGAGGGCCCCGAGACACACGAAAGTGGAGGGACAGGCGAGTTACTGGCAAGGCCAGGCCAGAGACAGAGTTCCTGCTTCCTGGGCCAGTGGACTTTCCGTTATTCCAGGCTGCCTGTAATAAGACTTGTTGATCGTTTTTCCAACAATAATTATTTCCATGGCATGTAATTGCAAACAACTTCAAACACAACATCCAGTTCTTTTCTTCTCTCCTACCAAGGGGAATGTAAACTAATTTTCATTTCATTCAACTCTCAAAGGCACAAAAGCTGCCTTTATTCATGCGATGCACATGTCACTGTTTCATGACCCGTGTAGACTGAGATATGGATCCAAAGCACAACCATCTTTCACAAGGAGTATGGACTGGGAAGAAAAAAAAAAGTAAAATTAGTGGAGTGTTTGAAAACTTGCTCATTAAAAAGCAAAACAATGGTTTTTTTCCATGGTTTAGTCCTGCAGAAGCTCTGGTCTTAGCCTTTGGCAAAATTTCTACTTGAGAAATCCCTTTAAAAAAAAACAACCACCACCGCCACTCGTTAAATGCAGAGCAGCCACTGTCCATAAGGAATGAAACAGATCCGTATTATCTGCTGAGACCTTTAGTTGACAGCAGATCTGGATCGCAAATGTGTGCAAGAAGCAGCTGGGCAGTGGTTGGAGAAATTCTTTTCTACAAGGACACATTCATAAGAATGTACTCCACTTGGATAATCACACCGATTTTGTCTGACAGATACACATGACTTTAAAGTAACTGGATGGACCCACTATTTTTTTAATCCTATTTTCCTTCTCCCCTAAATTCTATAACATTAAAAAAGAAGCAGCCAAAACTTGAAGTAAAGCCACGAAGACATTCAACTTATCCCAAATGGCTTGGCTCATCCAGCCCAGCCTCCACAGCTAGCATTACAGCTGGAAACCCAAGAGGATCCATATAGCAGCTGAGACGATTTAATTCGCCAAGACTGTAATGGAAAAAGCAGTTCTAGACCCAGTAAAACCTTAAAGGAGCCGAATGCTTGACGACTGGAATCTTACAGTTCCTTTTTCTGATTAAGGTAGAATGTTGTAGACGGTGCAGTTTCAAAACCTATTCCTTCAGCAGGGTAGCAGGGTTATGTAGGCTCGGTCCATGCCATCAGGCTGGAAAGACAGACATAGAAGTTGATAGTGTTGGAAAGGATGTGGAGAGGGCAGAGACAGAGCTGCGCAAGGAAATCTGAGGAGCAAGGAGGAGGGAGAGGTGAGAGGCCTGAAAGGCTTTGGGGGAGCAGATGTGGCTAAAGCAGTTGAGCACCGGCTTCCCATATACAAGGTCCCAGGTCTGACTGAGGGGGAAAGGCTTTCCAGCTTAGTATTTGGCAAGAGCAAAGACACAGAGGAGGGAAACAGCTCCGGGGTGTGGGAAGTTGCAGGAGCCTGGAGCTGTCCCAGCAAACCGTTTGAAGGGGTTTGGGGACTTCTTCCATGAATGATAGGGAACCACAGAAAAACTGGAAATATGGGAATTACAAGAGATATGAAAACCCACTAGTTCAAATAAAACCGAACCTCCAAGTTTGGCCAGGGAAGGAGGAAGTCCATCTTGTAGGTGGGCTGACCCTGTTTTGTTTCCTAATTGTAACCAACGAGAGATACCCCGGGTGAGGGAGATGGATTTGGGGAGACAGGAGGTGTCCAGCTAGTGGTTAGATGTGCTCCTCTGAAGCTGGTGGAGTCAGTATACAGTGGGAGGTACAAATCTGAGAAGCATAAACATATTGAAAGATAGCTGAAACCAAAAGAATGGAGGCCATCACTGTGGAATAAGGAAAGTGGGTAGAGGCATGGGCCCAGGATTGAATTTTGTGTTCAGCATTGACGAGGCAGAGGGAGAGGAAGTCCATAAAGAACGGAGAGGGAAGCCTCGGAGGGGTGCCCAGTGACTCAGCGTGTTGTCACTGCAGACAAGGCAGTCAACTTTCCTTTCCTCAAATGCAACCGCGGGGTCCGGGAGGGCAAGCAGACAGAGGAGAGCCAGTGTGCAGTGAGGAACGGACAAATGGGAGCTGAGGAAGTAGGGAGAGCAATTGAAGAGTTGGGGACTCCACGGGAAGAAGAGGACTTTTATATTAGCTGGAGGGGAGCATGAATTTGGGGAGGGTTTTTTCTTTTTCCTTAGAGTGGGAGAGACTCAAGGATGCTTTCTGGCTTCTACAGTAACCCACCAGCAGTGAAGCAGAGCTTGCAGAGAGAGGGACAGATTCACCAAGCAAGATCTCAGAGTGGTCATCAGGAACAGACCAAGGACACAGGTGGATGGGAAGGGGGTCAGAGAAGGGTAGGGTCAGTTGGAGAAGTTTAGGGCACCGCGTGTGGGGCAAGTATGAGAGACAAAACATTGAGAGTATTCAAGCCTGATTCCCTCAGTGCTTTTCATCCCCTAGGAGGCAAGGCTGGGGTTGAACTTGAGGATATAGGGGTTGAGTTGAGAATGAATAGTGAGGGTCAGAGAGGGAGGTGACCAAGAACATCTCAAAGGACTAATGGCCAGCAACGAAAGACCAGCAGGGTTTGGAGACCATGGGTTCATAGTGGCGCAAAGCCACGTGGTCAAGGGCTATTTGGAAAATGGGATGGAACTATAGCTCAAGAATATCTGGCATACTTTCTGGAAATGGGCCTTGCTCTGCAGAGAAGCTGCTGCTAGCAAGGAGGGCCACATACTTGGTTTCTCAGGCCCTCTGTTTTCCGAGCAAGGTTCCTGCTGGGCAGTCTGGGTGTCTAGGCTTGCCTCAGGGTCTCTGTCCTGTGTATCTTATCACCGCACCAGGTGGCCACTGTTGTCACTGACAGGTGTGGGGGACTGCACCATGCAAGCAGAGGGGCACTAAAATCTGGGCCCCTGAAGAATTTTTCTGAATCCCTTATATGAGCAGACAGAAGACATCATTTACACCCTCATTAACCCTTGTGAAAGACCACCTGAATGATTGCCACCCAAAGAGGGGATACTCACCCACACTGCTGGGGAAAGAGGCCCAGGTGTAAAGATCAGCAGGAGAAATAATTCTCTGTGACGGATCCTGCTGCCTTTTAGTTTCCCAGGTAAATGGCCATGAACCAAAAAATGTAGGTAGGGTATAGAAGCCATAATTCCTGCTGTATCTTCCAGCGATCCACATAAATTATTTCATTAAAGAATCCACAATATTATGAAGCTAGTGGTATATCCACTTGCCAGATGAAGAAAGTATAATAAACTCCCCCAAGATCAAAGCTGGGTTTTCCTGCCTTCAACGCCTATGCCCTTTCCAGTAGATAGAAAGATTGACTGTGAGAGAAGCGCACCAGGTGGATTGGAGTGTAAGTGATGGAGAAATGGGAAGTAGTCTCCCCAGCATTCCACCATAGTCACGGCCCACCACTGGTGGAACAGCCAGATGGTACTACTATGTACTTATGTGTAATTTCCAGGCTTCAGGGATGCTACGTTGAAGGCAGAAGTACTATGCTTATTTTCTCCTGTTTCTGAGGCCTCAAGTGAGGCTTGATGATGCCATAGAGTTGGGCCTAATAAATAAGAATCAAAACCTGTCAGAGAAACCAGTGCTTCTGCCTTTTCAAGTGTAGAGACCTACCTCTTCTTGGAATATGAAAAGATACATAGGTTAATCATGCTTAAGTATTTGAAATGATTATTTTTACTCAGCAAAATGTCAGGCATATCCCCAAAGGTAATGGTCTTTGTTTTTTACCTGCCATCTCCAGCACCCAGAAACTCTAGGCAGCTTTGCCAAATACCCGTAGTCAGGGTTAAAAGAATTTATTCACTCTATGAATCCTGTGCCTTTCATATCACACCCTAGTTCCCAAAATAAAAATCCTACCCTACAGGGATCAGTGGGAGGGAGGAGGCATGCTCTTTTCTAAATAGCTGCATGTTGGATTGAATGTAGCCGGGAGATTTTTTTTAATCATAATTTTCATAAAAGTCTTTTTCTGCTTTGCATTACAATGTATCATTGTTAAGAGAAAAAACAAACAAACGAACTTGACACCCCATCTTGTTCAAGTTATCCCTGTTTCACCACTGAAATTGCCTTGCAGGCACTTTGCTGTCCCATCTTCAGTCATCAGGTTGACGTTTTCAGATTCTTCCCGCTGTCATTATGGCACCAGCCCTCATCCCTCGTTGCTAGAAATGCTCCCTAAACCAAAGCTATTTCTATGGACTATCTCTACATTCTCATAGAAATAGCTTTGGTTTCACCTATCATTTGGAGATTGAGCATCACTGGAGCACAGCCGTGTCTCTCTTGCTTTCACAAATAGACTAAGAACTATTTGAGCATATGAACCATTTCTTATTTCTGTTTGCATCACTTGGATAAGTGGATAATTGGATTCTTGATAAAAGGAAATAAAAGATTGACAGAAAAAAAGAAAAAAAAAAAAAAAAAGAAATGCTCCCTAAAGTAAAGACCGCACACTCAGAGGTTCCCACTGAAGTAGATTCAGACCCATTTTCAATAGGTGTTGAGAGAAACCACCTGGTATGGCAACGAGCACAGCTGGAGGGGACATGAGAAGACCCAGATCAAACCGGCATGCCACAGAGAGAGGCCAGAGCCGCAGAGACCCCTGTGGGCCTGGGACAGCACTTCCCAGGCTGAGCCCAAATTTTCTGAAGTGAAATCATGATTATCGGCCTTGCCTCACAGAGTCCTGTGAGGATCACATTAGATAAGCATATGAAAGTGCTTTGAAAAACAAGATGATAATTTAAGTAGGCCAGTTTTTTGCAAAGGCAACAGTGATACCTCCCAAAAGATCTTCCTAGCTTGTGTGTTTGAACTCACCCGGGCCTAGTTCTCCCTAAACATCTGTTATGGAGTGAGAGGTTTCTAGAATTATAAGAGGGGGAGTTAATCGAATGGCGCTCACTTCTTAAATAGAAGGAATTCAGTTCAACAGCATTTGTTTTGCTTTTTGTACTTCCACTGAGGGACAGACTAACAAAGGAGCTGGGGAGGGAAAGAAAAGGAAGGAAGTGGTCTAAAAAAATTCACCGTCAGGGTGCCTGTAAGGCACCTGGAGAGACTAGACTTACCTACATAAAAAGAGTGGCACAACAAAACAAGGCCTGTTGCATGATTAAGTATTGCGCAAGCAGTAATTATGAAAACAAACTGTTGAGTCCAGAGCCAATTTTCACATTACAACAGAAACCACTCCAAACCATGTTTTGGGTTTTTTTGTTTGTTTGTTTGTTTGTTTTCCACTTTATGGAGAGAAACCAAGAACACTCAGTGTTCTCTAACCACCATTTAAGGAATTCACTACCCCTTGAAATGGTCATTTGTACTCAGCCCCATCTGTCCCCATATCAGTAATTTAGCAAATCTAAAAGTGCATATCTACATTCATATGTTTGATATCAGTTTTTCCCACTAAAATGTAAGCTCCATGAGGGCATGGACTTATTCTAGCTTTTTGCCATATCATGTCCATCTAGTACAGGGCCTGGTGTATAGTAAATATTTGTTGAATGAATGATTGACTTCCCAGAAACCTAAGGGGGTTTTGCCTTCCTACCAACTCTCCATAGCTCTCACAAGACCTTTCCAGATCCTTTGGCCTTTCAGCCTTGGCTTTGAGGACTGGGCCAGCCTGCCACAGTTAATTGCCACCACTCTCCAGTAAAATAGTGACATGCAAGGCTAACCCTAGAAGAGATGCACTACATCTAGGTCTCTTCTGGAACTTTCTGAAACCAGATTGGGCTGTTTTATATGCATGGGAAGAGCCCACAGTTGCAACCCATATGTTTCATTTGCTATTGCTATCTGATCATTCTTTACCTAGAATTCCTAAGAGAAGTATTTTTCTTTCCACTCTTCTACAGGTTGGCATTGAATGTTTTAAGAGCAGTTTCAAAATGACATTAAGATGCTTCTTTCTTCTTTATCTCATGCCTTTAGCAAATTTCAGCCTTTTTCTTTCTACTTTTTACTTCTACTCATATTTACTATTTTCTGTTTGTTAAATTTTTACTTCCTCAAGATGTAGATAACAAATATAACATTTATTTTCAGTAAAAAAGAGTTATCTCACACACCAAGTGTGTGTCTAATAGGAAAAAAAGAAAACACGCTAAACTCCAATAGGTCTTCTTTCTTAAGATTAAAGTGAGTTTTCAGTTCTCTGGAATACACAGTGTGGACAGCAAGAAAATAGGACTTGTTGTCTGCCTGTCCCAAGCCCTCATGTTTCATTGATTCATTGGACCCAAATCATCATCTCTCCTCTCTGGGCCTAAGAAAGATCTTCACTTGGACACTGAAAATGCAAACAATCCTGGAGCCAGTAGGGAATTTCCATCAAGGAACATGATGGCAAAATCCTGGCAAACAGAAGGGCCAAAACTCCGCCCCAGATATTTTTGCTCTGATTCTAGGGCTCTTGCCAAACCAGGCTGAATGAAGAAAGATGGCCCTTGTTTTGCTTTCAAGAAGACATCCACGTTAGCCCCTACCTATGAGGTTGGGTGTTGCCCAGATGCTTGTTGGAAGCTGTGCTTTGTCCTCATTTGAGAATCCCTGCCTTATTCAGCTCCTCTGATTATGTAGCTCAGGTATGAGGATGTGATTGGGAACTATTAGCTCAGTGTTTTGAGGTATATCAGAGCAGGCTGTGTTTCTATGATAGTACCCAGGAGTTCTGGTGGAGCCTGAGCCAGTAAACTGTAGACTTAGGTACCTCATCCTAAGCTCCCGTGATTCATTCTTAGATTTGCTGGTATCACAATCCTCCCTTTCAGCAAGATAATTCAGAGACGTTTCCACAAACCTCAGAGTTTGCTGGTAGCCACTTGCTTACTTAGGAAGTGCCTGCTCAACATACCTTCTGCCATCTGAGACGGGTCATCCAAAAGCCATCCCTGTCCCAGGCAACCAGGATGTAGGATCACCTTTAAAATAATCCAGGCTTTGTTGTTTTGCTCTTCTCCTCTGGCCAGGACAAGTATAGCTCTCACAGCTGGCATATCCATAGAGGAAGCACAGTGTTCTGCTGCTGAATAGTGACACATTTATTGAGTCAGACACATATTGACTCATTTTTTAACTGTCACGACAACCCAAGAAATCGGTACCAGTAACCCCCATTTTACGTATGAGAGAACAGAGAGCTTCAGTGCCTGGTCCAAAGATGGGAGCCAGGACTCAGAGCAGGGGTTGTGTGTGTCAAAGTGTCATCCTTTCTGCATCAGGGATGTCAAGAAATGGAGAAGAGGCCTCACACAACTGATTTATCACTTTAAGAGGAACAGGATAACCATCCCAAAAGATTTTCCAAAGCAGATTGGGGGAGGGAAAAAAAAAAAGTAGTGAAATTTTAGGCCTGAGGAATTGCTTCCAGGGATTCAAAGGGATTCCTTGTTATCCCCGAGGAGGTAAACTGGTTTCCATTTCTGCAGTTCAACTATTTGGTTTGACTGGTGACCTGTGAGAGAATTCATCAAGGCCCAGAGTTATGTGTGTGGGAAAGCTGAAATATTTAAGTAGCTCCTAGCTGTAATGTGCATCAGAAACCATTCTCCAGGGGAGCAGATGTGGTGCAAGTGGTTGAGCCCCTGCTTCCCAAATGGGAGGTCCTGGGTTCGATTTCCAGTGTCTCCTTAAAACAACAAACAAAAAAACCTACCCAGGGGAGCCGGTGTGGCTCAGTGGTTGAGCTCAGGCTTCCCACAAAGTCCCGGAGATTGAACCCAGCCCCAGTACTTCAAAAACAAACAAACAAACAACATTGTCTAGCCTGGCAGTTTTAAATAGAGAAATAAATGACTAGAAAGTCCCCAGCCAAAGATGAAGTTTCTCATCCCTTTGTTTTCTCCTCAAAGGAATGTGTGGGGAATAAGGTAGAGAAAAGGAGCCCTCAGTCCGCTCTGCTGCCTCCCAGGCTCTGTAGATTCAGAACAGCAACTACAGAAGGAGCCCCGAAATCCCCTCAGACACCCCCCGCGAAGATGTCATCTGAAAAGTCTCCACGCTAGTTTTTCTCCCTGGGCAGCGCTGGCGCCCGCACCGCGGCTCCTTCCCCTTCCCTCCCGGCACGGAGGGCGTGTGGGGAGCTGCCCGGTGGACGGGATCCAGCGGCGGCAGCTGGTCCCCAGGGCAGCGCGGGCAGGGAGCGCCCCTGGAACAATGCGGACCTCGGGGCGCGAGTGCCGCCCCGCCGCGTCTGAGCACGCCTGTCAGTTGAAAGGTCTCGCCTTTACCCTGCACGGGAGACAAGAAGCAGCTTGCAAAGGGGAATGTTTTCAGCACGGTGCTTAGGGAAGTCAACTTATACTGACAATAGCATTGGTCTGTTGAGTGGAAAGCCGGGACGGTGTGGGCGTTCCCTAGGCAACAGGCTGAAAAATGTTCATCCTTAGAAAACCTTTCAACTCGCCATGGCTCTCTCCGGACAGTACCAGTGGCTGAGCTCCGGAAAAGTAATGGAGGATGTGGATGGGATATGGTGAGTGCTGAGAGAACCCCCCACCCCCCACCCCAAGTTAGGATTGTTTTCCTTTGTTGTCATTCTTGTGTTTGGATCCAGATTAGAAAAACAAACCAGCAGACCCTGATTGCTGACTCCATAAATCCGTAACTGTGCTGGTAAACACTTGAGATCCATACTGCGGTAGAAGGAAAAAAAAAAAAAGGCTATTTGCCTGTTCTCTTGGTAACATCCAGTGCTGTGGTGGAAAACTCTGTTACTCCCAAGAAATATGCATGAAGAGCATGTGGTTTCCCATGTCGTTTTGCCCTTTAACACAGGAGCCTCTGTCACATAGACCTAGAGAGTCACAACAGTGACTGGGGCTCTGTGTGTGTGAGTGTGTATGTGAGTGTGTTCACACACTGTTTTTCCTAATTATTACAACATAACATCCTCTTTGCTTTACTAGACGAAATCTCAGCAGTGAGACACAATGTGTAAATTTCTTGTATGTTTGCTCTCTTCAGTTCTAGGGAAAATCCGAACTGCAGTGGGCAGTGCCCAACTTCTCATGGCCCAGAAATTCTACCAGTTCAGAGAACTGTGTGAAGAAAACCTGGTAGGTAACATTCCCCATCTCTACGATTTCCTACTAGTACCTTGAGAAGAGCACCTCATCAGGACTGGCCCAACTAACGTAAAACTGATGGGAATCAAGTCAAGGCCCATCGGAGTCTCTCACCTGGAAGAGGGAGCTGTCTCATGAATCTTATTTCTTACTCTTCTTAAAATTAATAACACTTATTTTACAATGAAATAATCTGAGGAGGAAAATCCAATTAAGTTAAAACTCCATTTCCTGCATTTTTGTAACTGAAAAATTTTCTGTTTTCCCGGCTCTCATGTGGCATCTCTGATTTTATCTGTCTTGCCAAAATATGGAACATCCTGATATTTCAAAAATAGTGTTACAAAAAGGAATCATTTTAGATAGTGATTTTCTTTCTAAAAGAACAGCCAGTGACTATTCCCTAATTAGATTCAAAGGTCAAAGTTTGAGGGCATCTCAAAGTGTAGATTTGACAAATGAGTAAGTCATCCTTCTTGGACATTCTACAAAAGAAAGCAAAGCAAACATTAAAAATCACTACCAACAAAAAAAGTTTTTTAAATTGACTGCAAAATAAATGGCAAGAGCATCCTCAAATTTGCCTTAAAAAAAAATTTTTTTTTTCCCTTTTAAAAAATTGTTACTCTCTTTACCAAGTGTGCTTCTACAAGAATAGCTTTTGATAATCAATTGTTGGTCAAGCTGCATATAAAACAAAGAATATGAAAATCAGCTTGTTTATCTTGTGGAAAGTGAAAGCATGATTATTTGCAATCTAATTGACCTAAAATATGATTTTAGAGTTTTAACCACTTCCTCTTGATAACAGAGACAAATATAGACCGAAAGGGATTTATCTAGACAAGGCTCAACCAAGAGAAATAGAAAGCATGCAAAAGTGGGTGCTCTCCAGCCCTCTTTTCCAGGCTTTTCTTTTTGAACCTCTCTTTGAGGCTACCTGCACCCACACACACACACCCCTGCCATCTATAGTTTATTTTCCCCTCACTCTGCAAAAATTACCTTACTCTTCTTCCATTTTCTCAGAATTCTATTCCGCATTTTGAGATAAGTTATATTAGTGAGCTTATTGATAAGTGAATTCAATTTTAACAAATATTTTACTGAGCTTCAGCTGTGTAGCAGGTACAGAATTCCTGCTAATTTGCAAACTCATCAAGGTATCACAGATTCTTTGTTCTTTAAATATCAAAAAGCTTTCATAGAACCCTATTCTCAAACTGGCCCAGAGGTATGCACTACAGGGCAAACACAGCATATCGTGTTCAAAGAATTAGACAGTGAGCCAGCATGTAATGAAACAGAATGTAAACATTGTACCGATTTTAAGGATGACAAAATTTTTAGAAAAAGTTGCAACTTGTAGGAAAACTTAACCTTGTTGAAGCTGGCCTTTAGATGTTTTCAGTTACTGGGATATGGTTTCACATTATTCCTGAGCTACTAGAAGAGCTTAGGTGACAAAATGTGAGAAGCACCATCAGAGGTAGACGGAAGCAGAGCTGCTACCAGTGCTGGTCAAACCAGGCCCCAGCGGGGATAGCCAAGAGCCACGTGCCAGACACCAGGCAAAGAGCATTTAGGTTTATGATCTGGTCAAATCCTTAAAACCGCCCTATGGAGTTGATAGTGACATTCTTTTCGCCATGCTTTTTACAGATAAGGGAAATGAGCATGGAAAGGCTAAGGAAACTCGGCCAAACCACATGGTAAGAGGCACAGTCAAGATTCAAATCCAAGTCCATTTGCCCTCATGCTCCCTCTAAATCCCAGGGTTTGCATTTTCCTCCCCACCGTCATGGAGAGGGCCTGCTACAGCCTCCTTTGCCCAGGCAGCAGGGTGGCCTGGCAGATGTACAGTGACATAAAAGTGGTGCTGATCTTTTTAGTATTACATTGATCCAAACATAGACCGGCCTCTTTCCTTGAGTTCTTACTCTGGGGAGGAGAAAAATAATAGCTGCTTATTTGGAACCCACTTATACATTATCCCAGACTAGATTCTCAGGCTTAGAATGAATGGATGAGAGTTGTCTTTACCCAACAAAACTGAACCCAGTAGCCAGCCCTGCTTATCTTCCTATACCCTCCCCTACCTCTGCCCTCCAGGATGGCCTTCTTCGGGCTAAGGAGAGTGCTGCCACTCCTTGTGCTTGGGCAGTCCCATGACAAATGATTCTGAGATTGGCTGAGTGCTTTCTCCCTCAGTTTCCCCATTCATCCTTTCAACAATGTGGGAGCAAAACACTTTTTAGGGAGGGGGAATACATTGCCCATGATATGGCATTAAACAAATACTTTGGGCCCACTGAACTATTATGCTATGCGTTGATGCACTGAAATAGTTGAGCAAATAGTCCTGGTGGCTTAGAAGACTTCACTGAACCCCAAAATATGAGCAGTGTAGTTTTCAGTTACCAGTAAGGTAAGGTCAAATATATTGGGATATCAAAGAACTCCATTTAAGAGGTACTTTGTCAAAACTAGTTATCTGTCCATTCTGAAGCTAGATATTGAGAAACTTTTTTTTGTAGTTTATTAAGTGAAAATACTACAGAGGAACCCTTTTGCTAATGCAAGTGTCATTAGAATAGATTTTAATAATGAACCAAGCACTTACAAATTTCAAAATTTACTTCTTCCAGTGAATTTCAGAACTATGATTATTTCTAGAACTATAGATTTATAAATACATCTTTATTCATATTTAAATTTTTTTATTGTGATAACACACATATATATAAAACACAAAATTTCCCACTTCATCCATTTTTAAATGTACACTTCCGTGGTATTAATTACATTCACAGTGTTGTACTTCCAACACCACCATCCATTTTGATAACCCATCACCCCAAATTGAAACTCTGTACCCATTAAGCAATAACTTCCCATTCCCCATCCTGTTCCCCATATTTGTATTTATTTTTATTCCAGACCAAGAATACTAGTCCATCAAGGACTAAAAAGTTCTTTCCAATCTATAAACTTTGTTGGTCACTGATCTTGTACTTTCTGAAATTCTGATATTTCATCATTAGGTTTTTTTGTGTTTTTTGTGTTTTTTTTTTTATTATTAGAGGTTAGTTTTAAAAGTACCAAGTTACTATATGACATGAGGTTGCACAGTCTCTCCTAGTTGCCTGAAATACCCAGTGGTAGCAAAAATCGAACCCAGCCAGAAACCCCTGGCATGGGAAGGCTCCCACATCTGTCTAACCCTGACTGTCTTTAGCTCCTGTTGCAGGTAGTGCTAAACAAGGAGCTGAGACCTTCAGTCTCTTATGTGTATTTTTCTGTCTTAGATCATACAAATTAATGGTTCACACTTTCTAGTACTTGTCAGGGATAAGTGGATGGGGGCCAAAGAAAGCTGATCCTTAAACACTAAAGAATTGTTACTGTTATTTAGCAAATGGGCATTATACACATATGTATGTATATACAGATTCATGTTCTCATGTTTGCTATATTAAATGTATGTGCCGCCAAAGCAAGCACATCATATTTGCTATATTATGTCATGGTCAATTTAAAACTAGTTAAGTTCCAAATGTTTTTGTCAAAGCAATCATATGATAAAATACTTATTTATTAGTAACATCTTAATTGTTAAACACAATACTTTGAGAACTTGATTATTTGATTACTCCTCATTTATTTACCCTAGTATTTCACTCAACATGAGTATTGAAACTAATCTCATTTGAAATTCCTTATCTGTTCTCTGAATAATTTGGGTGGCTGGGAGTTGAATACAGTTTCTAATAATAATATAATGTATTTTTTTTTCCAAGATGGTATTTTCATTTACATGTGATGTTTAAAAATGCATCTTGGGGAGTAGATCAACACATTCTGGGATTTTTAAAATGTCTAGGCCCTCCTCCCATGCCATGTTTTGATAGATGTTGTATTACAACAGAAGAATTTTACAGCCTTGACATTTGAGAATCACTGACTCAAAACAGACGAGTGTATGAAATTACCATTTGTAGCCTCAGAGTTAGCCTGTCCAAAAACCAAAAGAAACTCATCTTCCTTAGATTGTTTGAAATATTTGAAAAGGCCACTTTGGCCCTGTGCTTGTCATCATGGCTCGCCTCTAAAGCATGGATATTTTTCTCTCTCTTGTGCAGAATCCTAATGCTCGTCCAAGACCCACCTCCCAGGATTTGGCGGGGTTTTGGGACATGCTGCAGTTGTCCATAGAAAATATTAGTATGAAATTTGATGAACTTCATCAGTTAAAGGCCAATAATTGGAAACAGATGGATCCTCTTGACAAGAAGGTAGAACAATGTAGATTTTGTATGGTTCATTTAAAAACCTGCACAAACACTGGACAGTCTAAATAGGCCTCTGCACTCAGTCCTGCCGTTTACAATGTGAAATGGAGCTGATATCATATTAATTTCATTGTAATGACAATGTTTACATAGTAATCATTTGGGATATTATCTGTAATATGTTTCAGACATATTTTTAAAGAAAAATCTGTCTTTGTGAATCGGAAAATGGGAATGTGGCGCTTTTTTTTGTTAATTAAACTTTAAGTTAAACCATTTTAGTTACTGGAAGGAACTGCCTCCATTTTGCTTTTTAAACTAAAATAAATGACATCTCAGTGCATGATTGCATAGAGCAAGAATTCAATTTCCTTGCACCCCTAGGATGTGTTGCTGAGAAAAAAATAGGAAGCCCTGAAAAAATAACTGACTTCGATAATCATTTCATAAATATAGTAATAAAGAAATCACTGTTGTTCAAGTATAAAAAATATACACCATAAAGTTTCACGATAATTATAAATGGTGGGATTTTTCTTTTCAACAGGGTTTCACTTTGGGTTGATTTGCTTGGGGATTATTGCTCACTGGGTTGCTCATATGACAGTTTAGAAATAAAGGCTAAAATCCTTTTTCTTTAATTAACGAACTGTACTTTTTACATCTGATTATGTGGCTTCAGCAGGCTCACACTGGTATCCAATGGCCACCTCCCTCGGTGGCCTGTCGTTCGGGACTTTTTTCGCCCTTTGCTTTCCTATGGCCTGAGGTCAAAGAATTCCATGCAACTCAACTCCTAGAAGTTCAGGATGGCTATGCCCTTGAAACATGGGTGATGCAGCCCTTTACAGGTCTTCTCACCTATCAGAAAGCTAACAGCAATCCAATCCATTCCTCTGCTACCCATCATAATCTTGGGGTCAGTGGATTCCTAGGAGAATCCAGTGCCGAGGGACAGTCTGTAAGGGACAGGAGGGCCACGTAGTTATCACTGTCCCCCATCTCCAATGCCGTCACCATTACGCTGGGGATTTTAGTCCTAAGCATGAAAGCACCATTAGCAGTTGAGTGGTGTCTAGTGTTTAATCTACGTGTAAAACTCTCTGCTAACTAAGCTTTTAAATTGGTCTTATTTTAGGAAAGCACTGCAGATGTATACACACACTGGTAATTTAGTTTCCGAGCTGATGCATCGAATGTCTCGTGCTGATTTTTAAAAAATTATTGCTGAAAAAAATAAAAGGTACAGGGAAAGGAAAATATGACTAAAATGTTTGCAATAGTGATACGTTAAAAAACAATATCCACTGAGTCCCCCAACCATGAAGAGTTAAAATGTCCAAAAGAAGTGATGCTAAGAAGAACTGATACTTGTAAACCTCTTGTCATTTGCGTAGTAAAGCCCTAATTAACTGGATTCCTAAATTTTTAGACAGTTTTGTCTGTGATCAGAGCCTTTCAGCAGCCTTTTTTTCCCTTCAGAATTTGAGGGGGCAAAAAATGAACAAGCGTAATCAAAGTTGGTGGAATGGCGTTGGCGCTCTGTGTTCCCCTTTTCTCTCCCTTAGGCCACATGGACTCCACCCTAAATGGCCAGTCCAGGAATTCAGTCAAACCCATATTATAAGTCTAACTAGGTATTCACCCTCTCAAGCAAAAACATACTGCACTGGTGAGCCTAAGTGTTAAGACATAAAGGATGCCCTTTGGAGAATCACATAATTCATATTTCGAGATAATTTTCACATTTAGATTTATGGGAAATTGAGTCTTTTATTTTAAATGAAAACATCATATTTACGTGGACCCTTTGGTAGCCTGAATGTTCAACATCCTTTGCCTAACAGCCTTTTGTGGTTTAGATCCCTTCTTTCCCACTTGCACGTATTTTTTTTCTGCTAGAGTGATGAACAACGTGGTTTGTTTTCTTCCAGTGGCATTTAAAATATCTAACCATTTTATAGTTTGTTGCCGCTAAGAGGGATGACCTCTTTCCGTACTGTGTTAAATTTTCATGGGACATGAAATTACCCAGTGATTGGAATCGCCTTCACCCAGAGGCCCCTAAGGACTGAGCCCCCCACCCACTCAGCAGGATGCTTTAGGGGCCTGAGTCTCGGAACTGACCCTCATCCTGAGTAGGCAATAGCAGTGTCCTCTCTCTCCCCTGCCCCTGTACCCTATATTGCTTGCGTGTGTTTGTTCGTGATGTGCAAAAGGGCGTAACTCACTGTGGCATCAACAAACCTAAGGAACACAGTCTACTCTTTGATCTCTTCCTACTCATTTGGTCATTGAGGTTTGGGGGTGGGCAGGGGGGAGAAGGGGTGGACCCGGGGAGAGGGCGTGGATGGTTTTAAACTCCAGACCAAGCTGGCACCCGCTGACTTGCCTCCGTAGAGGGGAGGCAGACCTCTGAGACCCTGCTGCTCTCCTGTCCCATCTCTGGCACCAGGAAGAGTGGAATCTCCAGAGTCGCAGCCTTTCAGCAGGGGGCCTTTTATATCCCCACATCCTTTCCTTGGAGAGAACTAGTCCTGCACTCCAAGCCTTACCCCTTGCCTTAAGTTTACCGTTATTTTTTTTTTTTTTTCCTCTGCATCCTTTGAATACCCAAGCCAGAATAATGAAGAGAAAAAAAATATGCAGTGTGCAGATAAGAACTAACCACCCTTAGGTAAAAGATGTGTGTTCTAACTCCTGACCTATCCCAGTTTTTCCCAAGCTTTGTCCTGAGAAGCTGTGTAATGTCCTGACCCTTCTGCTTTGATCAGGAGAGAAGGGTCCCTCCTCCAGTGCCAAAGAAGCCGGCGAAGGGCCCCGCGCCGCTGATCCGGGAGCGCTCGCTGGAGAGCTCGCAGCGCCAGGAGGCCCGCAAGCGCCTGATGGCCGCCAAGCGCGCCGCGTCCGTCCGCCAGAACTCGGCCACCGAGAGCGCCGAGAGCATCGAGATCTACATCCCGGAGGCGCAGACCCGGCTCTGAGCGCCCGCGCCCCGCGCGCTCCCCCGCGCCTCCCGGTCGCGTCGCCGCGCAGAGTCTGTCCTCTTCCCCGCTCTCTCCCACCCTTTCTGCCTCGCTCCTTCCTCCCTCCCCTTTCCTCCATCATCCGTTCATGAGCCCGGTGACCCCCTCTCCCCACTGTCGTGGTGTCGTTGTCAGCCTCGCAGGAGCCATCCTCCAGTACCCCCTGCTTTCCAGACAAGGTGGCCCACGTTCTCCACCGAGCTTTGACGCCTTGTACTGACGCTGTCGCCCTGCCTCATCCAGAGAGGCGACCCTTTCTGTTCTTGGCAAAACCCAACGCACCTGTATAGACGCGGCCCCTTTAGGTCATTCTCCATCCTCGGTTCTCTAAAGTTAGTCCGTTCCTAGAGCTCAGCAATATAAAACCATAGGGTATTTCAGAAATCCAGTATTACAGGGTGATCCTTTGGGACTCTACCGTCTTCCACGTGAAAGAAACTAGGGCTCAGATTCCCTTTTTCCCCCCTAAATGGTCATTATTTTTCAAAGCAGATGGAGCACTTTATTTGCCACCTCAGAAATCACACCCTCTCGCTGGAGGTAATGAGTACAAACAGGGAGTGGATTAAGAGTACCCTGGGCCAGGGCCCTGGGCGTGCGGCGTGCAGGACTGATTTCAGATCTACAGGTGCGGGAGGGGTCGGCCACTCACAGCTACACACACTGCCTCGCTGTAAACTCATCAGTCACTGCTTCAAATGTTTCAATCAGCAGAAGATTGTAAATTCGATCTTTCAGGGAAATTAATCTATTCTGAAAGGCAATAAAACGAAGAAAGGAAAGGCAAGGAAAAAGAAGCACTGATGGTGTCAGATAATACATGGGGAATTTTTTTTTTTTGTCCTATTATTAAGAAAATTTAGACCTGGAATGTTTTATCAACTTTTATTGTACTATGTATATTATCTTGTGGTGGTGATGGCTTTTAAAGGGGAAAGGGTTGGTTCTATTAACCTGTGAGTATCCAACCTGGCAGGCCTACTTGATTTCACATATGTAGGTACACATCTGCGGTTGAAGTGCTGTAAATGGCAGCAAGGCTGTCTTCAGAGAAAAGTTTGGGTTTTCCTATCATCCCTTTAAATGCGACACATCCATTCTGTTTTAACCCAGTAGTTCATATTTCAGACACATTTTCTCCTTTAGTCTCCCCTTACAACTACACAGGATCCTATCCTACCCCCGCATCAGGGTTTTGTCCTAGGATAAACTGGTAAATAAATTTTCTTCCCCAGTAGACATGCTGCATCATTCCAAAGAGCTGTCACTGTTATCCTGAGGCTCCAGGTAGTAAGAAAAGAAATTTGACCTGCAGGGTTCAACAACCTTGAGGAGGAGGGGGTAGGGAAAGCCATGATTCATAAACACTGAAAGAAATCCAGGCTTTTGGCAGAGAACTTTGGTTTTCTTTTTTAATCATGATTGGGGCAGTATGCACTTCCCGTCTAGCTGAAATTCTCTTTAGATGTCCTTAGTCGGAGCAGTTTAAACATTCAGAATGTGGCAATCTTAAAGTATCACTGGCACTTTATGTCCAGCTCATACCCTAAAGCATTAGAAATTACCATTTTAAAAAGAGAGACTTCAAAGCATATATCAGATGTTTGCACCAGAGAAGACTTTTTAAAAAATATACTCTCATAGCCGGGTGCTAATTTAATTTATGAAATTCAGAAAGGTGATTAGGCTCTGGCCACAAATATTTTCATGAACATATTCTAAAACCACTAGAGAATTTGCTACCTCTCAGAGCCATCGATGCTTTGAGCTATCTTTATACACAGGGCACAAATGTTTACTGCTGTGGTTTACAAGAAAAGGGCTACTAACTTATTTAAACACCAACCAACCAACTTTTAACTTGGGTGAGCAAAGCCCCTCGAGTGCTTTGTAAAAACTGGAGCATACAGAGATTTTGAGCTTCAAGTATTTGCTATTTAAGAGAATACACCTTTCCTTTACCTTGTAGCAGCAATGAAAGGTCACACAAAGTTTGGATGGAGGGATGACAACTGCCACCTTGGGTAGCCCGTGGTCACATTCAATGCCGAAAATGGCTTGGGACTCATAGATTAGCATGAACAAAGCAGCATTCATTTGAAGATCCATGTTGCTTCCCAGCTACAGCTCAGTGCCCTGAGGTAGAGTTAAGGTTTGGATTAAGAAATAATTTCATGATGCAATCCAAGATCATCCAACAATATTTTCTTTGGAAACTGATTTAGCCCGGGATATTTCAAAGAGAGACAAGAGAATGCCTATTTATCTTGTCTATGTGAATGGTATTTGTATATTCGTATGATATTTTTGGTAAGAAATTTTAAATCTTTTAACTGAATGCCTACCTGTTCATATTGTGGACAAGGCCTCGTGACCTTTGCCTTCCTTAAAAACCCAATTTAAATTGTACAAACACTTTATAAAAAGCTAATTATTGATGGTAAAAATCTGGCCCCACGCAATGCTGCTTGTTAACCACTTGACCCCTTAACTAACACTCATGAGCATATCCTTTGTTACCTGGTTCTTTTTGATGTAATTTGTAGTAATGTTTTTTAGTTCATGATGGCAAATGTATGTACCCTGAAAAATTACTTATTTTGTTTAACTTTGGTATAAAGTCGTTGGGCATTTTCTTGGGGAAAGGGGGGTTACAAAAGAAAAGTTTGCCTCCCACATCAAAAACGTTCAAAGAAATTAAGTATTTATTATATTTTTTGCAGATGTTTCCATACAATTCACATAACCTTTTTGTAAAGAGAGATGAAGAAATGGATTAAAGATTTTTAATATTTGAAATGGTAAATAAAACTAATTTATTTGTAATATATTTCTGTTATTTATAGATGTTTCTGTAATGTTTTATGTGCATTACCCACTTTAATTTAAGCCTTATCCTTGTGAATTTACCATTTCTTTTTTAAAACATGTCTAGATGCATATTTTAAATAACTGGAATGTAAATCAGTAGCATAGCTGAATTCCCAAATGTAATTTTTAAAAATTTTCTTGGTTTGGAAAAAAAAAAGATTCATTTGAAAGCCTTCAGATGGAGGGATGGGGAACATTTTTATGGCTTTATGAATTGGAATTTCATAGGCTTATTTACCTAGATTGTGTGTGGACAAAACAACAACAACTGTAAATAGATGAATGTTTCCCATAATGTAAAAAGAAGAAATTAATAAAATAATTAATGCACTGCTTTCCAGTCTGCATGTTTTCACTACTGAGTTCCGCTTCTTCCAAAATATAAATAATTGTCTTTTGGAGGTAGTAATGAAACAGTTCAGCAGCATGTCATTCAAACTCCCATTGGAACAGCAAGTATGTAATCCGCTGTTGCATCTTACTTAAAGGATTTAACTACTGAAACCACTTGAAAGACCTTTTACTGTGATGATCACCCACATATGAAAGTATCAGTTTGGGAGCTGCAAGAACTGTTTTACAGTGAGGATCAAGTATATTTTGTGAAAGAAGTTGCTAACCTCTCCAACACACAAATCCATGTATTTTTCACCCTCTTTGTTTCCTTCACATGCATCTCATCAATTTTGTTTCCCACACCGTCCTCGAGGGTAGGAAAATCAAATTAATGTTTCTGGTGTCCAACCCATCTTCACAGCAATGAAAGGCTGTGCTCCCTGAGGTTTAGTTACTGATGACACAATTATTAAGAGACAGTTTGAATCCAAAATCCAAATCTTTGTTAAGCTACCTCTTCGGTGCCATCTCTTATCCTTCTCACGTCTAAAATCGGTAACCGTTGGCCACTATCAATTTAATCTGGTTTTAATCTAGGCCATATCTCTATAATCTTACTTTATACACAAAAATACAGATTTATCAAAATAAATAAATAAATAAAAGATAAACTATCATGCTCCAGGAAGTGGACTTGGACTTATCTGTTGCCTGAAAATGCCACAACCCCACAATCTGTTCCTACAGGGCTTGCTCCCCAGTCTCCACCAGAAAGTTCTGGGGCAAACCTATCTATTTATCTGCAACAAGCTTGGAAACTGTTCAGCAGATGTGCCACTTTTTCTGATTTTATACAGAAACAAGACCTATGCCAGTCACCAAAATAACGCAATGTACTTTTGAAACTGCTTCAAAAGAGGGATGATCGAGTGACTGAATCCCTTGTGAGATTAGAAAGATCTCATTACTTTGGTTCATGCACTGACTATTCTTGTAGTCTGAACCATGATTATACTTCTTGCCTTTTCACAAATCAATTCTTATATTTCACCTGGCTCCTTAAACATTTCGGCCAATCCCCAAACTAAACAAGTTAGTTTTTATATGTAGAAATCTGAATTTCAGTGAAACAATTTCCCATGTTACAGGGTCCACTCCCTGTACTCCCCCCAAAAATGTAACTTAGTTCTTTATAGAAACTGAACAAAATTGTTTGCTCTTAATATGACTTTCTTTTTATATCTTTGAAATCCATCCCTTGAAAATACAAATTGATTTTGGTGTAAATAAAGGACATCTTAAAAATCAGTGTCTGCATGTGTTCGTTGTTCTTGAATGCCATTGATACTAACGAGTGCTAAAATTTACCATGGGTTTGATCAATAGTGTGTTGGACTTCCAGCTGCTAAAGCGGAGATAGGATCAACTCCTTTTGCAAACAAAAATCGGTGGCCCAGTCTGATTGTGCTCTCTTGGTCCTCACTCATTTACTAGTACAAATTGACCAAATAGGTCTTCAGTTCTTCTGTAAGTCACTCGTTATCTCCCAGGAAGCACAGAGAGAAGGACTAGTCCACTGCTTATAGTCCTAGTACTTCTCCTCTGGGTTTGCCACTGGCCCAAGGATCCATCCTCAGAAAATACCAGGAATGTGAAGCTTGAGTGCAATCCCCATATCTCAGTTTAACCAGCATAGGGATAATTTTGCCATGTCTTCTAGGTAAATGAGCACAAGCCTGAATTTAGAGAAAATGGCTGAAAACGAGCCAGCATTTTAATAAACACCAAAAGCCAAGCTCTGCCATGGAGCTGATTAAAATATTGTGGGAGCCAACGTAATTCAGTGGTTGAGCACCTGCTTCCCATGTATGAGGTCCTGGGTTTAAATCTTTGGTACTTAAAAAATAAAAATAAAAATATTGCTGTTCACTGAAGCCAAATGTTTTCACTAGTACTGATTAAGATTGCCAGGCTTCCTCATCACACTGCTTAACTGCCTTCTGGAAGAAGTAGATGCTAATTTCACTTGGGAACTTGATGGGTAAATTAGGGTCACCGGGAAGCTTCCATTGAGATCTCAATAAAGAGATTCTCCAATAGAAAAACTCTCCCTTTGGAAAAGATGAGCAAAAAGAGCCTAAATTTTCTTACATAGGGGAAAAGTGCCTTCTTCCTATTGACTCTACAGGGAGGTTATAAACAACAATGACAGTCTCTGTAGTCTTAACTCCCACTTCTTTCACTGCTTCTGACAGCCAATGTTCTGCAAATTGAAGCTATTCGTGCATAGCTAGCATTCTGAGATTTGCACACACAATGATTAGCTGAACTAGAGCTTCATATCCAATGCCTACCAACAGTTTCATCCATGAAAGGTGGAGAAGAAATATCTAAGGAGTTAGATAATACTACAGATGGCCCCAGATTAAAAATATTCAACTAACTGAAAAAAGGAGGGTTGTTTGTCTCTTCCTACAGAAAATATTTACTTCTGTATGTGATATTTCTTAAAATACCAAATTTGTCACATCCTTTCCTTTCTAGAATAAGCCCTAAGATGCTTTAGAACCTTAGCCAATATGAGCTTGGCGAGTTTCAACTAACAATGTTGAGCCTGGCAAATGTGAAGAGCAACTCAAGGGCTCCTGAATTTTCTTACCTGAGTCACAACAAGCAATGACTGAAGGGGGGACCCTTCCAAGGAGCTGGTTCTCTGTGTCGTCTCGGGTTGGTGACTAGCAGGTTGTTCAAAATGAAATCTATGAAATCTTACAAAGAGAGTAAAAACTTGATGAGTAGTTTGGGGAAAATGGAACAGTGGGACAGTGTTGGCATGGGGAAATGACGATTTCCAAAGGAAGGTGAGTGTGTTTACTTATAAATAGGGTGAAGTGAGGAATAACTACTCTGATAATTCTGAAGAGAAAGAAACTACAATGCCCTGGTCATGAGGACCTAAGGTGTTTAGGCCTCAGCCTATCCAAGATTTGTCAGTAACTGAGTTCACATAATTGTTCTCAACGGCACCTTACTTTAAAACAGGTTATGAGGAGGTCAAGGACCAGCCATTCTTCTAGCAAAGACAGCACATTAGAAGTGGGTTAAATATTCAACCAAAAGAACTTGGGATAAATATTAAAGAAATGATTACCTAAAGAAAATATTAGGTCTCAACTGCCGTGAGAAACTTGATACTGCGCCCCAATAGAGTTATTCTGACAGAACCGTGCCACTGAAATGAGCCACCATTTAACCCTTCATGACTATTAGGGTTTAAATTTATTTATTAGATGATAGATACAGAAAAGACAGGGCTTCCCCTCCAACGCCCACCTGCCTGGTCCCTTTGGCTTCAGCCCAGAGTAACGACTCCCCTCAGGGTTTCTGTCAGTAACTTCACATTCACATGCAGAAGGCTGGGAGAAAACAGGCAGAGGGCAAAGTCTCCACACACTCCACCAGGAACACCCATGTGTTATTTGGATGATACTATTTTGACTCAGGGTTGGGTAGAAAAGCATGACCTTAAGCTGACCAAGCATTTATAAACATCCCCAGCAGTACTCTGGAAACTTGACAGACCCTCTGTCAGCCTCAAAGTCGTGCCCTGAGCCTGCCTATCTGCCAGGTAGGGACAGGATCATCAGGAAGTGGCTAAAATCCCAGGCTATGGAGCCAGGCTCTGTGTTTGAATTCCAGCTCTACCACTTACAGGCTGGGTGTTTTAGGGCAAGTTACTTCCTTGGCTGTGCTTCACTTTCCCTGTCTATAAAATGAGGATGAAAAGAACACCTACCTCGTGGGATTGTTATAAGGATTAAATGAATTACACATGTAAAGTTCTTAGGACAGTGTCTAGCACACAGTGAGCACTCAATACACATTTTACATTTACCGTGGAAGTACCGTGTGTCCGGGCTGGACTTTTTGTATGCATTCTGCCATGAGGCAGTCACTAGGAGTAAGTTACAAAGAGATCAAGGAACACCCCAAGGTCACTGCAAAGAGCAGAGCTAGGATATAAGCCCAGTATGACCTCTGGATCCTTTGTTCACATGTGTGGGATAGGTATGAGCAAAGGAATCTGTGTGTGTGGGGGGGGGTTAGTGATAAAAAGTACACAGATGAAATTTTATACAGAACCAAAAATAAGCCTACCTTTCTCTCCAGTTCTTTACTGTGAACATCTTTGAACAGATGATTGTATAATACTTCCAAAATGTATCTAGGAGTATTCAAGTAGGTATATACTTTTCCCCACAAAATGGAAATACACTATACACCTTTCGTTTAGTTATGAATTGTTTCATTTCACAATATCATGACCCATTTGATTCTCTTTGCCGGCTTCCTAGCATTCCCTTTTATCCCATCCTCTTACTGATGGACATTTAGACTGTTTCCATGGCTAATGTTATGAGAAAAAAAAAATCCTGCCATGAAAATTGTTTTACAAGGTTTCTTCAGTGGACCTGGTTGTGTAGCTATAGGTTAAATGCCTAGACAAAGGGACATGCATTTTTTTTTATATTGCCAAATGGCTTTCCAGAAAGCCTGGTCTCCACTTCACTTCCCTTGTACAAATTTTAGTACCTATTTTGCAAACAAGGAGATAATATTCATAAAGTAAATTCAAAGGCATGCTATAAAAGAAAAAAAAAAAATCAGCATCTTCAACAAGGTTTTTTAAAAGGAAGGGGGAAAAAAGCTTCTAGAGGTGGTTTTAATGCAATCTTCACAACTCCGAGAACCAAAATGCCAACACTGAAGGACTGGTGAGCCTAACATTAACTCCATAATCCGGCAGTTGGTCTACACCAGGGATGTGAGTAGGAACCCTCTCCTGCCTTAGGGGACCGACAGGAGGGGGAGCCAGACAGAAGCATGTGCATTGTCAAGTAGGCTAATACCATAGGACACCAACTCATGAATGGTGATTCTCTTTTTCCTTATTAGTTTGTTTTTCTCCCAAATGAAACTCCACTTTTAAATGGTCTTTAAGATAAGTTACAGAACTAAAACATAAAAGAATCAACAACTTTTCAAAAGAAAGTGGAAAAAATTGTAGATAAATAATTTCAAGCCCCACCCCCACTCCCAGCAGCCCCAACCCCTACCCCCACTCCCATCCCTGAATTGTGGCAAATGAACACTTTCTCTCTGAGCTTCTTCCTAGGCAGGGCAAAGTGGTTAGCATTTTAAAATGTTAGTCTTCATCCAATGTGGGAACCCCAAAACTTTTAAAACCTCTTCTAGGCTCAGAAAGCTGCCAGAGTGATTTTGCAGATGTTGCGGGACCCAAGGGTAAGGTGAGAGGCCCGTAAGCCCCTCGCTCATCACAGCACCCATGAGTAATCGCAAGAATGAAGTAGAACAGTCGTGTCTTCAAAATCAGCTCTCTCTTATTTAACCAGTTTGAACGCCTTTTTGGTTCTTGGCAAACATATGGTCTCCGAATAAGACAGGGTTAGCGCTGACGTGCTCCAGTCCCTCCGAGAACGTGACCTTCCTTCCAGGAAGTAAGCAATATTTCAGGGAATGTTTTCTTCCTTTTCTTTTCTTTTCAAGCAGACCTCCTGACAAATAAGAAGTCCTCCATTTCCTGTTCAGTCTGTGATCCCTGCCAGGGTCTGGGATTTTCAAGACCCGTCAGTCCACAAGCAGGAACTCTTCATCTCCCAGAGGCATGCCTTTGTCCCACTGGACAGGGCGGCTCTTTCCGCAGCAGCTTCTTCTCCTGAGGCTGGCGCCACCCAAAGCTGTGGCTGGGCTGTGACCCCGGGACGGGTCTCAGCTGCATTTAGGCAGACGTCCCTGGGCCTCTTAGCACACATGAGGATGCCTCTTGCTCATAGCAGAGAAGCACGTGAAGGCGTTAACACAGTAGCTGCAGTTTTCTAAGGCCTGGTTAACGTTTTCAGCCCCAAACCTGGAAAGAGGACACTTTGACGTTGAATTTAAGCACGATTTTTAAATTAAATGTAAAATGCTGCACTAAGCTGTTCCCACCCTCTAGTAGCTGCATTCTAGTGTTTTTTGTTTTTATTTTTTTTTGGGGGGGGGAGGATGGAGGGTAGAAGGGAAGAGAAGAGGACACATAACTGCAGATGTAAAGAAACCAGACCACATCAAAGCAAAACCTTGAAAACAGGCCATAGCATTCTGCCTTTTAAAAAAATGCTGTAATAGATGCAGATGGTGATGAATTGCAGGGGAGTAGGCGAAGATTTATGGAAGAGGTGGGGTTTAACTTGAAGGCTTTAAACAGCCCTGGGAAAATGCTTCTCAAACTCTAGTGTTCCTAAGAATCACTTGGGGTGCTCCCCTCCCCCACAAAAAAAGATCCTGATTCAAGAGGTTGCCATGTGTACCCAGATGGGGCTAAGGCTGGAGCCAGCCGACCACCTAGGAGAAACTGCTGTCCAGAAAGGGTCTCCAACCTGAGGAGCATTAAGGAATCCCAATGCCCAGGTTGCACATTGGACCAAGAACACCAGAATGGGGGACGGGAGGGGAGGACAAAATTGTCAGTCAAGTCAGATGCCGCCATAGAGGCATCTTAGGCAAAACGAGTAGGTTGAGCAAAGGCACGGAGGAAGGTCAGTGCAGTGAATGTTTGAGGAATTGGTACAGGTATGGCTAGAATGCCAGGCTCAGAGTGGGGCTTGGACTTTCACCCAGATGCCAGGGCAAGGATAAATAAGAACTAGTGTACTGTGTACAAGGAAAAAAAAAAAAATCTATCCTTACCCAAAAGCATTACTAGGAATTTTATGACCAGCTTACGAGTAGACACAACCATCTCTAGAGTCCTATGAAAGGGGCACTTGTCTGGGGGCATAAGTGAGCATGTCACTCTGGTTGGGGGTTTCCTGTTGAGGTTGACCATCTCTGGCTCCTTAGCAGTCACTCTAAGAACCAGAACACGAAAGGCAGAAAGCTCCACGTGACTTAGTGTATTTCTATGCAGTGACTAGCGGGCATCAGTTTATTTTCCAAAATAGGGGTATCAGTGATCTCCATATCTGAGATGTTTCTACATGGTCACAGTCTTGGTTTGCTAGGGTTGTGGTACCAAAGAACCCCGAGCTGGGTGGCTGACAACAATCTATTTTCTCACCATTCTGGAGGCTAGAAATCTGAAATCTGTAGGGGAGGCTCCTTCCTTGCCTCTCCTGAGCTTTGGTGGCTTGCTGGCAATGCTTGGGCATCTGTCTCAGATGTCACAAGGCTGTGTCTGTCTGTCTGCATCCAATTCTCCCCTTCTTATAAAGACACCAGTCACATTGGTTTAGGGCCCACACTAACCCAGGTTGGCCTCATGTTAACTAATAACATCTTCAAAGGCCCTATTTCTTAATAAGGTCACATTCACAGGCATCAGGGGTTTGGACTTGAAAATATTTTTGGGGGGACACAATTCAACCCACAGTAGTTACCTAGCAGAGAATATTAGCACCTTACAAGGAATCACCTATAATGATAGTTTCTCATTGACCATTTTTCTGCTTTTTTGTATAAGCCCAGCATCTCGAGAATAATGGGGCAAACGCACACAATTATTAACATAGTAGCCAGTGGTACAGTATTTGATTAAAAGGCAAAATGCCATACAACAAAAAGACAATGAACATTTGTGTCATGAAAAGTTCCTCAAGTCTGTAAATGGACTCAATCAACCTTCATGACAACATATTTTCTCCACAGTCACATTTGAGATTTTTATCTGGATATGTTATATAGGAATGCAATTTAAACCATAAATAAGGAAAAGACAGAACCTGACTTTTGCAGGATAATTTAGATGTTATAGAGTTTGTCTATAGATGCTGATATTAATGCATATCTAAATTTTTAAAAAATCCTGTCCCAATATTTGATTCTCCCCCATGTCAATCACACATGCTCCTTCCTCCCTCACCTGGATGTCTGGGCAGATTGTTCCACAGATTATAATCTGCAAATCTAACTCATACCACATTGTTCTTCCCTGCTCCTTCCTGCTTTAAAAATAACTATCTGACCTGTTGGTCATACCTACTGTGACAGTTTGAAGCTGGGTGAACCCCAGAAGATCATGTTTCTTAGAGCTAATCCATTCCTGTGTGTGTAAACTAATTTAGGTGGGAACTTTTGATTAAATTACTTCAATACAGGGTCTTTGATTAGACTGCAGGGCAGGTCTTAATCCTCTTACTGGAGTCCTTTATAAAGAGGAATAAAAAGCCACAGACACAGAGAAAAAGACCGGCAGGGGCAGAAAGAAGCCTCCAGAAGATGAAATCAACAAATCCAGAGAGAAAAAAGCCACAGATGGAGCAGCTGAAGCAGAACTGGCAACGAGGCCCAGAAGAGCAGGGAGACGAGCTGACACTGCCATTGTGCCCTGCCACGTGAGAGGAATCCAGGACCACCAGCATTCTGTCCTCAGGGAGAAAAGGATCTCTGGATGATGCCTTGATTTGGACACTTTCACAGCCTCAGAACTGTAAGCTTTTAACCTAATAAATTCCCATTTTGAAAGCCAACACATTTCAGGTATATTGCTACCAGCAGCATTTAGCAAAACTAAAACACTTCCATATGTACATATAAATATCGGCGATTACATGGGCTTTCTGAGGTTAAATTATTTTGAGCTGCTCCATTCTCCCTCCTCCCCAGCCCCTATCCCCTATCTGTTCAAAGTTCAAAGTCACTGTCCAGGATTTCTATTAATTCTCTGGAGGGCCTTCAAGTCTCTGGTCCTTTTGGCCTTTGAGTTTCTGCTTCCAGATATAATACTTATCTCTATTGTGTTAAATCGGCCCAAAACTCAATCCCTCACACACACACACACACACACACACACACACACACAACCCCACAGTCCAAAAGCCTTCATAATTTCAGGATGTGGAGCAGGAAGAGACAGAGCTGGTATCAAAAGCACAGACACACAAAATCCAAGCAGCATAAAATGGTTCTTAAAGCATAGCAGGATTCTCAAAGTCTCCTTCAGCCATCCCACCTCTATAGAGAGCCTGTGGACCAACCACGGCTCCTGGTTTTGGCAACTCCTCAGCTTGCTAGTCCCTCTTTCCTTTTGCTTCCTTCTCTCTATGCTAAGCACTCGCCCACTTTCCTTTCTAGAAAGAAAAGAAAATCCTCTCTCGCCTTTGGACCAGTTAGAAGTCTGGTCTTCTAACCCAAGCACTCCTCGGGGGATCAAAACCTACAGAGAGGAAGTGGCTGTGGCTCAATCAGTAGGGCTCCCGTTTACCATATGGGAGGCCCGGGTTCGGTTCCCAGGGCTTCCTGGTGAAGGCAAGCCCGCCCGCACAGCGTGGTTAGCTGACCCAGTGAGCACAAGCAGCAACGGGGGGATAAATGAATAAATAAATAAAAATCTTAAAACAAAAAACAAAAAAAAACCTACAGAGAGTTTTTCTGAGATGACTTCTAGTGCCAGTGTTGAGCTTAAAAAAGAAATTAACCTCATTATAGATTTTAATTTTATATATTATACAGAGAGAGATTCTATATATTAACAAGACAACGTTATTAATAATGGGGGGTGTATTTTCAGTATGATTTTTTGGTAAACCTACAAATTCTCTAATTAAAAAAAAAGACAAAAAGCTAATATTGGGAAGCACTGTCTAATATTGGGAAATGTCCTACAGTGGGGTTCTCACTGCTACATTTGTACAGAGGTGGCACTTTGGAATAAGACAGATTTCATTTTACCTCCTGGTCTTACAACTAACTTGCTGTGTGACTATGGGCAATCACTTCCCTTCTCTAAGTCTCACTTTGCTTATAGGGACAATTTGTATCCTAGCAGCTGCCTCAACGATCACTCTGAGAATTAAGATTGTTAACATCTGTGAAATACTGTACAAGGTCTATGGCCCATTGCACAAATAGAATTAATGGTAGCTATTATTATTATAGTCTTATCAGGAAACAATTTTAAAAGAACATTTTTTAAGTGGGCATATTTTCTGTAATCTAAAACCTCTTTAAAAATAAAGTTTATAATATTTAAAAAAATTAGGCATAAGTGGCTTTGCATCCTTTCTGGAACAAGGTGGGATATACATAATAGAATGTGTACGTATGTGTGTGTGTGTGTGTGTGTGTGTGTTATCTCTGGGTCTTACTGCCTCCTTTCTTGAACTATAATCCCATTTTCATTAAAAGAGAACATGGAAATCCTGAATATGAGAAATAGGGTTTGAGAGAATACCTCTTTTTTAAAAATAGCTCTTTTTTAGTTATAAAGTTTTCAGCAAAATTTTTAACTATTGAGTCAAAGCAATGAGCAATCCAGAATGTAATTTGTGGGCTCTGCATATGTTTTCCCATTTAAAGAGACTAATTAAACCCACACAACTATGGCCAATTGATTTGGACAAGGGTACCAAATCCAATCAGTGGGGAAAGAACAGTCTCTTCTACAAATAGGACTGGGAAAACTGGATGTCCATATGCAAAAGAATGAAGGTGGATCCCAACCTCACACTGTAAATAAAAATTACCTCAGAATGGATCAATGACATAAATATAAGAGCTTAAAGCATAAAACTCTTAGAGGTAAGCATAGAAAAATATATTCAGAACCTTATATTAGGTAATGGATTCTTAGACATCAAAAGCACAAGCAACAAAATAAAAAATAAATAAATTGGACTTCATCAAATTAAAAACTTTTGTGCATCAAAGGACATTATCAAGAAAGTGAGAAGAAAACCTACAGAATGGGAGAAAGTATTTGGGAATCATATATCTGACAACCATTTCATATTCAGAATATATAAAGAACTCCTACAACTTGACAATAAAAAGACAAACAAGCCAATTAAAAAAACTTAGTGAGGAAGCAGATGTGGCTTAAATGATTGAGCTCCTGCCTACCACATAGGAGGCCCTGGGTTTGGTTCCCAGTACCTCCTGGAGAAGACAAGCAAGACAGCAAGCTGGCGTGACGGGCAGGCATGGCGAGCTGACATAACAAGGAGACACAAAGAGGAAAGACAATGAGAGACACAACAAAGCAGGGAACTGAGGTGGCTCAAGCGATTGAGCGCCTCTTTTCCACATGCGAAGTCCCAGGTTCGGTTCCCAGTGCCTCCTAAAGAGTAGATGAGCAGACACAGAGAGCAGACAGCAAATGGACACAGATAGCAGACAGCAAGTGCAAACAACAAGAGGAGGGGGGAATAAATAAAATAAATCTTAAAACAAAAACATAGAGGACTTAGTAGACATTTCTCCAAAAAGCACATGAAAAGATACTCACTAACACTAGCCATTAGGGAAATGCAAATTAAAAACACAATGAGCTACCACTTCATACCCACTAGAATGGCTATTATAAAAGAAAGAAAATAACTAGTTGTTGGGGAAAATGCAGAGAAATTGGAACCCTTATGCATTGTTGGTGGTATTGTAAAATGGTGCAGCCACTGTGAAAAATAATTTGGCAGTTCCTCCAAAAGTTTAACATAGAATTGCCATATGGACTGGCAATTCCACTTCTATGCACACACCCAAAAGAATTGAAAGCAGGGACTCCAATACTTGTACACCAATGTTCATAGCAGTATTATTCACAATAACCAAAAGGTGTCAGCAACTCAAGTGTCCTTCAACAGATGAATGGATTAACAAAATGTGGCATATGCATACAATGGAATATTATCCGGCCATACAAAGGAATGAAGTTCTGATGCAAGCTACAACATGGATGAACACTTATTGAGTGAAATAAGCCAGACACAAAAAGACAAATATTGTATGAGCTCAGTTACAAGTAATACCTAGAAGAAGCAAACTTCATAGAGACAAATAGTAGGTTATAGGTTACCAAGGGCCAGGCTTGGGGGTAGAGGGGATGGGAGTTGGAAAGAGGGAGTTATTGCTCAATAGGTACAGAGTTTCTGTTTGAAGTGATTAGAAACGTGGGGAAATGGACATTGGTGATGGTAGCACAATATTGTCAATGTAATTAATACTATTTAATTGTATCTTTGAAAGTGGTTACAATGGGAAAGTTTATGTTGCATATGTTACCACGATACAGAGAGAGAGAGAGAGAGAGAGAGAGAGAGAGAGAGAGAGAGAGAGA
>JAKSZT010053813.1:8585553-8685320 GCA_026826555.1 Tolypeutes matacus
AGAGAGAGAGAGAGAGAGAGAGAGAGAGAGAGAGAGAGAGAGAGAGAAATTGACTAAGGCTTCTTAAAAAAGAGATGATTTCCAGGTCTGGGGTCATGTGCCAGAGAAGCCTAGGATATACTATTATACTAGATAGCAGGAAAACTCTAAAGACTATGTCGTATCAAGAGAACTTAGGCTGTTAATAATAGGGTAATATGGAAAATATACACCAAATGTAAGCGGTAGACTATAGGTAGCAGTAATATTTTGATGATGTTTTTTCATTTGTAATAAATATTTCACAATAATGCAAGGTGCTGTTGATGGGGTGATGAATGGGAATCCTAAATGTTATGCCACAATTGTTTTTTAAGTTCACAACTGTTCTAATTTTAAAAATAATAAAAATGATAATTTTTAAACATCATGCTAAGTGATAGAAACTAGAAAAAAAGAAAGAACGAATTTAGGAGCCAACTTAAAGAGGCTCTCACTGGCCAAAAATGGGTTAATTTGAGCATTAGTAAGAAAATAACTGCAATGGATTAAAACACATCAAATACATTAAAATCCACTAGTTCATATCTTACAATTTTACAATAGCAGAATTTCTGAACTTTTGTTTTGTTCCTTAAACAAAGGCCTGAAACCCTTCAGCTAAAACATCTTAGATTAGCTATTAAACAGCTTTTTAACCAGTTAAACAGGTTACTTCATGTTGTTATTCACTTTTCCTACCTTGGTCATAAAGACTGAATACCAAATCACTAATACATCCCCACTCCAATATTTTTCAATGAAAAATTTCAAAATACAGCTAAACAGAAAGAATTTTACAGTAAGTACCCACTCTTATTCCTACTACCTAGATCCCAATATTGACATTTTACTACTCTTGTTTGATCACATTTCTATCTATCCATCCTTCTATCCAGACATCCAGCCACCTTATTTTTTTATACCTTTCAAACTGAATTGCAGATCTCATACACTTTCCTCTGAATACTTCAGCATGCCTGTCATTAACTACAGTTCAATGTTTGTTTACATTCTTTTAATCACTGAATTTTGTTACTAAAGGGCACACTGAGGATTGTTGGGTCTCACTCCCTTCGTTCTACAGACCTGGAAACTAAGCCACCATCTGAGCCAGCACGTGTTCTCAAAGCATGGCTGGAAAAGGTACTAGTTTTCACTGTGGTGTTCCAAAGCAACATTCTAGGCATGTAGTGGGGGTTTCTTGATTTCATTTGATTTTTTGAAGCCCATCTTATGTCCTTCTAGATGGACTGAAGATCTATTGAAATGGTTGGCTCACCTGTAAAACCAATGCCTTGCAGAGAAGTTTAATGCAACCTGAATTCCTTGTTGAAAATAGGTGAGAGAGAAATTATAAATGAAAAGTTGTCACGTTAGTAACTAAGTGCTCTAAAATAAGAAAGAATTACTCTTTGGTAAATATCTATCAGGCCTTTAAAAAATGCTCTAGCTACAATCTACCATGTTTGTAAATACTTATGGTTTAGGAAGCACATCTGCATCCATTGACTTTATCCTTTAAAATGTCCATGAAGTAGATAAGGCACATGCAATTCCCACTTTACAGGTGAAGAAATTGAGGCTCAAACAAGGTGATAGAGCTGGGAAACTGCAGAATCAAGAATTAAAGATGTATCTTCTGACAGTGGAGGTCATTTCATTGCCACTGGCTGCTGCTGGGCTTAGGGATGGTGAGCCACCCTTACATCCCCTGGGGCCTGTGGTATGTTGGGCACAATGTGGCTTTAACTCAGTTGGTTTATGAACTTCACCAGCAACCACCATCATAGGCTTGTTTCTATATGGTCCAGTCACTTTGCCACATGTTATGATCACAGTTAGTCTGTCTAACCCTGGCCAAATATCTTTCAAATGGGTGTTCTTAAAAACAAGACTACGTGGATGAAAAATATGGATAGGTATTTCTATAGGGCTACTAGGAAACTCAAGAGCTTGCCAAAGATACACTTATCACTAGATGTGGTACGAGAACCTAGGTCAGTTTGGAAGCATCAAGTTACAATAAAGAGAAAAATCAACTCAACCTGGTTTAAAAGTAAAATATATTCATTGCCTATAAATATCAAGTTCAAAAAGAATGTATACTTCAGGTCTGGAATTATTTAAAGATTTGTGATATAATTAGGACTCCTGGATTCCACTTATTTAGCTCTGTACTCTTCCAAGTGTTGGCTTCTTCTTCAGCCTGGCCTCTGTCATGTTAGGTATTTTACTTTGCTAAGGAAACCAATGCAAAATACCAGAAATGGGTTGGTTTTTATAATAGGAATTTTTTAGGATAAAAGCTTATAGTTTCAAGGCTGCAAAAATGACCAAATCAAGGTATCAGCAGAGATGCTTTCTCACCAAAGGTTGGCTGCTGGCAGATCCTGGACTCCTGCCACATGACAAGGCAAGATGGCAGCCGATCTCTGGGGTCCTCTTTTTCATTTGGCAGGGTCACAATAGCGGCTGTCTTTCTCTGTGTGTTTCTGCTTCCAGATTTCAGTTTATATAAAACCCCAGCAAGAGGGTAGAGACCCACCCTGGGTCACACCTCACTGATGTAGTCCAATCAAAGGCCCGAAAGTGTTCTAATCAAGTGATCTAATCAAAAGATCCCTTAATCCTTAATGCAGTCAAAGGGCCCCACACCCATAGGAATGGATTAGTTTAAGAACATGATCTTTTCATGAAAAACTTCAAACTATCACAGTAGGCAATGGACACAGCAGTGTCTGGCCCCACATGAACATGTTATCCAAAAGAGGAGAGTATGGTTTTGTCTAAGCATTCTAGGCACTACCATGAGTTCATTGTGATGTGCTCTGGTGGATGCCACACTGAACTGGTCATGGAGGCCAGGGTAATGGAGTGCACCAGTTAGCTCAGCAGAAGTCCTGTGCTCACTCTGAGCCTGGGGTAGTGTCACCTTTCCCTCAGCCATAATATTCCCCAAATGAGAATACAGGCCATTGGAAAGGAGAAAGGCGAAATGGCGATAGGGGAGGAAACAACAAGTGTGTCTTGGCAGCATGGCGGGACTAGGTTAAGACATGCAGAGATCCTGGCAGGCCCTGGAGCACCAGGCAAGGCTGGGGCAACCAGAAGACCCAGGCAGATTCCTCTAGCCTGGAGCTGCCACATATATGGGACAAATGTGACTGTCTTCTATGTCTGCCACGGTAGGAAAGTATGGGGAAGTACTGTACTACCAAGCCATTATAATGGTTCTTGCTCATAACGATACATCAGCTACGTTAATCATTTCACGCAATCTTCTAACAGAACTACTCTCATCTTAAATTTCCAATTTCAGAAAGGGTTGTGGAAACATTAGTTTGGAACACGCTAGCATGGCTAGCAAGAATAGATTTAGTGTTCTTCCCCAACCTTCCCCATAGGTGGGGTTTCAGATTTATTCACCTAGACTGAATTGTAAATGATATTGGACTCCAGCCCCCTAAACTGGGGCTTCCTGTTTTGGGATCTGACAGGTAACCCCTGATCTCAGCCTGGCTTCTGTCATTGTCCATTGGCCTCCAAGGCCTGAGGGCAAAAATACTGTGTGGGGAAGAGGGATATATCCCTCACCAAAATCCACATTCTTGATCCCAATCTTTTTCCCACTTTTAGAAATACACAATGTCAGCCCTTACTCAGTGCTTTCCCAATATGGCCTGCAGCTTAGCTGTGGCAAACCTTTCAACTGCTGCTGAAAATAATGACATAGAAGGAAAAGGAAAGAAAGGGCACCTGTAGTTCCTTTTCCTTTCAGTCCTTCCTTCCTTATCAATGAGGCAGAGCATATTGGTAGTACGTGAATGTATTAAGAAGTGAAATAAAACAGTTTAGTTCTGTGCAGGGTTTCCATTGGTCTTATAAGAGCAAAACCTATATGCATGCACAAGGCACAAAATAGAAATTGTGTCATTACGGTAATTCTGCGTATGAGTTAAATGCTCTTTATTTCCATTTATAACTGGCATCACACATTATAAAGATGAGTGGTAAAATCCATGCTAATAAGTTAAAATTGTCATTTTTCTTTAGTTAAAACAATGATTAATAGAGAATATAAAACACCGTGACAAGCTAAAAGAGAGGAAAAGGCCTTTTTTTTTCCCCAGTAACTTCAGCAGTTTTATTTTTCCCTCCTATTTTGACAAAGGAAGCCTATGCGTTTATTTTGCACTGGGGCCTGCAAATTCTATATCTGAAGGCCTGCAGGGTGATCCTAATGCACCGCCACCACTGGGAACCTTTGGTCTATTTCAAAGGCTTTCCCAGCGCTCTATTTCCACAACTTACCCCAGCCCCAGCCCCATCCCAGCGCCCAGCCTCCCCATCTCCTCCTTTGCCTAACAGAGCCCTATACAAAATAAAGGTTCTCTGCACACAAGAGCCACCTGCCTTGCACAGCTGCAGCTGGCTCTCAAGAACGACAAAACACTATTCTTCAGGTGTCCCCAATTTTAAAGCCTACCGTAATCCAGCTGCTTTGCAGGAACAACTCTGTTTTAAAAGCACATCATGACTTCGGAGCTCCGCCTTTTCTTTCCTTGCAGTCAGGAGGCTCCTCCCTATTCGGGCTCCAAGGAAGCCTCTCAATTGCAGTCCTAATTCTAATCAATCCTTCTTCAAGTGCAGGTTTCCCCGGAGCTCTGTTCGTCCTCAATAAATCCGGTCTTCCCAGCTTTCCAGGGAATGGTTTCAAACCAGGCCTCACTCTCCAGCCTCAGGCCACCGGCACAGCTTCCCCCTGCCCCCACCTGCTGTTCACCCTCCTGCTGCCTGGGGCACCTCAGCTCTCAGCTAGCTGCATCCGGGCATTCTTCCTCTTCAGCTCAATTCCTATTCCTTCCACCTGAAACAAAACTCTTAGAATTTAATATTTTAACATAGACTGTTCTCTTTTCCGGGACTGCAAGTGACATCCCTAAAGTTTACAATCACCCTTTTGGTGGATTTGCCCAAGGAAAGGAGAATTTCATCATTCTGAGACCCCTATACTGAACTTTTAAATTTGTATTTTGTCATACAGCAAACTTATGCTTAGGATGATCAGTATTTTATGGAACTTTAATTGATTTCAAATAACCTGACTACACTGCTTTTCAGATCTAACAGTATTATGTCCTTAGAATGGCAGAGCTTTCCATGGCCTAGAAGATCATCTTACCCATTCTATTAAGGCCGGAACTGCTTTTACCTCAGACTCAGGTCTTGTTGAGCTAGTAATAAACTGGGTCTTCTGAACCTAAGCCCAGGACTCTTCAGTGCCAGGTGGCAGCTTCAGTTATAAATCAAAATCACAAGAGGCAAAAAAACAAGACCTCTTCTTAGAATTCCACTTAAGTGAGCCCCAAGGCAGGAGGAGAAAGCAAGAACAGAGGTCCCGGATGCTCAGCCCTTCACTGACTAAGAACTGGTGTTACTTTGAACTTTGTAGGAATGATGTCAGTGGCAAAGAGTCAAACAGCTTCTTTTGAGAGAAATGACAGTGACCTAGCTGTCCGATAACAGCCACTGGCTTTTGCAGAGGGCAACCCCTTTCTGAAGCTCTCACACCACTTCCTTGTAAGATATCTGAGGAAAGCAGGAAGTAGGGACAGCATTGAGGAACTAAATGCTGGTATTGTCAGAGGCTGGATGAAGGCAGACTGGAGGTGGGGCCTCAGGCTGGTGTTTGAACAGTCACCCCCAGGCCAGGCAACAAGTGGAAGCAGGATCCTGACCAGGTCAAGGGATGGTGGTCACCCTGAGATGGATTCGGATACCCCTGAAGGTCAATCTGCTCCGCTCTAAAACTTTTAAAGGTTTCCCCTTCGTTACCACATTTAAACCCCTCAGCAACATTGGGATGTGGATATTTAATTTTGACAAATTTACAGATGAAGAAACCAGGTTTACAGAGGCCAGATAACTTGCTTGAGGCTACCCAAGTCCAATTCTCTTTCACCTGTACCCCCACGTATTTCACCAAAAATACCCCCAGAAACATTGGAGAAGAAAAGCATTTTCAGAAACCCAAATATAGAGGCATAAAATCCTGGTGGCCGAAATTGTCTGGGCCTTGAAAGGGCAATAAAGCCCCAAGGCAAGTATTGGCCTGTAACAGAATGAAAAGGATGAACGACCAATTAAAAAAAAAAAAAAGACTCCCTGTTATCTGACCTGCCACCCTAGAACCTAATTGCTTTACTACACTTGTAGCTCCGAACTCCCAATCCATTGTCAGAGTCCCAATTAATTCCAATCAAACCTGTTATCTGAGTGAGATCTTCAGGGACAGAATATATTTAACTAGGGAGCTTCACTTGATAACAGAGTTCTCCCCAAACTGAGCCATTTCTTCCCGGTCACTTCCAGCTTCAGCCCTCCAGGCATTCATTTACATACTCGCACAAATGCCTTTGCAAATGAGCCCACAAGTCCCGATTCTCAAGGGCAGAGATTTTTGCGTTACAAAGGGGATCAGCACCTGTAAGAGGACGCAGGGTTTAGCATCGAGACACCGGTGTAATCATCTATAAAGCAGTAGAGGATCAAGTGGAAAAATGCCCTTCAAGGAAAACAGGCTCTGGTGTGAAGCTCGTGGGCAGATCTAGAAACAGGAAGGCTGAGATTAGAGTCTGCTTTACAGTTCTTTTGATGTTTCCCGAGCCACCTCGGGAAGCCAGCTGAGGCTCTGAAAGAGCAGAGCCAAAGGTACCTCTGCAGGTTCAAATTAATCGGAGTGCCACCTGCCTGCGAAGAGCAACACATTTCACCAAGTAAATTAATCTCTCAGTCAGGCTCGGAAGTGGCAGTCCTTTTATAAAATTTACACCGGCTAAGTTTACTCCTGGTGCGTCTCAGGTCACCGAAGGCAAAGTCGTGGTCTACTTTTATTTTATTTTTTTTCTGCACGGAAGCATTTATCTCTTTGAAAGCAGATCTTTGCTCCAGGTTGCATTTACTGCTTAACACTTCTGGTTCTAATCAACATGCATTGCCTTGTTTCAATTAAAAAAAAAAAAAAAAGTGGAGGTATTTGGTTTGAAGGAGAGAAGAGCCGGCAGGCAATGCCTAACTTTCCTTGTGAGGCAGCTGGGACTGACAACTGCCAGGGCTAGTAGGTGAGAGCTATCCCTCGACTATATTTGGGGACACAGCGCTTAAAGGAGAGAATGTAAAGGAGCAGCCCAAGTAAGCTATGGCCACTAAGATAAGTCAGAGTCAAAATAAAAAAACAGAAACTTACTTTAAAAAGGTAGTAGCCAAAGGTCTTAGGCTCGGAAACTGATATGATACCTAGAAGGGGAATAATAGAAGTTGAATAATAGAAGTTAATACTTAAACAGAGAAGCTACAAACAGATTTCTTGCCGTTAGCAATTTCCACATTATTTCAGGTACTTAAGAAATGAGGAGGATGTATCAGAATCTATGGGGCTTTGGGAGAACCCCACGTGGGCAAAGGGAAATGGGATGGCGGAGGTGCAGGGGAGAGTTTTATAGTCCGCAGAAGAAGAAGTTGAGGTACTTAGAAAATAAAACTTGTATACAATCATCTGCTAAAGCAGCCACCAAATCTTGACTTTGTTGAATAGTAAAATAAAAATGGTATTATAAAAATGAAAGTGTTTCATTCCAAGCATAAAATGATGGGAAAGACTGTGAAGCTCACAGAGTAACTACGGATAACCACCAGAAAGTTAAACTTCTGTGAGTCTCAGTTTCCTAGGCTATAAAATGGGAATAACCACCTCCCATCTGGGATTAAGGCCTAAATAATATGTACATAAGCTACATAAGATATGGACATAATGAAAGCCTGCCACTTAGTAGGTGTCCAATGTATCGATTCTTTTCCAAATGAATTTAACATTTTCATTTTAATACTAGATTTGCAGTTTTCAAAAACAGACACAATTGCAAGGGGAATTACTTTTAAATAAACGATGTTTCCAATTGTGTAGATTTACTGTACATGAAGGTTGGGAAAAAAAGTTTGACTAATATAATACACATGGGCTTTTCACAGAATCACTTGAGTAAATCATTTTTCAAAACACAAATCATTAGCAAGAAACTTAAAGCAACAAAACATTAATGATCAGAGTAGGTAACACATCAAAGGGCAACAAGAAAACTTTTGAAAAAGAAATAAAGGCCTAACTGAAAATTTTATTTTAAATTTAAATGACTATCTTTTGCTGTATTTCTATATATAATGTAAACTATATATAGTCTCTAAAACCCTATCCTCACATTAAAACTTTTAGCTTAATATACATATAAGATATTATTTGATGTAAGATAGAAGAGCTAAATATGTTCTGAGATCATAAATTTGAGTGACCCAATCAAATGTCAAAAGCTAAAATAAGTTTGAGTCTGGGTAAGTATATAATGACAGTAGCTTGGAATACTAAAAAAAAAAAAAAAAAAAAAACCGAAAACTTTCAAAGCTTCCTAGGTTAACAATCTATCTTCCAAACCCCTCTATAGATTTATTTTTCTTACCTATACGGGATTAAGGTGACTATAAATATGTTCTTTCCAAATAAGAGTAAATTATCACCATGGGATTTGATTCCATTTCTTGTCATCCACACAGTGCTTCAAAGTTTGTCCATTCTATTGATGACTGTAAAACATTTCACTCAAAACCCGTTTCCTTGACATTTGGTGAAATCTCTGTACTGTTTTTTGTTTTAGTCATAGCATATCAAGCTTCCCTTGTCAGCTTTCCTATTGTGACCATCAACCATAAGTTACTGCCTTCATTCAGTCACAAAGCCATTGTGGAATATTTTCCCTTTTCAGCTGCTGAATCATAAAATGCAGTCCAGAGGCAGCCTGGTTAAGTGGAGGACTTTTGGTTAGACATCAAGGCTTGACACATCCTCCTATTAATATGCATACTGAAAGTTAAAACTCTCTGAACATTGCTTTTTATTTCCTGGCTAGTTTCCAGAAATAAACTTACTTTTTGCTTTGATACAAACAAATGTTTAGCTTTCTGTGCTGCTTTCACGTCTATTCATCAGTGGCTTGACTGGACATAACCAATGGGCTATATATACACTACAATATGAGCCCAGGGCCAAATATCAAATTTATGTTAAACTATAATTAAATGAGTTGACTTGAGTAATAAAATAATTTTATAGCAAATTACATTTCTTATAAAATTGTCTAATGCCCAAGCAAAAAGACTACAAAACCATTTTTTTTTTTTAGGTCTAGAAAGAGACTAAATTGACAACTTCACATAACCATTTTGTTTTTCCAGATCTGGAAAGAGAATGAATTGTCAACTTCCAATTTTCTGCTTAAGAAGAGAAACAATGGCTTAATTTGAAGAATCATTTAGAGCAGTGGTTCCCAAATTTGTCTAGATATTAGAGTCACCCATGAATCCTTTTAAAAGTTCCCAACCACATGCTAAAGTATTTTTTGAAGGTTTCCAGTTAATTCCAATGTGCAGATTAGTTTGAGAACCACTGATAATAAAATTCTGGTTTCTAGTAATGGTAGAGCACTATTTTTTTTCAGACTAGTCCTCTACCTCACCCCCAACAAGTAACAATAATAAAGTGTGAACAGAAAGGAATTGAGGGCCTGGAAAATGACCCAAAGCAGACAGAAACAGAAGGGTTGGGCTGTCTACTCTTACAGGGAACTTCAAGGGCTTAGTTGTGCAAGTTTGTGGCTCTTTGCTTCATTCCTGAGAAGGGTTCAGGTAGCAGAAAACTGCTTTAGTGGCTAGAGATGTCAAGGACAGAGTTGAAGATGGCAGAACAGACGCAAAGTTAGGAGAGTAGTCCCGGAAAGGAGGGAGCTACAGAAGGAATAAACTTGCAATCTGCATACAAACTGCTCAAAATCCTTGGCCAACTTATGCATGGGAGACCCCAGTGGGCCCATTAAAAAGGTAACAGCTGGAAGCTGAAAAACTGACCAGAAATTTCAGCTTCTAAGCACAACCAGGGAGACAAGAGTTTCAAGTTACAGTCTAGCCAAATTAACTGCCTGCCAGAACAAAAATTAACACTCTTCAGAGGAATGTAGCAGAATCCAGAGTCTTTATAATATACCACCTATCATACTGACCAGTATATAATAAAAAATCATTAGGCATGCAAAAATAACAATACATGACTCATACTGAATGAAAATGCAGCCAATAAAAACTGCCTCTGGTAATGGCATAATTTTACATTTAGCAGACAAGGGCTTTAAGGCAACTATTTCTAGAACGAGAGGAAAGAGGAGAAAAAAATATTTGAAGAAATAATGGCCAAAATTTCCCAATTAAATAAAAACAAAATAAAACAAACATAAACTCAGATTCAAGATGCTCAATAAACCCCAAGCTGGAAAAATACAAAGAAAAATACACCAAGGCAATCATATTCAAATTGCTTAAATCCAAAGATAAAACAGCTAGGGAAAAAGAAGACATTATATACAATGGAACAATGATACAAATCACAGCGGATCTCATCAGAAATAATGGAGGCCAGAAGACAATGAATGCTTTTAAAGTGCTGAAAGAAACTACCAACCCAGAATTCTTTATCTAGTGAAACTATCTTTCAAAGATGAAAGTGACAGTCATTTTCAATGAAAAAAAATGAGAGAATTTCTCACTAGCAGACCTGCACTACAAGATATTCTTATGGAAATTCTTCAAGCTGAAGAGATGTCACTAGATTCTCTTGGATCCACAGGAAGGAATGAAGTGTGTCAGAAATGGTAAATAACTGACAAATATAAAAGATATGTATTTTTTTCTCTTAATTTTTAAAAAAGTACATGTCTGTTTAAAGCAAAAATTATAACACCGTACTGTTGGGTTTATCATGTATAGCTGTACTATACATGAAAACAAAGGAAGAGAAGACAGAGTGAATGGAACTCTACTGTTACGAGGGTCTACATTTGATATGAAGTTGTATATTAATCCTAAATAGATTGAGATATGAGAACTTAAAGATATATTGTAATGCCTAGAACAACCATTAAATAATACAAAGAGGGATAGCTTATAAGCTAATGGAAAAAATGCTTAAGTACTAAAAAATATTTGATTAATACAAAAGTAGACAGGAAAGGGGAGGGGGAACAAATGGTAGACCTAATCCATATCAACATCAACACATTAAATATAAATTGAGTAAACATGCCCAGTAAAATGCAGAGATTGTTAGACTAGCTCAAAAAAACAGTAAGACTCAACTACTTGCATCTCAAAGAGAGGAATTTTTAAACACAAAAACACATATAGGTTAAAAGTAAACAAATGCAAAAAGATATACCATGTAAAGAGTAAGCATAAAAATATTTAAACTTGAATTTGACATGAACAGTTAATAGCTTTTAGTTTTTATATGTACTTTTCCAATTACATTTACCTGTCTTTCAAAAATAGTAAAAACTTCAAATGGGAGAAAAAATTAAATTACACAAGCAGACCATTTAGGGAGATTCATTTTCTTTTTTTACTTTTGGCATCCATTTGATCAGTAATACTTCTTTCAAACATCACTCATAAGGCTCCTTTCTCCCCTTCCTTCAGTGATTAATGAAAGGTCTTTACAAGAGAAGGCTTTCAGGATTTTCTGGTCTCCCTTATCTGTACTCACAGAGAAATTTAGGTCTTTGATCTAGGTATTGGAGCAAGCAATGATTCTTAAACACTTAAAAAATTTCACGTTTATTAATGTTTATTTTGTTCTCTTTATTTATTTTGTTGGCATTTCTTTTTTGGTTGATGTTTCCATGCCCCTTTGGGGGTGGGGCCAGCCCACTTGAGGCCCATGTCCCCTACAAAGCAGCACTTTCCACTGGTTAGAACACCAACTACATCTTTCCCTCAGTTATTTTTCTTTCAATTAATTATCAGTTTACTCTTTCACTTACCAAAAAAAAAAAAAAAAAAAAAAGTTCAGCTGTTTGTATAGCAGGGACTTTTCAAAAAACAGTGTTTCAGAATTAGATAAACTCAAATTTGGAGTAAGTTTCTACATTCTCTGAAAAAATACTGAAGCTATGCTTCCTCAAACTTTGACAATTCATAGCTGAAGCAGAGTTGGAAAGAACATGACTGTAATAACAAACCTTATAGCAAGCCTGACTACAAAGAATGGTTTTGTGGCATGTGACAAATCTGCTCAACCATAGAAGTAAAAGGAACATCACCAATTCCTTTCTGGCTATCTGGCTTTATTAGTTGTTTATCTCAACAAACTCCACTGGTGTATGGTACCATTTTCCCTGCAAACTGTGATCTTAGAAAATGTTTACCTGATAAAATAACCCACCATAGACAGACCCCGCCCCCCCCCCATTTATTTCTTTAGGAAATGTTTTAAGATGTTTTAGAAGGTGATCTCTGAACAATTTAATACCACATTTGAAGTAAAAGCCCTACCTAACTGTACCACTGAGCCAGGGTTATTTTAAAGGGCAGTGTGGAAGACGGGCAAAGCTAAAAGATTTTGGGGATGTTGTTTACTTTTAAAAACTTAAACCATAAACCAGATGCTCCAAAGCCCTTCTTTTCAACACTGGTGATGTCTTCAAATATGCAGGGCAGATCACCCAGGGATTAGGTGGTAAGGTAAAGACTGATGAAAAGATTCATTTCAAATTGCATGCAGTTTTAAGTAAAGCTTTAAGGGCCTGCTATCGAAAGTAAATATCACACATCCTGTTTATACATACTGGCGTGTTGTCCACAGTTCTTCAAAGAGCTGGTAACATCTCCAACTCACACTCTACACTACCCCTAACTTCCTGCTCATTGGGATGTTATATTCCTATTTAATGTTAAGAAGCACCTCCCCTCAACAAAATACTCTGTATTACAATAATCTGTAAAGAAAATACTTTATTATGTTATGAAAAAGGCATCAATCAACTAGATTCATATTTGTTTGAAAAAAATTGAACATTTATTAATTAGACAGTATGTGGGGCATCCTGTTCCACATGGGAATGAGAAGATGCTATAGGTTTTCTAAGTATTGCACAGTCTGAAAAAACACCAACAAAAAGGGGTAGGGGAGGAAAAAAGATCACATAATCTTGGGAACCATCTCACATTATGAATAATCTACCAAGAAACATTTAAAAAAGAAAACCCTTTGTTTCTACAGTAGCTTTGAGTTTATAGTTCTTGGAATGACTGTATTCCATTGAAGACATCTCAGTAACAGGAATCTTCATTTTAGTAATCCCATGTGCAAATATTAATAAAAAAATATATAAAATAATGCAATTCAACTCTTGCCATCACCCCGGCAATCATGACATGTTTGAGAACTGTTTCTCTTTACAAAGGGTTAAGCTGTAAGTTTTGCCTGAAGCTCCATCTCTGCAGCCCTTTTGAGTGCAACATCCACTAGAAGCTGAAATCCGCTGAAGTCCTGGTTGAGGTCTGGTGGGGTAGGAGGAGGAGTGTTGAAAAGACCACTCTGTGTATTTGTACTTGGTCCAGATTTACACGTGTCCTCTGGGTACATGAGAGAGGTGTCTGTAAAGTTGCTGGCTGCTATCTGCTGTAGATCTGTGTTTTGTCCCACACCAACAGACTGGCAGAGTGGGAAAGGCATATCTTTCAATGTAGTCACAGTGGTATGGCAGATCACTGATGGACGAGCCAAAATGGATCCTGGGGATGATGGCTTGGGAGACAGTGGCCTCGCTAGGGTTGGGTTTGGTCCAGCTGTACAGGAATGAAATGGGCTCTCCTCTAGAGCTGGCATGAAGTTTTTGATGCCCATTGCTGACTCCACAGAGTTAGCTTCAGAAATCTTGGCCCCACGGCGGGAAATTGTGAACTGATTTGGATCTTTGCCATCTTTTCTCAGCATGTCAGGGAGGAGCCTGCGGCGGGCATTGATGAACCAGTTACAGACCTGGAATCATAACAGAATGTTTTATCACTTTGCTTATTCACTCAGTAAACACTTGCCGAGACCCTTCCACGGGGTGCCTAACTGATCTCTCTCTTTATATTAATGAAGGCATGAAAAGGATTATCTCAACTTACAAAAGTTATTTCAAGGTATTTGAACCCAGCCAAGAGAGAGAGCTGCTTCCTGTTGTAAACCTCCTCCTTTTCTAGGACAAATTCCTTTATTTTTTTTGTCTCCTCATCCTTAAACCATTTCAGGAGGAAAAAGGTATAACTTCTCAAATTCCTGACCATGTTTTTAGGGAGCAGAGTTACGTTTTAACTCTCTCCACGTTAACCTATTACTTTCTGCCCAGGCACACAGGTTAATCAACTACAGGAAAGCCTTCCCTGTATGAAAAGGGCCACTCCTCCCAGTTACTGATTTTTCACAGTTCAAATGAATGTGTCAACAGATATAACATGAATTACCTCACTGAAGTCTGTCCTTGTTTAAATATCAAACCAGTTTCCTGGGCAATAGAGTAAGGTTTAATCTCCTTTTTATGTTTGTTGCATAAAGGAAGGGACTTTTAGGCATTAAAGGAAATGTTATTTGACAGATGACTGTCAAGTGTTTCTCTAAATAGCCAGTTATTAGCTTTAAGCACTATAAAGTCTACAATAAAAATATACGCCTTTTTTTTTTTTTTCCCCCCCCCCGAGTGTGGAGGAGTTTAACGACTTGACACACAGGAATGCTATTAAAATGACCTTGAAAAAATAAAAATGTGTACATAGACTTCATGCTCTTTTTTCTTACCTGTAGTGTGGATAGGTGTGTTTGCTGGGATAGTAATGCTTTCTCTTGCTCTGAGGGATAAGCATTGTATCGGTGTTCATACAGCCAGTCCCGAAGAATCTGAACAGATTCCTTGGGCAGGTTGCCCCTTCTCCTTCTCTTGCCTGAGCCAGCGGAAGAAGAGAGGTCCAGGGGGATGTCCATGCTGTCGTCATCCTCAGTCTCACTGCCGGACACTGCAACAACACCTGGGAAAGGACAAAGGCTGCCCATCAACCTCTATGATCAGCTGAGCACCTACTGCAAAGTTCATTTATTTTGACTATTCAATGCAACCCTGTTCTCTCAACTATTGAGAGCTAGGCAAATGACCAGTATTTTTTTATCCTGAAATACCAGAGTACACGTAAAGTAATTTGACTAGCAGCACATGGTGGATTCTCAACAAATTGTCAGATGCCCTTTCTTACCTGCTTTCCTAAAGGAATTACCTTCTCCTGTACCTTTTGAATTATGCTCAGAAAGTCTTTCCTCTGATCCAACAGAGCAGACAAACTGCACCCAAAGTGAAGAGCGTCCCACATGTGAAAGGGTCAGGGTGAATGTGCCTAACAACCTCTTGCTAACTAGGAAAAGTAATCTAATGTACATTTTAAATGCTATTCCTCCTCCTTCCATGGAAGATTTGAAATAAAAGGGAAGTTTCATACATTTATTTCCCACTGATACAAGGGGAAAATTACAGACTCGATGCAGTTAGTATTATATAGGTAAAATAAATGTTAAGATGTTCTACTAATTCCATGGTCATTTCTTATTCACTACTAACCTGCATTTATTCAAAATTAGATATTTACTTTTAATAGACAGTACTAATCACTTTTCATTAAGTACAAATAACTACCGAAGTTTTCAGTTTCATTACAAGCAAATATTTTCCTACCATTAAGTACTTCATTAAGGTCAAAAGATGTGTAATACTGAATAAATTAAAAATCTCCATAAATTTCAGCTGTTAGTTTAATCTCAACCTAGAATACTGCATACCAATTCAGGTAAATTATTATACAACAAAGAAAATCGAATAGTGTAATCCCCAAAGGAAACTCTTCTGGCTTTCAGTACTTTAATCCTACCAGAAATTTCAAGAATGCACAAGACATAGAGAATATTTAAATCACAGATAGATTGGGTTAGAAAAAATTCATACTTGGCCCTTAGACAGTTAAACATCATACTGAACACAGAAAAATTTAAATAACAAAGGTCACTAACCATCCGACCTCAAAATTACAATAGGCAACTCTGAATGACTAAAGAAATACACTTTGATGGCCATCTAGAATTTTAAAAATGTAAATGCACACTTGAAAATACCAGCATTTCTATATTAGGGAAATTAATAAAAATACCACACAAAATTAAAAGCATGCATTCTTGGCTTTGTATTTTTTGCCATATTTAATTTTCGTTGAAAAAAAACTCAACTTTATTGAGTTGGTTTACCACCGATAAGAAATAAAAGACAAAGTATATTCTTGATAGAGATAAACCAATCAATGTATTTTTAAGGAAAATTTTTTTTAAAAAACCTGTTTTAAAGCATTTTAACAATGAAACTGAAAAAGCCACTCATTCAAAGATTCGTTGATGAGATAGCTCACCAATTAATTGACTCTGGCTTCACTTGATGACACAATTTTAGTTCTGGACTGCAGGGGGCAGAAGGTGCTAGAGGGAGTGTCTGAAGGCAGAACTCTCCAAAGACAAAGTAAAGCAAGTTCTAACAAAAGAGAATGAGCTTGCAAATTCACTTTACCTCAAGGCTTAACAAAAAGACATAAATAAACCGCAAAAGAATCCAACATTTTAACCACCCTGTAGTGAAATTTGCCAGTTACTTTAGAACGGAAGATTTGACTGTTAAAAAAAAAAAAAAAAAAAAAGAAAAGGAAAATGAGAGGCACATTTACTGCTTTCACTGTTGTGAAAATGGGAAATTTTCAAAAACCCTACTGAAATGTGTGTGAAGAGCCTTAAGAAATCATGAGTTTCTGTTTTACTTTTACCTTTGCTTTAATAATTAAATCTAACTTTTAAAAATGTGTCAAATGATTGCATGACAAAAGCAATGTGAAAAAAGCAATTTAAACTCTCAACCATCTGAAAAGGCATTCTTCAAGAAAAAGTGTGAAAATTTGCTCACTGAACTGTGATTTCCCAACTGTAAATTGGTAATAACAAAGAGATGGAAACAAACAAAACAAAAACCTGAAGGCTGCCCTTTGATCTGCTCACTTAGTTTGACATGAAGGTTGCTCTCAGAATGGGCTAGTGACGCTGGCACAAAAGCAGGTTTCTTTCAGTTAAGCAACACCAAACTACAGCGCGACTTTACTCGGTCCTCAGCTCATTTCAATAAATGAATGCCAGGCCTCTGGACCGCTTAACAAATATTTCCAATATGTGCACAAAAGCTGAAGTAACAGGAAGTTAAGACTGCGTTCCTTGGCGACGCCAGCTGATATTTCACTGTGGCAAACCCACGTTCGCTGCTGTCAGGAGTGTTTTCATCAAAACCCTCCCTGATTGTGGCTCAGCTTGAAAAACAGACTTTTCCTCGTTAGTCATTTCCTGTAGTAACAGGGCTTTTGAAAAGTTTCCCGGTTATGACTTGTTTCCAAACTTCTTGCTTTGCTTACACTTTATATAAAAAATGTGTTTCCAGAGGGAAGAGGGAAAAAAAATCACCAGCCTCTTTGACTATCCTCATACAAGGAAATGCTGTTTAGAAAAGTCACAAGATGGCCTGTGGGTCCCACTGTTCCGAAGCAAACTTGCTTCTGCACTTTCTTTTCTGAAACCTCGGTAACATCATGATGGGGGGTGGGGAGATCGCGGTTATTAAGTTGGACTTTAAAAAGTAGAAGCAGCTAGAAAAGAATCGAGAAATAAGAAATCTAAGGAAAAGCTTAAGGCATTTTAATTAATAAAATCCAAACTAAATAATTTTCCTGATCAGAATCTCCGCTCAAGAGAAGCAACAGGAATCTTCCTTAACGCTAAAGCCACTAAATCCAAGGTGCTCTGGCGGCTGGACGCAGCCAAAGAGAAATTCTAGAGCACGAATCCAACTCTGTCCGAAGCCAGGAGCAAAAAGACTCGAGCGAGGGTTTTTTCCCCTCCTTGAACCTTCTTTCTGCTTGTTCTTAACTCATTTTAGAGGACATTTTAGGACATCCTAAGTTTTTTAAATAAGATGCATTACAATCACAAATCAGTCTTCCCCAATCCCGGGGTTTGTAATTGAGTTTAAGGTGCCTTTGTTTTCCAATAAACCTGAAAAGATGTTCACAGACTTCTGTAAAACAGAGAGACAATAGTCCAAATCCAAAAGCCAAGAGGGACTGATTTTCAAGAGTGCTTCCCGGGCCCACTCCGGGAATCATTTCGCCCCTCCAAGGTGCTTTTACAAAGGGAGCTGGTAGGACGCAGGAGGGCCGCGAGGAGAGGGAGGGGCCACCGAGACGAGGAAAGCAAAGTCGCTTTGTTCTTGTGAGTTCCTTAGCCTCAACTGAAACCCGTCCCCAGCTCGGTACAAGTCAGCACGGCCACGTGAGGAGTTCAGAAAGTCTCAAGGAGGAGAAACCAGAAATGATGGCGTGATAAGTGGCCTGCTCACCCTCCACCGCCCCCTCCCCCCCATAATTTTGCCAGGAAAAGCTAAAAAGGTAAAAGAAACTCGGTCCACATCAGTAATCTCAGTCGTCCTCCCCACCCCGTCCCCCGTCCCTAAACCAGTCACAAAGTTTCCCCTACAACATGTCACCTTTCATTGTTTCCGTGAGTCGGCGCTGAGTAGCTAGAACCCGGCGCCCCCCGGGGCTGGTGACTGCGAGTGTCCCTACCGATGCCTCGGTCCTCGGCTGGGGAGAGGGGGCATTGGACGTGGGGGCTGTTCGGGGGGCTCTCGGCAAGGTCTCCCGAGCCGGAACAATGGGGGAGCCCATCCCCGGCGGAAGCCCGCTTTGCGTACCCAAGTCACTTACACCAACACGGAGGAAACCCCTCTTTAAGGACCAAGACCTGTCAGTCCCACCCAGAGGCCAGGCAGCTCCAAGCAGGCGACCGCGCGCTCCTCCGGGTGATTTGTTTTCCCCCAGAACCAAGTTAAACGTCTCAATCTTTAGCGCCCCCCACCCCCCATTTTCTCACTTCGTTTTCTGGGGAGGGGGGCCCCTAAGGTAGTCTACCACGAACCACTACGCCGTGAACCTGGCTTTGACCTTTAATTTTCTCTCTGGGAAAAGGGGGCAAGAGCAAAGCTCCACATGCTTAAAGTCTTTCCCAGAATCAAATGAACAAACTCTTTCAGGTCAAAGAGTGACCGAAGGAATTCTCTCCGCCATGAGGCTGTTCCACTTTCGCATGATTCCGTTTAACCGTGCTTGCCGCTGAGAGTCTGAAAGAATGCGGAGTAATGTGGGGCCGAAACAAACTTTAGGAATCTCCTGGGCATGCGCAGGAGTCCCCCTCCACCCCGCCCCCGCCGTTTGCTTCCACCGGCGATTAACTTCTGTTTTGAACCGCTGGGTGTAAATCACAACAGAAAGGCCAACTGCAGCCTAACGACAAATATTCCAGGGACTCAGAAGTTAACTTCCAAAGGGAGTGAAAGTTCTTTGACCTTCTGTGGGTTGTTTTTGGGTTTTTTTTTTCCCTGTGTATTTTGTTTTTAAAAGCAGACTGACGGCAAGTTTGAGTTGTACAGTTCCCAGAGCGCTGCGTGGAAACAATGACAGACTCACTTTTTTGCGTTAACGACCAAGCTTGCTTGTCACACTTGGCCACACTTTGCTTGCCTGCTGCTTCGGGCAGCTCGCCCTGTGTTCTAATCGTGAGAAATCTTTTAAAGACCAGGAAGGTTAAAAAAAAAAAAAAAAAAAAAGTCTAGCTTTCCCAAACCCCTTGACACCCAAGGGCGCTTCGGGGTCCAGTACCAGAATTCCATCCTCTCAGTTGTGAACACGCCACATTCCTAAAGCCAGGAGAGCGCCGGGCCCAGCTGGGATGGGAGACTTGGGCCGAACTTTCAGACAAAGGCTCGGGGGCTCCCCGCAGCGCCAGGCGGGCCGGGGTCTGGTGGCGCTGCGGGGACCCCCCCCCCTCCCCACCAGCCCCGGCCTGAGGGAAAGAGCGAGAAGCCCGGCGACGGCTGGCGCGAGCGCGGGGGAGAGGGCGCAGACAATAAAACTTGGGGCCGCACACCCCAGGCGGCTGAGCGTGTTTCCTGACAACGCGCCAGCAGCGTGGAGAGGCCCGGATCCCACCACCAGCCCCCCTCGTGTGGTGTCTAGAAGGGAAACGTCAACTGCCATTTCAGACGGAGCCCCAACAAAGAAAACGGCCGCGCCGCCCGGGGGTCCCCGGGGCGGAAAAGTCCGCCAAGTCCCTGGCGCCCCGGCCCCGCCGGCCGGCGAGCACGTTTCCCCGCGCCCACGCGCGCCGCCCGCTTACCTTTCTTGCTTTTCATTCTCGAGCCGCACGTCCCGCGGCGGGAAGTGCCGAGGGTCTCCTGCTTCGCCGCACGCGCTCCCGTAACTTGGAGGAGGCGCTCGGCTCGTCAGCGCCCGGCCTCGGACCCGGCTCGGATGTCCCTGGCGCTTCCTCTCGCCGAGTTCTGCTCGCGGCCCGCCGGGGGCTCGCCCGCCCGCCCCAACGCGCGGCCCTCCCCGCTTGGCTCTTTGTTCCCGGGTCCTGCGCGGCGCACCTCGGCGCTGTCAGAGTGCGAGGCGAGGAGGAAGGTACCCGAGGTCCTGCCTCCGCCCCCGCCCCGTCCCCTGCCCCGCCCCTCCCCCAGCCCTCCAGCGCCGACTGCTACTCCCGGCCGCTGTCACCGTCACTCGGGGGCGGCCCAGCGCGCGGGGGCGGGGGGGTAGCGAGCGGAGAAACCCAATCCTCCCGGCCTGTGCGCGCCCCCGGCCCTCGCTGGACGATCGGGAGCCGCCGGGCGCCGCGGGGTCCTCCTGGGGCCTTTCTTCCCAGGGCGGCCGCGGGCGCGTTTGCTTAGGAAATTGTCACTAAGGGAGCGGAGTGGGGAAGGACGCCCCCTCGCTCCCCGCTACCACACGGGGGAAAGAAAAGCCCCCACCCCTTCAGTTTTGACAGCTGCTCTTAACTCCACTGCCCTTGCTCTGGCCAGCGGCTTCTGAGTCAAGGGGCGGGGCACGACAGGAAAAGTATTCAGGACAGGAACGAACTTCTTCCAGAGCTCGCGGTTGCTCGAGACACGCGGGCGCGTCTGATGGCCCCCTCCTCCGAGGCTCTTCCTCCAACTGCTACAGCGTGTGTGTGTGTGTTTGTGTGTGTGTGTGACAGATCCCCCCCCTGCCGAAGGTCTCTTCCCCAGGCTATAGCTCTGAGTTCCGGACTGGATTGCTAGGCAGTTTCGAAATCTAGCACTTTGTGGACAGACACTTGTCATGCTCACATGCTCTTTAAAGGTCCCTGCCTGACACCCCCCACCCCACCCCGACCTGAGCAACTGCCGCCTTTCTGGGCAAGGGGCGACCACGCTGCCGCTGCTCATCTTAGTAAACTGTCTACTTTCAGGACTTAGACTCTGCTAGGTGTCCCCTCCTCCCCTCCGGAATTTCCAGCAGAAACGGAGCCATTAAGTAAACACATGTTCCTGTTGGTTTATTTTGGTTAAGAGTTATGAGGACTCCAACAAGAGTTCCTTGATGAAATGACCCTTTTAAAAGACCAGATGTTGTTTGGTTCCCCCCTCCCCGCCCCCCTCATCTGGGTCTAGTTTTCGCGTGTGGCTGTTCCGTTGTTTTCAAGCAAACGAAATGTCACATGCCACAGTAAGACTTTCCCCGTCCCTTAAAGAAAAAGAAAAACCCAGAACGTAAATAAGCCTAGCAGAGACGTCAGTGCCGGGGCTGCCTCCAGTTTCGGCTCTGTGCTGTTTTGTAACTTCGGTGGAGATCCCGGTAGCAGAAGCGCCGTGGAAATAAGGTTAAACCCAAGGAAGACGAAGGAAGCCAAGGAATGACTAACCAGACTTTGGAGCCTCTGTTTTAGGATTACACTGAAAATTAAAGCCAGCCTCCCTCCCCTCTCCCTCCCCCATGCCCAGTGACACAGACAGCCCGGGGGTGCGTGACGGCTAGAGTTTTACAGGCTTGGGTGATTTTTCCAATTACAGGACTTAAAATGAATAAACAAGGGGAAAAGCGTTACTCTCAGAAGGCAGGGACCTGGCGATTTTTAAGTTATTTCTTCTGTGGTTTGCCGACTGCTCGGCACAGAAGAGAACACACATCTGAAACAGCACCGGGGGGAAAAACACGTTCTTGGGGGGAGCCACCAGCCAGGAGGCCACCCCGTGCCTTGATGGAGTGCGGTCCCTGGCCGGCCTGGCTGCAGATGAAACGGCCGCGGCGCCCGAGTGCGGGACAGATGTGCGCGGGAGGGGCGCGCCCGGCCGCCCGTTAGGGGGCCGCCCAGTTCTTTCATTTGAAGGGTTGTTTGTGGCCGGGATTGGTGGCTCATATCCGCTAGGGAGAGGGAGAGGTGGGAGGAGGAGAGACGCGGGAGGAGGAGAGACGCGGGAGGAGGGGCCGGGGCGGGCGGACGCGGGGACTCCAGGTCTGAATGGCAGGAACCTCGGGGTCACCCGGCGGTTACTGGGGAGACGCTTTGTTTTCTAACTTCGAAAACTGTTCTGGCCGCTTCGGCCGCTGGCGAAGCGACTCAACAAAACCCGCTTTGGGTCGGCGGAGCCCTGCCCCCCGCCCGCTTTCGGCTGCAAACGTGTTTCCTTCTTCCCCCACTTATCCCCTTGGCCACGCCGTGGCTTGCTCTCCTCAGGGCCACAAAGATACCTTTTTTCTCGTCTCAGTGAACTTAGCTAATGACTGCGAATCTCGGGCCACCGAGATGAAAACCGAGAGCTGAAGCGACTTTATAGCTTGAAAGCAAGCTTTACATGGGGAGGGGGAGGGGCGGCAGAATTAAACGCCTCTTTCAAATTGCGAAGAGGAAAGAGTCAAGTTTTTAAACTCGCTTTTGCTGGCGGTCCGGCTTGATTCGGCATAAAGCACACCTTTTGCTTGAGCGAATCCTGAAAGCGAGTCTAGCGAGAGTCCCAAAGGTGAACACCAGCACCATGTGCTGCTGCTAAAGCCTCACATTCACCCCCTGCCCCCTGGTGGATGCCCCCACTCCACCCCCAAGACTGGAATCAAACTTTCTGGAGCTTCAGGATGCTAGTGCATTATGGGAAGAAAGTGCCTGGGGTCTGCGCAACCCTGGAAAGGAAAACAACCCGAAAGTCTGGGCTCCAAATACCAGCAATTGCTCAGGATGTTTTTTTGTTTATTTGCTTTTCTCCAGGTGGAAAAGCCCCGGCTCTGTCAGGCCCTTAATGTCTCAGGGCCTCTCAGTAAAATGGATTCAGTGACTTGAAGGATTCCTTCTAATGCTTAATAAAAATATATTACAGGGATTCATATTCGCTACATATTTGCCGAATTCATAAGAATGTTAATCTACTTGGTAAATTCCATGAGTAAAATTGAGGAGGTTCCTAAACTTTTTACACCATTATTTTTTTTTCCTTCCAGGAACACAAAGTTCCGTTTGGTGTCTTTATCTACTGAAGCTGCCTCAAGGCCAAGAAAAGAAACACAGTTGTATAAAGGTAGGTTATTTTTCACAGTCTGCAAATCCTGCAAAGAGAAACTCAAGAGACTTGAGGAGGCACATAAGCTGGAAAGGGGAATTCAAACGGAAATTGTCTTATGTGAATTAACCCGGAAGAAGAAAGAAAAAAAAGGGGGGGGGGCTTAATCATTGGTGAGGTGCAAATATTTTTTTGACACCGAGTTCACCAAGTGATTGGAGAATGTATTTGTTCCGTTTATCTATTCAACAAGCACTGGTTGAGCAAGATTTCTGTCCCGCACCATGCGGATCCCTTTTGTGGGGCATGGAGGATGGGTGTCATGTTTTGGTAAAATATGTTGAGCTGCAAAGCTCCTAAGACTACATCATGATTCTATAATATCTTTAACATCTTGGGCTGCTAAAGGAGAAGCTGACCATTGTCTTTTCAAGGGGCTGGGGCTGAGCTCCCAACCATCTTCTGGTGATTTTATCAGGATTATTCTCCTCCTGTTACTTTAATGAATAATATAACTGGTATTACTACTTCTGTTTTTAATCACTTTTTTCCTCTCCTGCCTGCCCCCTTGAGCCCTTCTTTCTCATTCATAGCCGGTCATCACTTCCCCTAGAGGGGTTTTGGGGTCAAGGAAACACAGTAAAAGGATAACTTGTTGAGCTTGGTTTTTATCCCTTTTGTTCTCAACGTTTTGTATTTGTATTGTGCTTTATAGTTTATCAAACACTTATTTGAATGATCATTTAATATTCAAACTAATAATGTAGTGTTTTTCCCCCCCTTAAAGCCAAGAAAACTGATGCTCAGAGAAATTAAACATATCCAAATATAACAAAACTGAAGAGGATTAAACCAGGCCTGGCTAAATAGCACCTTCTCAAAGGAGTCTTCTTTGACTCCCTGACCTAAATTAGGTACCCCCACTGCCATTATCTAGCTCAGGGTTTCTCAAACGCAGCACTTTTGACATTGGGGACTGGATAATTTGTTGTTGCGGCACTGACCTGTTCGTGGCAGGATGTTTAGCAGCATCCTTGGCCTCTATCCACTAGATGCCAGTAGCTCCCCTACCTCATGTTACAACCAAAAATGTCTCCAGATATTGCCATATACCTGGGAGCATAAAGAAGGGACAAAATCGCCCCTCGTTGAGACAGATCTAGCCCAACCGTTTCTTTATATCTAAGATAACCACAATTTTAAATTATTTTGTTTATTTAACTATTAGCATTTTTCCCTTTGTGTTCCCCCTACCACCACCAAAATGTATGTATTGGGGAGCAGGTGTAACTCAGTGGTTGATCGCCTGCTTCTCATGTATGAGGTCCCGGGTTCAATCCCCAGCACCTTCTTAAAAAAAATTTTAAAATATATGTATCTTACTCATTTTTAAATTTCCACACATCTAGCACAGTGCCTAACACATCATAGGCACTGTTAAATATTTGTCAAACAAAATAATACACATTTGTGTACACCATGCCAGACAGTGTGCACATACTTTTTACATATTTTATCCTATTTACTCCTGAAAATAACCCAAAGAAATAGTCCTTATTAGTATTGCCAGCTTATAGATAAAGAGTTTGAATTCCGGGGGAGTTAAATAACTTATCCTGCCATTCTGAGCCCTCGCTCAATGCTTGAAACACTAATGATATTCTGCAACTTACATATTCATTTATTTAACAGTTTTCTTATTGATAAGCATTTAAATAGTTTCTAATTTGTAACTAAGCAGAAAAAGAAAGTGCAGTTATGTTTGAAATATTTAACAACTGGTCTAACATGGGCACCAACCAACGCAAAGGAACTCCTTTTGATTATATATGGAACATACTGATGTGAACAAGCTTATCCCAGCAGAGTGTTGCTCTTACTCAGATTTTTCTGGGCTCGTATGAGTATAATTTATAGGAAATAGTGTCCAGGAGGTGAAGAGTTGTGTGTGTTCAAAATTTTGATAGACACCACCAAATTGCCCTCAAATGCTCTTACTAATTTAAAATCCCACCGATAACGTGTGTGAAGACCTCTTTGCACCCTTGCAAACACTATATAATCAATATCATGTCTGTCAAACTTCTAGGCAAGTAAATGGCACCTAATTATTTTGAAAGTTTGCATTTCTTTGAGAGCGTGACCGTTTTTTTTTGTGTGTGTATTGGTCATTTTTATTTCTTCTTTCTGGCCTATTCATAACATTTGTCAAATTTTCTATTTTATCGGTTATTTGTTTCTATGTTAGTTTAAAAGCTCACCTGACAATGAGCTATATCAGTAAACTGAAATATATAGGATTAGATGGACCAGCAATAGATACAGGAAAGCAAAGTCTCCTGATTATTTTTGATATTGTTTGGAATAAGTACCATATTTATGTGTTAAAAACCTCAGAATACTGGACCAGTTTTCGATTTGTTCACTTTCTCCTCTTTCCATCAAAGAGTTAATTAATTCACATGTTTCCATTTATCACCATTCTCCCTACCATCACCTTTTCCAAAGCTGTAGAGGACCCATTTATAATAGCAACAAAATGACAAAATACCTAGGAATAAAATGGCAATAAATATGTGTAAGCTTTATGAAGAAAACTTAAAAACCCTACTGAAGGACATAAAGGGAGGGCTTAAGTAAAATAAAGAACATAACTTATTCTTTCTAGCAAGATTCAAGAGTGAAATCATAAAGATGTTTATTATCCCCGTATCCATCATTAATTTTTTTTTTAATTGAAAAAAGGATATCACAATTCATGGAAAGTAAACATTGGATAGCCAGGTGTGGTAGATTGAGCCCTCTCACACCCCACCCCCCAAAAAAACATGCTCTTCATCCTAATCCATTTCCTTGAGTGTGAACCCATTGTAAATAGGACCTTTTGAAGATGTTATTTTTAGATAAAGTGTGGCTCAACCGAACCAGAATGGGTCTTAGCCCTAATACTGGAGGCCTTGCAGAGAAAGCCAGGTAAAGCTAGAAGCCAGAAGGCATCGGAACAGGAAGTCAACAGAACCCGGAAGAGAAAGGAGAGGACTTTGCCAGGTAATGGAAAAACCAAAGAGCTCCAAGGGTCTTTGGCAGCCCGCCCTAGGACGCCACAGACTTTGGGGAGAAAGCATCACCTTCCCCACGCCTCAATTTGGATTTCTCATAACCTCAAAACCGTGAACCGATAAATTCCAGTTATTCAGCCATTCACATTTGTATGGTATTTGTTTGAGCAGCCAGTAAACTAAAAGACCAGGGAAATTCTGAAAGATAAGAGTTGGGAAAAGGGCAGGGGAAATGCAATATTAAAGTATATTTTGAAGTTGCAGTGATTAAAATGTGAAAGTTTGGTATTGTAGAATAAATATAGAGGAAACAAACAACATGGCAAATTTGAATATATATGAAGATTTAGATTTTTGGCAAAGGTGGCCTTTCATAAATTGAATTGGGAATACTGAGTACCCTTAGTTAAAAATAAGTCTATTTCTACCTCAAGCCTTTAACAAAAATAAATTTCAGCTGAATCAAAGGTTGAAATATAAAAATAATTTATTTATTTATTTATTTATTTATTTATTTATTTATTTTTTTATATATATATATATATTTTTTTTTTAAGGTTTGTTTTATTTTATTTTATTTTTTTTACCGGGAGGTACCGGGGATCGAACCCCGGTCTCTCCATATGGTAGACGGACGCCGAACCTCTTGAGCCACATCCGTTTCCCTAAAAATAATTTAAAATGTACCTATGTATGTTGTAGATCAGTGGTTCCCAAGGGGGAGAGGAGATTCTGCCACCCAGGGGACATTTTCGGTTATCACTCCTGGGGAGGAGGAAATGTTAGCTACTGGCATTGGGTGGATAGAGGCCAGGGATGCTGCTAAGCATTCTATCCAGCACAGTACAGACCCTCTACACCAAAAATTTTCCTGTCCAAATGTCAGTGGTGCCGAGGTTGAGAAGCACAGTTCTAGGAAATGGCATGAGTGAATATAGGTCTTTCTAATCAGAACACAAAATGGAGAAACAAAAGATACGCATGTTCATAAACATTTTACTTTTTAAAAAGAACTCATGTTTGAGGGAGAAGTCTATAAAATTTTAAAAAGCAAAGAAAACAGGAAAAATGTAGCACATGTCAGGTATAAGAATGATTTATGAAGAGTTTAGGTAAACCATAGGAAAAGAACTCTTTTTAAAAAGTTGGGCAAAGTCTATGAAGAAGCCATTTACCCACAGGAAAAAAAAAGGAATCCAAGTAACTAAAAAAAAAAAAAAAAAAAAATTTAAAAAGATGTTCAAATGTCATAATTAAAGAACTGTGAATTTAAAAGATATGAATTTTCATCTGATTGGCAAAAATTAAGAAATTTTATAATACCCAAAGTTGGCAAAGGTGTAGGCAGTGGCAGTTTGGGGAATTAGGCACTTTTCAACACTGCTGAGGTAGTATAAATTTGGTAGTAGGTTTAAAATTTGGCAGTAGTTTAAATTTGGTAGTAGGTGTAAAATTTGCTGATAGGGTGAATTGGAGAGAAATTTAAAATGCCCATACCCTTTAGTCCAGGAATTTTTCCTACAGATATATTATCTGTATGCACAGATTTACTATCCAAAATAATCATCACAGTGTTTTTAAAAAATAACAACAAGAAAACTGGAAACCTAAATAATCATCAACAGGGAATTGCTTAAATAATGTCTTTCTTATCTGAGGTTATTTTATTTTGTAGTCATTATAGCAACGAAGTAAATCAGATTGAACTGGTATGGAAAGATCAATCACATGTTGATAAGTTAAAAAAAAAAAAAAGCAAGGTACAGAATGCTATAGTAGTAGTATCCCTTTGTGTAAAATTTGTTATGCCTCTAATTTTTCTGGACTGATACTTAAGTAAATACTAACAATGGCTACCTTTGAAGGAAGGGAAGAGAGATGAGAATGTATGCATGGTAAAGAGGTCTTTAAGTCATAAACCTTGCTTGTACCATTTGAGTTTTGTAGTCAAGCAACTCCTGAATTGAAGGATGAGTGAGAAGTGCTTGGAGGGAAAGCATGCCAGGTAGACAGAACCACTGCCCAAGGCCAGAGGTGAGAGGAAGCAAGTTCACTGAGGAATTGAAGACCTGAACAGTTAAGAGCTGGGAAGGGGAGAGGAGCCCTGCGTGAGGTTAGAGTAGGCAGAAGGCCAATTGTGAACTGCTGTGGGGGTGGGGGGCTATATCACCCTTCTTAATGACTAATTTATAATACATTGTAACTATGGGTATAATTTATGTGCCAATCCCCAATTATTGAACACTTAGGTTTTGTTCCAGTCTGTGTTAGCAAGGATGTTCACAAATCCTATATAAAAACCTGAGCAGGGATCTAAAATAGGACTGGGCTGAGTCTAGGGCCCTTTATGTTTGGCTCTGCAGTGTAAGAGCCTTAAGTGGTTAATCATTAGCAAGTTGGATAACTCCCAATAACAAGTTGGGAGCTAATTATTCATTACCATTTACAAGACGTAACAACAAAGGCTATCAGACTATTTACATTGTTGAACTGGATGACCAAATCTGCAAAATTGGAAACTTAATAATTTTAATAGAAATATTGGTCAAGCATTGCAACATGTACAAGTAGAACAAGGGGGTGGGGGGGAAGTAGAGCAAGATGCTTTTCGCCAAAATAAATCAATAAATGCTGTCAGGGTGTGGACGGAGTCAGCACATCTTCTGAAAGACATGGAGCATTTCGACAAAGGCTCTATTTTAGTGGCTTATTTGCAAAAGAACAAACTGTTATCTCCCAAAGTGTTCATCAGCCCTTTAGAAGTCATGTAAAAACCGAAACAATTCTTCCATATTACCTTGAGTGGGAGGGAAACGTCACTTCCAAGCTACTTAGGTACATTTTATTTTATTTTTAAATTTTTATTTAGCTATATTTATTTTAATTTATATCTTATTTTATTTTTCCTCAACACATGTACAGGAGCAGATTGGCAGAGCTCCTTTTCTGAGGTGAAATAAACACCTACATCATTCCATACTTTTGTTTCTCCTTCCCCTTTGCTTAGCCACAATTCACACACATTTCTATTTGTCCTGAATACATTTTATTTTAAAAAATAACTTTAAAATAGACAGCTGACCTTGGAAACAAGGGTTTTATCATGCTCAAAATATATATATTTCTTTTACTTTTTATTATGGAAAATTTTAAACTAATCCAGTAGTGTGGATCTTAATATAATGGATCCCCACATTGCCATCACCTGGATTTGACAATTATGAACTCATGGCCACTCTCATTCATCTATATCCCCCCACACACACTTCCTTCTGTCCTCTGTTATTTTGAAGCAAATCCTAGACATATTTCTGGATAAGCTCTTAGACTTAATGTTCCAGCTTGCCTAGTCAGTAGAGCCTTACTGCCTAATCAAATGGTTTGTTTCCTAGTAGGGCTCAAAAGTCCCAGAATTATGCTCTCTCGTCTTTTTTTTTTTCCCCAATCAGTGTTCCCATGGTTAAACATTTTCTTCTTGACAGAACAATTACGTTTTATCTTTAGGTGGTACGTTAATGCCTTTAGTTCTGCTAGCCTATTTTAGATCAATAGTGTGGTAAATTTTCTCTTTTGAACAGTCCACAAGTATTTCCTTTCATTTCTCCTATTTAAACTTGTCAGACTATGTGCTCTGTTTTTATTTTATTTTTTCCTTGTTTCAGAAAACATGTTCAAGTCAGTATCTCACTTTGAGATGTCTAGAAACATTGTTTTACTTTGTTGGCCAAATGCGCAAAATTATTTTTTTAAAATTAATGTCTATAAGTTATTCCCCCCTTTCTTAAACAAATCAATTTTGAAACATATTAAAAAGCATAAATCCATCCAAAGTGTACAGTCAGTGGTATCTGGTGTAATCACATGGTTGTGCATTCATTATTTCAATCATTATTAGAGCATTTTCATTATTTCAATTAAAAAAAAAACAACAAAAAACAAAAACTCATCACCTCTCGATCTCTGTATGCTTCCCCTCCAGTACACAGCTGCTATTCTGTTTCTGTCTCTCTAGTTTATTTGTATTTATATTTTGTAAAAACATTTCTGATTTGTCAGCTCACAAAGTGCATTTTCCAAATGGATTAATGATTCTGTAATGCTTTACCTTCTGTGATCATTTTGTTGAGTCTCTAAGAAGCATTTTGACAACCCCCTGTCTGAAACACATACCTTCCATATATTCCTGTAGCTTTGAAATCCAGTTTACAAAATAACCTCTTTTTTTCATACTATGTGCTAAAGTTTTTTTTGTTTCCTCTCTAATATAGCTTAAACATATACTTTCTCTTCCCTTTTCTCCCTCATTCATTCCCCAAATTCATCTCATATTATTTCACCAATTGTAATAAAGCCACATCTACATTGAAAACACAAATTTTAGTCCATGAAAAAAAGTAACATAAAATTTTATTGTTGAAGTTCAGGTTATGTAAATAAATTTTAATTAAGTTACTATTAGTGAATCCTTACCTAATAATAGATGGATGGTCTAAGCTAGGGGGAAAAAAAACTTAAAATACTGAAATGAGAAGTTTACACTCATTCCTTATTCCTTCTTAATTAGCTGTAGGATAAGAGTACCCATACACACACACAGAGCAGTTGTCCTATGTGTCAGTTGTTCTTGAGAAATAAAGTTGAGATGGTTTGAAGAAATTGGAAGAAGGAGTTTATAGTCTTTCTCCTGGATTAATGAAATTGAGGATTAATTGTATTTAACCTGGGAGCTTCTAGATTTACACTCTAATCAAAATCCATTCCAGATACTATTTGAATGTCCATCAAAACAAAATAAAACAAAATTTAATTGTGTGCAATGAGCTTGTAATCTTTTATCATCATTTCAGTTAATAAAAGTTGCCTATCCTTGGCACTGGGTTGTAGGTACAATTATAGGTTCTACTTGTGAACTGAAATAGTAATAGTATTCATTTGACAAGCCTTGATAAATATTTTTGAGCCCTCACTCTGTGTAAAGTATTAAGCCAGTTGGTGTAAAAATAAAAGAAGTAAATAGAGCAATAAGTGAATGCCCCCAGGAATTGAGGACAGAGAAAAGATGAGTAGAAGTTTTGTGAACTTCACAAATGGAAGGGAAGCAGGGTTTGGGGAAAAGGACGCCTTTTGTTCAAATCAAGTAAGAGAGCAGTTCCCCAATGAATATCTAAGTCTTGCAAATGGGCATACTGTTGGACCCAACAGTTATATTTTTGGGGATTTATTCTAAGATTCGGTAGTCTAATTTGGCATATACAAAAAAGGGTCGTGGAAGATGAATCTCAGAGGGTGTACTGATGTTAGATTACTAGATTGAGGTGTGCTCCAGACTTATTCTGTAGGAAATGATGACTGTTTTTGGCAACATTGGGGAGGATGGAATGAATTTGTAGTTTTCTCCATAATGACTTAGAGGCAAAGAGTCTGGTTAACAGGGTTTTAAAATTTAAAACCCTAAAATGCCATTGTGCCTGTGAAAAGGGAAATGATTTTACACTTGGTACTTTTAAGTTTTTAAAAATAAGACTAGATTTACCGAGCTTTGGTGTTTGATGCTGTACAGGTGATTAGTAAAAACACTTGGAGTATAAAAGACACTTTACCATTGGTTGCACTATGAAAAAGTCATGCATATTCAGTAACCTAGATGAGAAAGTGAACCCACTTCAGGCCAGGCCCACACCAGAATTTAGCATAATTCAGCTGTTTGACCCTGCTACATTTTTCCTGTTCATACTGCACGGGTCAAAGAGTGCAGAAGGGAAGGGCTTGCAAAAATGCTTGATTTCTCAGTGTCACAGAGCACCCACAAGGGAAGTGTTATTCTGCGAGGAGGTTGTTGGCACATTACTACAGTGATTGAGATTACCTTGTGAGCCAGTTCACAACTAGTATTTTATTTTATTTTATTTAAAGATTTTATTTATTTATTCATTTATCCCCCCCTTGCTGCTTGTGCTCGCTGGGTCAGCTAACCACGCTGTGTGGGCGGGCTTGCCCTCACCAGGAGGCCCCGGGAACCGAACCCGGGGCCTCCCATATGGTAAACGGGAGCCCTACTGATTGAGCCACAGCCGCTTCCCTACAACTAGTATTTTAGAAAGCTCTTTCTCCCTTTGATTAGCAAGGTGATACAAGATCTCTGGTGAGGTAAGGAGACTGCTCCTTAAATATTTTTGAAGAATGCAACTTTGCATTTTGTCATCAATTCTGAGAACTGTTATTATGGGGTTGAAGTATAAACCCTCTGAGACTGTCAACCCTCATTTACTTTTGTAATTTTTAATTTTTAAAATAATTTCTGCTTTACTGAAAAGTTGTAAGAATAGTACAAAGAAATCCCATATACTCTTTATTACCCAGGTTCTCCACGTTCTACAAGATTTTATCATTTTCCATATACACTCGCTGACATACATATACACATACATACATATATAGAACCATTTTCCATATATATGTGGTTTTTTTCTGAATCATGTGAGAGTAAGTCATAGATATGTTGCCCCTTAAGCTCTAAATATGTCAGTATGTATTTCCTAAAACAAGGGCATTCTCTTATATAATGCAGTTGTCAAAATTAGGAAATTAACTTTGATATAATGCTCTTACTGGCCAGATTCATATTTTGCTAATTGACAAATAACAATAATGACCAAAAAAATTACAAGAATGGCATTGTTTTACACTTTTGCAACTCTCTTTAATGTCTGGTTTAATAAAGGAACAGATGGATTCTCATTTCTACTTTAAGTAATCTTTTGCAATATGTTGTTTTAATAGAAGTATATAAAGAAAATAAGATCTCAAATAGATACGTAGTTGGAGAAGAATAGAATATTTGAACAATCTTCAGATAATTGTGTGTATTCATCTTTGATACTACACTAAAACTGAACAGTGATAGTTTCTTAAAAGAGAGTTGCAGTGTGGAATCTGAAACCATATCCCCAAAATTTTTTGTATTATATTACATGAAAATCCCTGATCTTTCTTGCTTTTTCATTGTGTCTTTTAACCATGTGTGATTTTGTAACATGATGCTTTGATCATTCGGAAAATAATGGCTCACTGAATTATACAGATCTTCCAAAAGTTGACACATTTCATAGAACAGTAAAAAAAAAATTCCTTATTTAATATCATCATTGACTCCAATCAGTAAAGTCTTTTAGTATCAGGAAGCTGTCAAGCTCATGGTAGTGGATAGGAGTATTCCAAAATTCTAATTTTCACTTGAAAGCTTGAATTTTACTATTAGCTACATAAATCATCAGTTCTTTTTCTCAAAACAATAGGCTCACTTCACTCATATTTGGGAAAATAACTGTCAAATACCCAAGTGCAAATAACTATAGATTGTCTCTCAAGTTGTTCTCTCAGGTAAAATTGTGTTCCATGGAAAAAAAAAAAAAAAAAAAAAAAAAACTAGTTCAGCTTGCAACTCAAACAATTGCAAAAGTGCTTTTTCTTGAAATAACCATCATAGTCTGTGTGCATCAAAAATGCTTTGTGTGTACATCCTGTTTAGCCACCTAAGAATAGTAAAAAGGCTTGTACTCAGGGTCCAGGTCTGACAAAACTGCTAATTTTTATTGCTTCGTCAAAACATCATTTTTTAAAATTAGAAATGTAGGTTTACAAAACAATCACACATAAAATACAGGATTCACAGATACCACCCAATTATTAACACCTTGCATTGGTATGGTACATTTGTTACAATTGATGACAGCATACTTTTATAATTGTACCATTAACTATAGCCCATGGGTTAAATTAGGGTTCACTGCTTGTTTTGCAGTCCCATGAATTGTTTAAAAAAACCTTTTACTCTAGTGCCATATATACAATCTAAAACTTCCCCTTTAAGCCACATTCAAATAAATGCTGTTAATTACATTTACAATATTGTGCTACCATTGCTACCATCCATTTCCAAAAATTTTCCATTGTACCACATCAAAACTCTGTACAATTTAAGCCTTACCTCCTTATTCCCTACCTCCACTGCTTCCCCTGGTAACCTATATTCTAGATTCCGACTCTATGAGTTTGCTTATTCTAATTATTTCAAGGCAGTGAGATCATACAATATTTACGCTTTTGTGTCTGGCTTATTTTACACAACAGGATGACTTAAGGTTTATTCATGTCATCACATGGATCAGAACTTCATTTTTATGGTGACACATTTTATCTATTCATCAACTGATGGACACTTGGGTTACTTCCATCTTTTGGCAATTGTGAATTATGCCGATATGAACATAGGTTTGCGTATTTGTCTGCCAAAGGGTGTTGATGCAAAGTACCAACAGAAATCTGTTAGCTTTTATAAAGGGTATTTATTTGGGGGTAAAAGCTTATAGTCCCAAGGCCATGGAAAGTCCAAGTCAAGATACCATAAAAGGTACTTTATCACCAAAGTCAGCTGCTATGTGTTGAAACAAGATGGTGGGCGATCTCTGCCTGGTCTCTCAGGGCTTCCTGTATCAGTCTCTGGCATAAGGCTCATTTCTTTCTGGGCCTTCTTAGCTGCTCAGCTGCTCTGTTCTCTTCCGCTGCAAATTATCAGGCCGATGGCTCATCTTTCCCCGGAACCCCAGGATCAAATGTGACAGAGCTCTCTGTCTCTTCTTATGCATTCTTGAATGAGTGCCCCTTTAAAACAGCCCACCAAGGGGGCAGGGACTCAACCTGAGTCATGCCCTACTGATGTGGTCAAATCAAAAGCCCTAAATTGATTTCATCAAGTAAGCTTAAAACCTTTTAATACAATCAAAGGGTATCACACCCAAAGGAATAGATTAATTTACAAACATAATCTTTTTCTTTTTGGAATTCATAAATAATCTCAAACTGCCACAGTGTGCAAATATCTGAGTCCCTTCTTTGAATGCTTTTGGGTATATACCTAGAAGTGGGATTGCCAGGTCATGTGCTAATTCTATACTTAGCTTCCTGAAGAAGTGCCAGACCTTCACAGCAGCTGCACCATTTTACATTCCCACTAGCAATGAATGAGTGTTCCTATTTCTCCACATCCTCTCCAAAACTTATAATATTTTTTCCATCTTTTAATAGTAGCCATGCTAGTGGGTATAAAATGTTATCTCATTGTACTTTTGATTTGCATATCCCTGATGGCTAATGATGTTGAGCATCTTTTCATGTGCTTTCTGGCCATTTCTTTGGAGAAATGTTTATTCATTTCTTTTGCCCATTTTTAAATTGGATTGTTTGTCTTTTTGTTGTTGAGTTGAAGGATTTCTTTATATATGTTCTAGATCTTAAACCCTTACCAGATATATGGTTTCCAAATATTTTCTCCCATTCTTTAGGTGGTCGTTTCACCTTCATGATAAAATCCATTGAGGCACAAACATTTTTATTTTGAGGAGGTCCCATTTATTTATTTTTTCTTTTGTTGCTCGTTCTTTGGGTATAAAGTCTAAGAAATTATTGCCTAACATAAGGTCCTGAAGATGCTTCCCTACATCTTCTTCTAGATAGTTATAGTTCTGGCTCTTACATTTAGGACTTTGATCCATTTAGAGTTGATTTTTTAATATAAAGTGTGAGGTAGGGGTCTACCTTCATTTTTTTGCAACTGGTGATCCCATTTTTCCAACACCATTTATTGAAGGGACTCTTCTTTCCCAGTTGAGTGGTCTTTGCCCCCTTGTCAAAAATCAGTTGGCCATCAATGTGAGAGTGGACTCCTGATCTTTCAATTCAATTCCATTGGTCTCTATGACTGTCCCTGTGCCAATACCATGCTGTTTTGATTACAGTGGCTTTGTAATAAGTTTTAAGATAGGGATGTGTGAGTCCTTCAACTTCATTCTTTTCAGGATGGCTTTAGCTATTTGGGTCCCCTTCCCTTCCATGCAAATTTGAGGGTTGGCTTTTCCATTGCTGCAAAGAAGGTTGTATGAATTTTGGTTGGGATTGCATTGAATTGGTAAATCACTTTGGGTAGAACTGACACCTTAGCAATACTTAGTTTTCTAATCCATGAACATGGAATGTTTTTCCATTAATTTAGGTTTCCTTTGATTTCTTTTAGCAATGTTTTGCAATTTTCTGTATACAAGTCTTTAACATTCTTGGTTAGATTTATTCCTAGATAGTTGATTTTTTTTTTTACTTGCTATTGTGAATGGATTTTTTCCCTTAATTTCTTCTTCTGATTGTTCATTGCTACTGTACCGGCACACTACAGATTTTTGGGTGTTGCTCTTGTACCCAACCACTTTGCTGGAATTAGTTATTACCTCTAGGAGCTTTGTTGTGGATTTTTAAGATTTTCTGTATATAGGATCATGTCATCTGCACATAGGGAAAGGTTTACTTCCTCCTTTCCAATTTGGATGCCTTTTATTTCTTTTTTTTAAATTTTTTAAATTTATTTTTATTTATTTTTTTATTATGGGTAAAAATCAAAATTCTCAAAATACATACAAACATTTGCAAAATGATATATAAATATATATGCATATATGTGTATTTGCTTACAAAAATGTTGTTTATATATGTATATATACATATATTTTAAGAGGTGCTTAGATTACCCAAAATATTACACGGAACCCACTGGGATTCCCATATTGCCCACCTCCCACACCTCCCATCACATCCCACACAAACATCTCCCACAGTGTGGCCCACCACCCTCAATGAACTTACACATCCTGGAGCCTTGCCACCAACCATAGACCACAGTTCACACTGTAGACCACACTCTCTCCCACTCAGTTCTGAGTGGTGTGTGCTGATTTAAAATGGCCTACATCCGTTGCCACAACAGTACTCAGGACAACCTCCAACTCCCAAAGAAGCCACTGTATTTCAACTGCTCGTCCCCTCTCTACCCCAAAAGTGTCAAGTGGCCACTGGTTCCACCTCATTGTTATAATTTCTTGCATTGCTAGAATCACCATATGTGAACAACTGAATACCATCAAGTCCACTCTAGTCCATAGTTCTTCCCCCAATCCTGTGGGGACTGGGATGGTGATGTCCACTCCAACTCCAAGTGAGAGAGGGCTTATATCCCATGGATATGGTGGGTGGGATGATCCTGCCTGCAGATGCAGGCCCTCTCCATTCCCTGGGATGGCCATTTCCCATCGTTGTCTCCTCACCAGGTGACTTGGATGAGTCCATTGAGCTGTAGGGTAGGAGTTGCAGTTCCACCTAGATTTCATGCACACCTGGCACATAGGTAGGCAGGAGGCTCCAGTCTCTGGAAGTATACCTAAAAACTCCAGCATCACATATAGGTTTGAATAGAAGGGACTGGTGAACCATGTGCAGGGAGGACTTATTTGAGTCTAATTCTGTCACTCTCAGGAGCACAGTTTCCAAAATAGAACCCACTGATAAGGCATCAGTCTCTGGGGCTATCCCCCCTTATATAGGACCAGGGTGTCTCCGGAGCTCTCAGGAACCCCACTGAGTGGGGTGATAGGCACTTAGATGTTCTATGAGCTCCTACTGAGCTGTGCGTAAGAGTTACCTCTGGAATGACCTCCCGACTCTCTTTGAAGTCTCTTAGCCACTTGAACTCATTTGTCTTTACCATTTCCCCCTTTTATTCAAGGTCGTTTTCCAGTTGTGTTGCCAGTTGGCACTTGGGAAAAGTTTTCAATTAGCAATAATCGTGCCTCGGATAAACCTCATTGGCTATGATACTGCCACTGTGCGAAGCTGCCAGTTGGCACTTGGTATTAATCCCTCGTTGCCAGGGAGGCTCATCCCCGGGAGTCATGTCCCACGTTGGGGGGAAGGTAATGCAATCATATGCTGAGTTTGGCTTAGAGAGAGGCCACATTTGAGCAACAAGGAGGCTCTCAGGTGGCAACCCTTAGGCGCCCCACAACTGCAGGCTAAGTCTCATTTACAAGAGCAAAGAATCACAAGGGTAGTCATCGATAAAAAAAAAAAAAAAAAAAAAAAATCAGTGGGTCGTCCTATTTTGACAGGCACTGTCCCTACACTCAGAGGACTATTGTTGCTCCCTTGGAGAATGTGACAGAGCTCTCCAGGCTAGGAATTCAGATTCCCTCATTTATTGTGTGATTATCCACCCATTGTGACCATGCCCCATCCCCCGATCCTTTGAATGATTTTGTATATCTTTCATGTATATTCGGATGAACCAATCCCCACGAACCCCCCCCCCATAATCCCTCGCAGTACCCATTGTAACCCTTCTGTGATCCAAATCCTCCATGAACATTTAGTCCATGAAATAATCAAATACACTTACTAGGAAAAAGAAACAAGTGTGATAAGCGTACATGCAAGAGACAAACATAAGGAAACTCGGGAAAAAAAAAAAAAAGAGAGAAGGAAAAAAAAAAACAAATAATCAAACAAAGAACAAAACACTTTTATTTCTTTTTCTTGTCTAATTGTTCTGTCAGGAACTTCTACTACAATGTTGAATAACAGTGGTGACAGTGGCATTTATAAGGTTGATTGTAAATGTTTGGAAATGGATAGAGGTGATGGTAGCACATTATCAGGAGTATAATTAACAGCACTGAACCTTGTGTGTGATTGTAGTTGATAGGGAAGGTTTAGGGTCATGTATGTCTCTAGAAGGAAAGCTAGAAGATGAAACATGGGACTTTTTTTTTTTTTTAAAGATTTATTTTTATTTATTTATACCCCCCTTGCTGCTTGTGCTCGCTGTGTCCATTTGCTGTGCGTTTCTCTGTGTCTGCTTGTCTTTGCTGCGTCTTCTTTCTGCACCAGCTCAGCACACCCAGCTCACCGTGTCACACGGGCTGGCTTGCCCTCACCAGGAGGCCCCGGGAACCGAACCTGGGGCCTCCCATATGGTAAATGGGAGCCCAACCAATCGAGCCACAGCCGCTTCCCAAAACATGGGACTTTATAACATAGTGAACCCTGTTGTGTACAATGAATGTGGTTAATAGTACAAATATTAAAATGTTTTATCTAACCCAGAACAAATGTATGTTACTATTACAAGGTGTTAATAATGGGGTGGTATATTGGGAAAAATACACCTAATGCAAACTATGGCCTATAGTTTACTGTGATGTTTTAATATTTTTGCATCATTTGTAACCAGATCAATGCTAAATTTCAATAATAGGGAGGTATAATGCACATGGGGTTTTTCTGTTTGTAACAATGAAAACGTTATAAATTGTGGTGATGAAAGCACAACTCTGTGATTATACTGATAGCCATTGATTATACACTTCGGATAGATTGTATGGTGTGTGAATAAAACTGCTTTTTTAAGGGTGTATGTGTTGAATTTTGTCAAATGCCTTTTCTGGGTCAATTGAGGTGATCTGATCATGTGGTTTCCCCCCCTTCACATTTACTCTAATAATATGGGGTATTACATTAATTGATTTTCTTGTGATGAACCACGCTTGTATACCTAGGATAGATCCCACTTGATCATGCTGTATAATTCTTTTAATGTACTGTAGAATGCAGATTGCTAGTTGTATTAGCCAGGGTTCTCTAGGGAAACAGAATCAACAGGAGATATCTCAATAATATGAGATTTTATAAGAGTCTCTCACATGACCGTGGGGATGCACAAGTCCGGGTTCTGCAGGCAGGCTGCAAACCAGGGGCTCCAATGAAAGTCCAATGAAGGTCCTGATGAGTTTCTGGGAGAAGTTGGCTGTCCAAAGATGAGCTGGGAAATTCTCTCTGAATGTTGAAATCACTTCCCCTTTTAAGGCATTCAACTGATTGGATAAAAGCGTCATCCATTGCTGATGCAATTTCCCTGATGATGCAGATGTAATCAGCCATTCACCCAGTAAACTCACTGGTGACCAAAGTCCATAAATGTTCTTGTATTACAATTAGCCCAGTGCTTGCTGGACCAAACACCTGGACGCAATTACCTGGCCGAGTTGACACATTAGCCTAACCACACTAGTATTTGTTGAGGACTTTTTTTTTTTTTTAAGATTTTATTTATTTATTCATTTATCCCCCCCCTTGCTGCTTGTGCTCGCTGGGTCAGCTAACCACGCCACGCGGGCGGGCTTGCCTTCACCAGGAGGCCCCGGGAACCGAACCCGGGGCCCCCCATATGGTAAACGGGAGCCCTACTGATTGAGCCACAGCCGCTTCCCTTGTTGAGGACTTTTGCATCTATATTCTTAAGAGAGATTGGTCTGTAATATTATTTTCTTGTGATATCTTTTTCTGGCTGTGATATGAAGGTGATGGCCTTGCAGAATGAATTAGGGAGCATTCCCTCCTCTTCAATATTTTGGAAGAGTTTGAGCATGATTGGTGTTAATTCTAGGAATTTTGGTAAAATTCCCCTGCGAAGCCATCTCTCCTGGGCTTTTGTTTTTTGGTAAGTTTTTTTTTTTTTTTTTTTTTTTTAATTAATTTATTTTTTATTGTGGGTAAAAAATCAAAATTTTCACAATACATACCAATATTTGTAAAATGATATATAAATATATATGCATATATGTGCATTTGCTTACAAAAATGTTATTTATATATATATAAATATATTTTAAGAGGTGCTTAGATTACCTAAAATATTACACGGAACCCACTGGGATTCCCATATTGCCCACCTCCCACACCTCCCACCACATCCCACAGAAATATCTCCCACAAGTGTGGCCCACCACCCTCAATGGACTTACACATCCTGGGGCCTTGCCACCAACCATAGACCACAGTTCACACCGTAGACAACACTCTCTCCCACACAGTTCTGAGTGGTGTGTGCTGATTTAAAATGGCCTACATCCGTTGCCACAACGGTACTCAGGACAACCTCCAAATCCCAAAGAAGCCCCTGTATTTCAACTGCTCGTCCCCTCCCTGCCCCAAAAGTGTCAAGTGGCCACTGGCTCCACCTCATTGTTATAATTTCTTCCATTGCTAGAATCACCACATGTGTACAACCGAATACCATCAAGTCCACTCTAGTCCATAGTTCTTCCCCCAATCCTGAGGGGACTGGGATGGTGATGTCCACTCCACCTCCAAGTGAGAGAGGGATTATATCCCATGGATATGGTGGGTGGGATGATCCTGCCTGCAGAAGCAGGCCCTCTCCATTCCCTGGGATGGCCATTGCTCATCGTTGTCTCCTCACCAGGTGACTTGGATGAGTCCATTGAGCTGTATGGTAGGAGTTGCAGCTCCACCGAGATTCCATGCACACCTGGCACATAGGTAGGCCAGAGGCTCCAGTCTCTGGAAGTATACCTAAAAACTTCAGCATCACAAAAATATGGAACGTTTCACAAATTTGCGTGTCATCCTTGCGCAGGGGCCATGCTAATCTTCTCTGTATCGTTCCAATTTTAGTATATGTGCTGCCAAAGCAAGCACTGTTTGTAAGTTTTTGATTACTGATTCAACCTCTTAACTAGTTATTGGTTTGTTGAGATCTTCTATTTCTTCTTGATTCAGTGTAGGCAGTTTGTGTGATTGTAGGAATTTTTCCATTTCATCTAGGATTTTAAATTTGTTGGTGTACAGCTGTTCATACTATCCTCTTATATTCTTTTTTATTTCACTAGGTTCGGTCATAATGTCCCCCTTTTCATTTCTGCTTTTAGTCATTTTTGTCCTCTTTTTTTCTTCATCAATTTAGCTAAAGGTTTGTCAATTTTATTGAGCTTTTCAAAGAACCAGCTTTTGGTTTTGTTGATTCTATTGGTTTTTTTTGTTCCCAATTGATTAAGAGAAATAATTACAATATAATGAGCAATACTATTTGATTGTAAACATGCATTGATTAAGTTACAAGATTGAGATGCTCTAATAAAGATCCAAATAAACGGGAAAGAAATTTATTTCTCGGTCACAATCTGATCCTAAGCACTCCTAGGATGATAGGGCAGCTCTGTGGTGTTTGGGGCCCACATTCCTTCTATCATGTTGCTTTACCATCCTTAACTCATCCTAAACGCATGGCTTCTAATCTAAGTTGGCTGCTTTAGCTCTCACTAAGCAGGAAGGGAGAGAGGAATGAGGGGAGGCATGCCTGTTTTTTCTAATAGCCTAAGAAGATATGGTATAGATGGTTTATTCTCACATCCTATTGGCTAGAACCAAGTCACATGGTCCAACTCAGTTGCTAATGAGGCTGAGAAAAATATCATTTGACTGAAGAGGCATGGGTTGAACCAAATTTCATATAATTCTATTGATAGAGTAAGAGGGAAGAATACATATAGTCAACTAGCAGTCTCTGGTACAGTCCACCCCCTGATTACCCAAATATCCCGGCTTGCCATTCTTCCTACATATAAAAGACATCCCCAAGTGAAACAACTCAAAGTTCCATCCAGCTCCTGCATTCAGTTCAAAATCTAGGTGATATGCATTCCTCTCCATCAGGACTGCCTGTGGCTCTTTCATGCTAACTAGAATCCTCTGAAAAACATGTTATCTGTGTCTTCTACCTCCCTTCACCAAAACATTGTGGTTATTTAGGAACAGGCTAATAAAAATTAAATTAAGTAATTAAAAAACCTTTCAGAAAAAGAAAGGAAGTGAAACAGCAGTCTTTGGACTCCAGCAATGATGAAATCCTGCTGGGCTAGAGTTGCAGAGATTCCTTGCCCTGGCAGTGAAGTCAATTTCTGGAATATCGTGCTCATTGTCCTTTATGACCTTTGGCTTTGCCCCTGGGAGATTCTTCTACCAGTTATCCCCCATAGCCACATCTGATGTAGTATTGAAGAGTATGTTCTCCTGCAGGTTTAGTTTCTTTGAGGTTGAAGCATTACAGGGCTCTGCAGGCCAGTCTTTTGGATACTTAATCTTTTTCTGGTATATTTCTTTCCATTCAGTTCCTTGGTTAAGTAACCACAGCCATAGATCTTGTCAGTAAAAAGTTCTTTAAGCCTGAAGAGTCTCCACTTTTACTCACTGTTGGTGCATGGATGGATACCCTGAGGCCATATGAAGCAATAGGCTTGGGTTGGAAAGCAACATTATTTGTCTGTGTTTCTGCAGTGGACTTGCTCCAGATGTCTGCTGAAGAACCCTTGAAAAAGGCATTTAAAAAACCTCCATGGGGAGCGGATGTGGCTCAAATGATTGAGTGCCTGCTTCCCACATGGGTGGTCCCGGGTAAGGTTCCCAGTGCCTCCTCAAAAAACAGAAAAAACAACAACAAGCAAACAAACGAAAAAACCAACTCAGAGGAGCTGATGTGGCTCAGTGGTTGAGCACCGGCTTCCCTCATACGAAGCCCCAGTTCAGTCCCCAGCCCCAGTAACTTAAAAAACAAAACAAAACAAAACAAAACAAAAAACCTCCTTTGAAGAAATGTGTTCTATTCCACTCTGTTTTCTAATGGGCTAATGCTTACCTAAAGTTATCTCCCAAATAGGACTTGGCTAAAGGCAGCAAAAAACAGTCAACATACACAAACATTTTTACTTTTTTTTTTTTAAAGATTTATTTTATGTATTTATTTCTCCCCACCCCCTTGTTGTTTGCATTTGCTGTGTCTGTTTGTTGTGTGCTCATCTTGTTTTTAGGAGGCACTGGGAATGGAACTGGGAACTCCTATGTGGCAGGGAGGCGCCTAATCACTTGAGCCACCTCTGCTTCCTGTTTTGTTGTGTCTCTCATTATGTTTTCCTCCTTGTGTCTCTTGTTGCATCAGCTTGCTGCACCAACCCATCGCGTCAGCTTGCTATCTTGGTTGTCTTCCTTAGGAGGCACCAGGAACTGAACCTGGGACCTCCCATGTGGTAGGTGGGAGCTCAATTGCTTGAGCCACATCTGCCTCTCTTTACTTTTTTAAAAACAGTTCTCCTAGAGCTATGAAACTGACTGGCATGAGAACTGCCTTCCATGATATTGCAGGACACAATTTTATCACATTTTAACCACGTTTTGCTATACCATAACAAAAGTCACCAGATTTCCAGCTTGTAGTTCTGTGTCTTTTCTACCCATCATCCAACTACTAGGCAGTGCCACATATTTTGGGAGTATGTTGTTTAGTATCCCATTTCTGATGCTCAATTCTGTTATTAGTGAGAGGGAGGGGGGGAGGAAGAGGGGGAGAGATGATGGAGATAAAAAGATTATAAGGAATTGGCTTATGCATTTGTGAAGACTGTCAAGCCCAAATTCTGTAAGGCAGGTCAGAGGCTTGGAAATTCAGGAGGACTAATGTTGAAATCTTTAGCCTGAGTCTGTAGCAGAGGCCAGGGAAGAGTGGAGGCCAGTCTTGAGGCAGAATTTTTTCTGATTCTGGAACTCTCAGTTCTTTACTTTCTAAGGCTCCAACTGATTGGATGAGTCCATCCACATTGCTGAAGGTATTCTCCTTTACTTAAAGTCAACTGATTGTAGATGCTAATCCATTCTACAAAATACCTCCACAGTAACAACTAGGCCAGTGTTTGACCAAACAACTGAATACCTTGACCAAGCCAAGCTGACACATAAAATTAACCATCACAGTTAGGATACCTTTCCTGGCCACTGTAACAAAGATTAAATAAAATAGTGGTGTAAACAAGATGCGTGTTTATTTTTCTTTCATGAAATGGTCTGTGTATAAACAGTCTGAGGCAGAAATAGTGGATCCGTCTACTGGGGACCCAACTCGTGTCTATCTCATTCCTTTGCTAGTCTCTACACATGGTCTTTCAGCTTGTGAGCTAAGATGGCTGCTTTGATCTTGCCACCATATCCACATCCCAGCCAGGGGAAGAGGGATAGGTCCATTCCTTTCAAGGACATGGTCCAGAAGTTTTATATCTGACTTTTTCTCACGTATTATTGGCTAGAACCAAGTTGTGTGGCTGCACCTCACTGAAAGAGCAGTTGGGATATGTCTTTAACTGGGTAGCTCTGTCCTACCTTTACTAAAGGAAAGAGGGAAGAACAGGCAATTATAACTCTCTGCCATGCAGTATTACTTATTTGGGTCTTGAGCACTTAGTACAGTACATGGCATAGTTTGTCAGCAAATTTTGTTTTGACTCAAGCTCTGCATGAAGACATTTGGGAGCTTAGAGATGGGAGCATTGCTCTGGAGAAAAGCATTCCTGGCCCAGGGAATAAAATGCATAAAGAGACTCGCATTTGCAGCAAGTTTGGGGAACTCCAGTAGTTCAAAACAGCTGATAAAATAAGAGAAGCAGAGACACCGTATAAGAGATAAATAGGGGACAGAACAAGCAGTTCAGTATATTTTTAGCAGGTTAAATTTAAATTTACCTATTAAGAAATGGGGAGTCCCTGACAGCTTTAAAGAAAGCAAAGAATGTGATCATATTTGCATTTCAGGAAGATCCTTTCTGAGGCAGCATGTAGGAAAGATTGGAACAGACTTAGACTAGAAGCAAGGAGACCAATTAAGGAGACTTTTGAAACATGCTTGTAGGGCATGATAAAGATCTGAACTAAGAGGTGTCGCGACTCTAAAATCTAGAGTCTACCACTTATTAGTTATGCAACCTTGGGCAAGTATTTGACTTCTCTGTAACTCATTATCATCATCTGCAAAATGGAGATGCTAATGCTACTCAATTGATAGGTTTTTTTTTTTTTTTTTTTAATTAAATGAATTAGTATAAGTAAAGCACTTATGGAAACACCTGGAAATAAATAAGCTGTCCATAAAGGCTGATTTTAATTATTATTGAACCAAGAAGTTTTAGTGCCTTGCCCCTGGTGCTTCCCCCAAACATGCATTCTCACCTACTTCCTCCAAAGTATGATACATGCTAAACCTTGAATCTCCACTCTTTGAAAATGCTCAGCTTTTTTGTAACCTTTTCAGCCTATGTCCATTTGCTTCTTTTGACTTCCTTATATTTTGTCCTTTCTCTTTTCTCAGTTATTCTCTGTCTAAAACTAAACTTAATAATACGGAGCTTGTGTTTTTGTATCTATTACCTGGGTTTATGGTTATATACAGCAATTTTGTTTTCATGTTTTTGCATTTATTTTTCTCTGTTTTATGACCTTTTTCCATATTTATATGGGCATCTCCATGGAGGACTCTAAGTTACTTCCATTCTAACAGCCCATGGGCCTGACCTTCTAGAGTACTCTTTCTACAGTGGGTAATCAGATTGTGCTGTTATCTTGTGGTTATTGAATTTCCCCATATGTATGTAAAAACTCACATGGTGAATGAACATGCTTTCATTTTGGAACAGCTTTGCATTTGTGGGAGGAAATGCACTTTGGGGGAAATAACCCAAATGAGTCTTACTAGGCGATGGGTGCCAAAAGGTCAGTGATGACTGGTGATAATAATGGGTAGGGTGTGTGTGTGTGGGGGGCATGCCATGCATGATCATGTATGATGTCTGCCGATCCCTTCTGAGACATGTTAGAATGCTTCCCCCCCCACACAGTTCCCTTCCCAAAGGCTCCTTGCACATGGGTTACCCTTCTCTGAGCCATCACCCTGACCACAGAACAAGACACTGCCCCTCGCTTATGCTCTATACTGGCTACACTTGCCCAACCCATCCCATATTCCCTCCTGGGGAGAGCAGGAAGGGGCCATAGAGAGGCATGTTGATGACTCTGTGCTCCTGGGAGGGCTGACACAGTTGAAGTCGGGGACAGGGTAGCATAGTCACTGCAATGGCAGCGAACCAGAGAGTAGGCAGCAGCAGACACCTGGCAATGGTCTGGAAGGACAAAATTATAGTCTCTGTGACACCGAGCTTACTGTCTCCTCCTCTTCCTCCTATTCATATAAGGCAATGCTGTCCAATAGGATTATAATGCAAGCCACATAGGGAATTTAAAATTTTCCCTAGCCACAGTTTAAAAAAAGTAAAAACAGGTGGTTAATTTTAATAATATATTTTATTTAGCCCATTGTATCCAAAATATTATAATCATCAGGAAGTCAGTATAAAATTATTATTTAAAATGTTTAAATATTTGGACTGTCTTCAAAATTCCACATGTATTTTTCTCTTATCTCATTTTGGATTAGTCACATTTCAAGTGCTTAGCAGCCACATGTGGCTAGTGGTTGCCATATTGGACAGTGTAGGTATACAGAATCCTTACCTCTTTTCTTGTGATGACTTTTATATGCAATGACTAGAACCAGATACACACCTAAGATTGTCCAGGGATGGGAATTAGAAGTCGGTGTGTGGATTATTTGTTCATTTTATGCATTGTAGGTAGCAGCAGAAGAGATCAATGTAAAGAATACCCTTTCATAAGAAAGGATAAAATGTAAAAAAGAAAGGAAGGAAAACATTCCCCTGACCTAACACAAATAGAGTCCTCTACACGTGGTATATATGGCATGTACTTCTGGTTGTTGAAGGTCAAGGAAGAGATAAGCCCAAAAAGGTACAGAGAGCTGGGAAATGGGGAACCAACTAAATCAGAGTTTACAATCTGGTTGCCATTTTCACTGAAATTTCCAGCTATACATCTGAAATATGTTTTGTTTTTTGATATACCTTTATTTTTTCCCAGTGGTTATTCAGTTGTCTCAACATCATTGATTGACTAATTCCTTCTCCCCCCAACCCACCTAATTTTAAAGATTTTTTTTTTTAAAGATTTATTTAATTTATTTATTTCTCCCCCCCCCCCTTGTTGTTTGTGCTCACTGTCTGCTCTCTGTCTGTTTGTTGTGTGCTGGTCTTTTTAGGAGGCATGGGGAACCGAACCCCAGACCTTCCATGTGGGAGGGAGGCGCCTAATCGCTTGAGCCACCTCTGCTCCCAGGACTTATTTTTCAAAGGTACAAATCTTATTTGAATTTTATTCCCTTTCTGGTTTTCCTAGTAGTTGGCTCCATTGTTTAACCTATTCTTGTACCAGTATCACAGTGTTTAAACTATTGTAGCTTTATATTATCTGGGGCAGAGTCCATTAATTGTTCCCCACTATTTGTTCCTCTTTCTTTTCAGTAATAATCCCTTCCTCCTAAAATTTAGCTAAATAGATATATGACTGCCAGCTGGGGACTCTGTATCCCTGCCTCCCTTGTAGACCTTATGGTCATATGACTAGGTTCAAGCCAGTGGTAAATGAAAATGAAGTACACAGCTTTCAGGTCATCCCCTTAGAGACAAATCCACTTGGCCTGAACTTTCCCATAGACTGGAATGTGTATGTGGAGGTTAGCATGTTCTTCCATTTTCCAATAGCAACACAAAATGGAAAGAATTTGGATCCCAGAATGACTTTGAAACACTTGACCATTCACCCCTAGACTGTTTGGGGAGAGAAAAAACTTATATCATATTTAACCCCTGTATTTTGCATCTCTTTGCCTATAGCCTAACTAACAAAAAGCTGGTTAAATATTTTTTTCCTATCCAAAAGTAATAGATGTCAATTATAGAACATTCAGAACACAGTGAGTAAAAAGAAAATAGAAATCACTCAAATGACACCATAAAGAATAAATATTTTGGGGACTATAGTTCTGTTTTCTATGGTGATACAGACACATATTATATATTTAGAGAGAGTTTTATATTTATGGAGAGAAATGGATATAGCTATATATGACAAAAATGGGATTGTATTCTAAATGTTGTGTTATATTTATTTCACCTAACAGTATATATCAAGTACTTTTCCATGTTATGAAATATTCCCCCATAATATGAGTTTTCATTGCTGGGATGTAGTATAATTATATATATATATATATATATAGGAGTTATCGGGGATTGAACAGAGTACCTTGTACATGCAAAGCAGGTGCTCAACCACTGAGCTACATCTGTTCTAGTATAATTTATATTTAAAAAGCCATACATTATGGACATCTCCAAATTTTTAACCATCATAAATAATATTGCAATAAGCATCTTTGTAAAAATATATCTATACTCATCCATGATGATTTACATGGGATAAATTCCAACAAGTGAGTTTTCCAAGTCAAGGAATATACAAAATTCTGTTTTTTGATATGGTTTGTCAAATTGCCCTTTGGAAAAGATGTAGAAGTGTAGTGTAGTAGAATATCACTTTCTCTTTAGCCTCTCTGACATTAGGTATTATAGGTTTTTAATTAATAAAAATCCTTGCCAATCCCTAATTTTCTTTGTTTTCAAAGATATTTTAAAGGGAAGTTGGGAGAGATTTCATTGGGATATGTTGGTAAAAGGAAACTGTTGGCTTAAATAGGCTGGAGCTGTGAGGCCTTGAAAAAACAGAGATGAGCCACGTCTTTAATTTCACTGGGTAAAACCTAGGAGAGTCATAAGGTAGTATCAGATAAGATCGAGAGTAAAGCAAATAGGATCATCAATCCATCTGGGGCTAGACTTAGAGATAAAGCCTAGTTATAAAGCCAAGAAACTGAGGAAAGGTGGTGGGGAGAGGGTTTGAAGCACACAGACCAAAATCAAGGCTAAAGTAGCTCTGAATTAGTATTATATTAGTAATATAATGTGGGGAAGAGCAGCCTTTCTAGACTCAGACTGCTTGGGCTCCAATTCTTACTCTGCCTTGACTATGAGGTACATTAGTTCTAGTAGATACATTTAAACAAGGGGCCAGTTGGTGGGGTCTGGTTTCTTAAGCTACCTGGTATCCTGTACAGCATTCCAGTCTCTAAACCTTGGCTCACTGGTGGCTGATCTTTTCCTGTTTCCTCTTCTTCCTCCAGTACCATCTCTCCAGTAGAAAAGCTCATGCAAGCCACAACAGTAATTTTTTTCACTTCTAGAATGAGAATAATAACATAACTTCTTTATATAGTTGTGAGGTTTAAACAGACTAATACACATAAAGTGCTTCTAACAGCACACAGTAGTGCACAATAAGCATTAGAGATTATTGTCATTGTCACTGTCACAGTGATTGCATCTGATACACATGTCCAGTGAGTGTATGAGGGTTTCAGGAACATTTAAGACAATAATTGTTACTTAACGTTTTGCTATAATTATGACTTTTAAAATGCTGTGTGAAACAAAAATAAGAGGCATAACCCTTGTTAAGGAGGAGACAAAATTAGCATTTTTGTGTAAATGATATGACTGTGTGTCTAGGAAACCTAAGAGAATAAATGTTCTGTAATAACCTGCATGACCTTGGGCAAGTGACTTAATTCCATTAAGCTTCGATTGTATTCATCTCTAAATTAGTATAATAAGGATAATTAATTTATAGGACTATTGGGAAAATTGAATGGCAAAATATATGTAAAACACATGGCATAGCGCCTGCTATAAGGCAACTGCCCAATATTGTTAGATACTACTGTAATTTTGTCACTATTATTGTTACTTTTATTATGGCAGCTATATGACATATTTTTAAAAATCAGTATTTCTTCTATATCAATAAAGAGCCAAAATATGTTGGCGGAAAAAATTCCTATTTATAGTAGCAAAAAGTAAAATAAAAACTCACAAAGTTCTTATGAATACTCTTAATAAAAATGTACTAGATTCTATGAAGAAAATCCCAAAATCTACTCAGAAAAATAATAAATTTGAATAAGCAAATGAAACTACCATCTTCTTCAATGGGAAGGTTCAGTATTATAAAAATGTCCACCTTAACAAAATTCCAATCAAGCCCCAACTTAATTTGAGGGGGAAGACCTTTAATGATTCTAAACTAATTTCTTTGGAATAATGCACAAATGAAATAATCTTTGGAAAGAGGTTAAGCAAACTTTCTTTCCATAAGAGTCAAGTCAAGAAGAATAAAAATGTTCACAAACCACATTTTACTCTTTCAAAGTGAAAATAGTTTTATTGATTCCAGTGGGGTGGGTGGGATTCTTTTTCATTTTTTCTGCTCTATTAAATAAAAGAAGGCCAGTGAGAAAATTAGCATTCCTTTTAAGTCACTACACTGTTAATATCTGGGTGTATTTGAGAATTAGCAATCTTTATACCTCTAAATTTCTGAATTTACAGAGTGACATTGAATACAGTATCTTATTTCATACTTGGGGAAACCTCGTGAGGTAGGTTTTATTTGGTATCAGCTCTATTTTATAGAGGGGAAAGCTGAGACTTATGCAAGGAAACTTGATAAGGTTGCAGAGTGAGTCAATAGCAAAGGTCAGAATTGGTTCATTCCTCTCAATGTAACATTTCCTGAGAATCTTTTTGAGTCAAATCCTGTGCCAGGGGCTGGGGATACAGAGATGAGTTAGATGAGGCCAGATCCTTCTCTGCCCTGGATCTCCTTCTTTGTAACCAGGGGCACCCCCTCCCTCTGCCTCTGCGGGCAAGAGCAGGGTGGCCTACACACTACATGGAGTGAGCTCCGGCCCAGGGGATTGTGGGAAGGGCTGACTGCTGGGGTGGCTCTGGCACCTGCAGCCCTCTGGGAAGTTGGCTTCTTCCACCAGCCCTTGCTGTCCTAAGGGCTTCTTTCCCCCTTGTAACAGAGTGTTGTTTTTTTTTTTTTGAAAGATTCCTGACTATGTTTCCTTGTGATAAGCTGGTTTCTGTTTTCTGGACACTTTTTGCCCTGGAGTGAGAGCAGGAGTCACCTCTGGAAGGAGGATATGATGAATGGGAAATATTCTTTCAGACCGGAAGAGGAGGGGTAACCCCTTGTAGCTGGGATCACTGTGGTGGAAGAAGCGGAAAGTAAGGGGATTCATGGTTAGACATGTGTCCTCTCTTCTCTCTCTGGACTGAGACGAGGCCACCCAGCATGGGTGGGGCAGAGAGTATTGTTCCCCCAGCTGCTCTTGGTTCCCAAGAAATGTCACTGGACCTGGAAGCTCCTGCAGGTCTTATGAGAGATGGTTGACTTCAGAGCCATGGTCCTGTGGGTTCCAAGCAGGAGTGAGAGAGGACTTGACAGCAGAGGCCTGGGTAGACCCACAGGCCAGGGCCTGGGAGTGGGGTGTGGCATGGGCTCCATTTCAGAGAGAGCCCAGGGGAGACCCTGTCAGCCAGGTACTGCCTCTAGACCCTGATGAGGCCAGGCCACAGGTTACTTCTCCAGCAAACTGTATTCACCCTCAATGCCAGTATGGCAAGCTGCAACCAACAGATATGGGACATCACCTTAGAGGTCAGAGGAGGCTGGGACACTACACCATCCAAGGACCCTCACCACAGGGTCAGTCCCGCCTCATTCTCCTGGGTGGGAATGAGAAGGAGGACAAAACTAAAATTTATTTATTTATTTATTTAAAATGAAAGAGTAGAATATTTTACCTAAAGACATTTACTCATCCATATAAACATGTTAATCAGCCCTAATGGGAAGTTGAATGGACCAGATATTTAAAGTGTTGGAATAAGCCTTTATAGACATAAAGAAATAGAAGTATTGTAAGAAATAAATCAAAATATTGTAAAGGAACTAAATTTAGCTTTTTTTTCCTGCTCCCAGGAGACGAAGTGGAGTTGGTGTGAGAAGGCGAGTTCTGCTTGTAAATGAACAATCATAGGAAAAATAAACTCCAAATTTCGTGCACATCTGAGTTGTGGTAGAAGTAATTATATAACCTTGCGGCAAGCCAATTTCTGTGATCTGTGAACCAAAAGGTTGCGTTTAGGATTAAATGGGCCTTTGGGAGCTGAAGGTGCACACACAGTCCACAGTTGTCATTCTTATCCCTGTCTTTAGAGAAATTAATTACAGCAAAAATAATAGCAGATAGCACAGGGGTTTCATTTATATATGCAATTTAATACAAACTGAGGGGAGAGGATGTAGCTCAAGTGATTGAGCGCCCGTCTCCCACATGGGAGGTCCTGGGTTCAGTTCCTGGTACCTCCTGAAAAGCAAAATAAATGAAAAAGCTAACTCAGGGAACCCCATATGGCTCAGTGTTTGAGCGCCAGCTTCCCACATACGAGGTCCCTGGTTAAATCTCTGTGGTCCCTGGTACCTTAAAAATAATAATAACAACAAAAAACCATCTGGGTGTTCAAAAGGAAAAACAAAGCTATCCCCATATGATGTCAGTTGTCCTTAGCTTTGCTGGTCAATCTATTAAAAATAGTTCTGTATAGTCATCCCTCAATATTTAACCAAATAAAATGAACTCTTCTGAGACATGCCCTTCTTATTCAAGGTAATCATCCTTTGTATTTTTATAATAACTTGGAGTTTTTATCTGATTCACAAAGTTAATCCTGTGACATGGGCAAAGAAGATACCATCATCGCCATTTTACAGGTGAGGAAACTGAGTCAAAGAAATATGATTTGTCCATAGCTACAGAGGAACTATCAAGCAGGGAAAGGGAAAAAAAAAATTTCAGGCCCTGGGCTTCTGAGTCCTCGCCTATGGTTCATTTTATACCTCTAGTAGTTTTCAAGTATTTATTACTGGAACCTTCACCCCCCCTAAATAAGATGTGTTTCAGAGCTTTAGCATCTAAGGCAGTGTCTGATCAGCTTCTCTGATGCACAAGGGGGTGAGGCATAATGAGTTGGTGTTTAAAGCAGAGAGCCTACCATCAACTCGTGGGACAAGTAATTTGGGGCACAGAGTAAAAAACAAAAACGGCAGTAAGGCAAGAGGAAACATGCCGGTTGAATATAAAGACACAGACATGGCTTGATTTATCATCTTAGAGTGAACTACCACTATTGTTTGGGCAAGTCCTTCAAGGCCAATGGACTGTTTAAATATTCTGACTTTCTGAGATGTGAGCATTCATCTGCCCAGTCGGAATTGAGAGGCTCATGGGCAGATTTTTCTGGTGAAAATATCCCTTACCCATTAAGGCTGGATGCTCTCCACTGCATGAGAAAGCAGGGTGGGCCAGAGAGGCCCTTCTCCAGAAGGTGAGAGCAACGAGGCCACCAACAGAATTTCTTGAGCCGTGTGGCCATATGCGCCTCTGGACAGCTGTCCCGAGAATTATGCCAGTGAGGAGAGGGCCTTTGGTCAGAAATCCTGGCCCAGGCCAAACGTTTTCAAGCTCCCTGCACAGGACAGGTCTGGCCTGGGCTCTGCAAACATCCTGGGGACCCCCTCCTGGACAGAGCCCTACAAAGGAACTCACCTTGTATATACCCCCTCCGAAAGCATTATTTTAAAGTGTTTCATCATAGGAATAATGCCCTAGGTTTAAAAAGTACTCAAAGAGTACAGAATGGCTAGAAGGAAAGCAACAGCTCCCCTCCCACAGTTCCCACCCCCAGCCACCCCTGAGGGAAAATTCTTCTGAACCCTCAATCATTTCTGTTTTTAATTACTATTGTTTGCCTCATGTATTTAAATAATTTGCTAACATTGCTATTTCTCGATAGACTATTTTCTGCAGTTATCTGTTGACTTCCTGCTATGACAGATGAAAATTCAGCCCACTTCCACCAGCCTGCCTCTCCAACCCCTTCTCCCAATAGAGTTATCTTATTTTGAGTTCCTCTGGTGGTTACATTTATAACTTTAAATTAATACCCTTATTTGTTGCTATGCCCTACCTCTTAAATACCCATTTTCTTTCACATCTCTTCTTGATTTCCATTACTCTGTCATCTGCTCCTTCATATTATCAAGGCTATGACTTCTATATTCTACGCTAAAACTATATGTAAATCTTTGGGTTGATTCTAGAAGTTGAAAATCAATTGTGTTTATGAGAACAGTAGCAGATGTTATTGGTTGCCCACCCGACATCCTTTCTACCCCACCACCTCGCCAAACCCCAGTTATTGTTTTTCTCAGGTGTCTATCTGCCTCCACATGGCCATACATTAAGGGGGCGGCCACCTCCATCCCCAGTCAGATCCAGCAGGGTCTAAGTCAGCATTTCTCTGACTTGAGTGTGCCTCAGAATGACCTGGAAGGCTTGTTAAAACAGACTGCAGGACTACACCCACAGATATTCTGACTCACTTGATCTGGAGTGAGGCCCAAGAATTTGCATTTCCAACAAGCTCCTGGGTGATGCTAGACTTGAGACCACACTGTGAAAACCACTGGACCTAGCGAAGCATGGCCATTGTATTAATTAAGGTATTGCTTTGGTGGCCTTAATAGTACCCAAAATAAATGGATGGAAGTTTATTTCTCTGTCACATAAAATTCCAAACTATTAGTGTAAAAGAGATAGGATGGCTCTGCTTTGTGAGATCTTCCTGGGTCTCAGGCTCCCTCTACCTGTTGCTCTGACATCCCCTTGGGAATTGCTCTCATCCTCATGTCTGAAGCTGAACCACTAACACCAAACCTTCGTGCAAACTAGAAAGGGGAAATGAGGCAGTGGAGAGCACGTGACTTCTTTTTGAGGACTAATCCAGTGGTTTCCCACATCACTTCCACTCACAACAGGCCAGAACTTCATCATGTGCCTATACCTAGGTGCAAGGGAGGCTGGGAGAGGTAGCTTCTAGCTTGGTGGTTGTGTACCCAGAAAAATTCAGGGGAGTTCTATTACAGAAAGGAAACATAGAGCGGATGTTGGGGGGCAATTAACAATCTCTGCTGCAGTGGTTTCCTCTTTCCAGAAATTATTTAGGCTTGAGTGTGTGACACAATTTTAGCTAGTGAAATACAAGAGGATGTATGTTGGGGCTTCTGGAAAAGTTTTCCTCTCTCTATGGGGGATATACTAGTGGCTTCTTCTGCAATCTGTCTTGCTGGGTGTGAACCCTGAAAGAGCTGTGATCATCTTGCTACCATGAAGGGAACCAGCCTTTGAATAAAGTCTACAAAGTGAAGGTGGCAGAGAGAAAGATAGAAAGAACCTGTGTGCTTGACGAAGAACCAGAACCATTAAATTCACTAGTCGACCCAGATGTTTCCTTACATCTAGAGCCCATGGTAGTCAGATAATAAATATCTATCGTTTTTAAGCCGCTTTGAGTTGGTTTTCCAGTTGCTTGCAGTCAAATCATCCTAACTATTCTAATTGTCTCCCTTCCTTCCTTCTCTTCCCTTTCCTTCCTTTCCTCCTTCCTTCTTTTCCTTCTTCCTTCTCTCCCTCCCTCCTTAGATTATTCTAAAATCTCAAAGTTAGTATCTCAGAATACTCATTACCTTCCCTTTCCCCCCCGGATAGCTTCTGAAGTCTTTGTTGCTTGCTGTCTGGGTCTGCAGCTATCATCCTGGGACTTCCCTTAATTACTTACCTCGTTTGAATCCTGGATTCCACTGTCTTTTGGTTTACTTTGTTATTTTTCTGAGGCATATTTTCAAGTAACTTCCTAAGAAATGATAGGTGGAAAGTACATTTTCTGAGTCCTCACACATAGGGTCCTGCAGGCATTTAATTCCTTCTCAGGTTTAGTTCTGTGCATATTTCCAGTCAGAGTTTTTTCCACTGTTTCTCTAGTAGCCACTTCTAAAGAAATTTCCTGTCTTCCAGAAATATATTGAAATATTTAGATTGCTGACAGCCCCTTCCTCTTTGCTTAATTGTGCTTTAATTATACCTTTTTTATTTCTGTCATTTTGAAGGAGTCTCTGGGGGGAGAACATTTAAAGAACTCCCCCACAACTCAACAATAAAAAGACAAATAACCCAATTTTAAAAATGGACAAAGGACTTGAACAGCCATTTCTCCAAAGAAGATATACAAATGGTCAATAAGCACATGAAAAGTTGCTCAACATCATTAGCCATTAGAGAAGCAAATCAAAACCACAATGATATACCACTCCACAACCCAATAGAATGGCTATTATTATTTCTTTTAAATAGGAAATAACAGGTGTTGGTAAGGATGCAGAGAAATTGAAACCCCTGTGCACTGTTGGTAGAAATGTAAAGTAGTGGACCATCTGTGGAACTGGCAGTTCTTCAGAAGGTTAAACATAGAATTACCATATGACCTAGTAATCCCACTTCTAGATATATATCCAAAAGAATTGAAAGCAAGGGCTTGGACAGTTATTGTACACCAATGCTCATGGCAGTATTTTTCACAGTAGCCAAAAGGTGGAAGCAACCCAAGTGTCCACCAACAGAAGGATATCTAAACAAAATGTGGTATATCCATACAATGGAATAGTATTCAGACATAAATAGGAATAATGTCCTGATCATGGTACAGCAAGGATGAACCTTGAAAACATTATGCTGAACAAAATAAGCCAGACATAAAAGGACAAATATATGATGCCACTTATATGAAATATCTAGAATAAGCAAAGTCATTGAGACAGAAAGTAGATTAGAGGATACTGGGGACCCAGGAAAGGGGGCAATGGGGAATATTGCTGAATAAGTACAGAGTTTCTGTTTTAGGTGATGAAAACTTTCAGTAATGGAAGGTGATGATGGTGCCACAACATGGTAAAGGTAATTAATGTCACTGAATTGTGCAGAGATTAAGATTGCAAATTTTATGGTATGTATATGTGGCCACAATAAAATGTAATATGAATATACCATATATATAATATCCCTCCTGGGGTCTGAGTAAGCACCTCTTAATAAAACTCAGTAATATTGCTACGATAATATTTAAGTGAGAGGAATAAATAAAGACTTTTTAAAAAATGCCCAGGAGGTATCACTATCACAGCAGAATAGAGCTACATTAGTTCCTCAAAAACATGGTCTCCCTGAAAACAATTTCAGAGCACCAAACAGCTCATTGTTATGAAAATAGCTCTTTTTAGTATGTAAAGATTACCTTCAGAGTACAGCCCTTTTTGTAGACTCTCTGCAAAAAAATAACTAAAATAAGATAGAGCTTGTCTCAAGGCCCAGTTAACCAAACCTAACTACTGTCCCTTAAATCTTTTTTTTTTTGTTTTTGTTTTTACCGGGAGGTCCCGGGGATCGAACCCAGGTCCCTCCATATGGGAGACGGATGCCCAACCATTTGAGCCACATCCATCCCCCATGTCCCTTAAATCTTTATACTAAATTGTTTCATTACTGATGATTCTTCCAGAAGCATTTAGCAGCCCACTATGATTAGAAGCACCTACTATGTACTAATCTCACATTTCTTTTAGTAGATCATAGATTATATCAAATATATAAACAGGGCTGTCTCATAAATGCAAGTAATTAAGGTTGTAGTTATTAAGATATTGTATTCTTTATAAGAATGAATGTCAATTTTCAAGACAGTGAAACTGTTCTGTATGATACCCTAATGATAGTTACATGACATTATCTGTCAAAACTCATAGAACTGTATATACAAAGAATAAACCCCAGTGTTAACTTTAGACTTTAGTTACTAATAATGTATTAATATTGGTTCATCAGTTCTAACAAATGTACCACACTGATGCTAAATATTAATAATAGGAGAATCTCTGTGTGAAGGGGGGACATATGGGTGCTCTCTGAACTTTCTGCACAATTTTTCAATAAACCTAAAACTGCTCTGCTAATAAAGTCTATTGTGAAAACAAAAAAGAATAAGTATGTCAGCAGAATCTGAATTCTCCCTGGCTGAAATAATGACCCACCTAATTTATAGCACAGGGTCCTGAATGTCTAAAACCATTAGGAGGGACAAAGTTGAATTCCAAAAATCCACATGTTTACATGTGGCTTGCACAAATAATTTTTTCTCATAGTTGCAATCCAATAGCCTTTATGGTTTTATTTCCCTTATCTATCACCTTCCCACATCTTCGACAGAGATTTTGTGTGAGGTAATATCATTTTCCAGTTCTCCATGTTAGTCTTCTAAAGCAGGACATATGGAAGTTCATTCATTTAAGAAAGGTAACCCGAGTATTCCCCAGAGCCTCCAGCTTTCATTGTGCTCGTGTGTGTGCACTTACGAGTGTATGTACAGCAGGCAGAGGGAATCCTTTTATTTAAAACCTACACAAATAGAATGAACTCCCATCCTGCTTGTCTGCAGCAACTCCAGTTTTCATCCCTACCATTTCTGTGTATCCTTCAGGATGACTGATGGCTGCTTAGCCTTTCTACCCTTCCATCCTGGTTGTCAACTGTCTCCTGTCACTCCCACCACACCTCTGAACTTCCCTGCCATTCACCTCTGGCTTTTTCATAACCATTTATCCACAATGCCTCCCTCTCTCTAATCTCTCCAATCTCTCCACACACACACACACAAACACACACCTGAAAGGGACCCTGTGCTATAGCCTAGATAGCCCTCAGAGAATCCTTTCTCTTATTTCCCAAAGGATGGAAGTCAGGGCTGCCATTTCAACAGCCTTGGCCAAGGTTTGAAGCTAATAAACGTGAACTGTTTTGCAGAAAAGGAACAATGAAGGCTGGATATCTATTATAATGCTAGTAGCATCCTTTGGCCATACCCTCAGGCTATCTCTTCTCTACCCCAGCCTACTACCATGTTGGTCCTGTAGGTCCTCTCCTGTAGCCGTTGGACAATTTGATGTAATTATGAATTCCAAAAATATAATTGGATCATGCTTTTAAACTGATCTGTTCATCTGGGCATGGTTAAGTTATGATTAGGGCATTGAGCCCCACCCCTTGGTGGGTGGGGGAATGGAATATAAAAGGCAAGGCAAAGGACAGAGGGAGCAGTTTTTTGAGAAGCAGTTTTGATGTTGGAGTTTTGATGTTGAAGAGAACGCCCCAGGAGAAGAGAAGTGAGCCCGTTCGCCTGAGAGTCTACAGCTGACCTTGTGGAGGAACCAGAGGAGCTAAGCCCGGAGAAAAATGCAGCCCCGGGAAGAGAGGAACCCAAGAAGCCTGAACCCTGGCAAACGTCTGCAGCTGTCTTGTTCCAACACGTGGCAATGGACTTTGGTGAGAGAAGAAACTTAACACTTTATGGCCTGGTATCTGTGGACTTCTACCCCAAATAAATACCCTTTATAAAGACCAACCCATTTTTGGTATTTCACATTAGCACCCCTTTGGCTGACTAATACATCTCCAAATACCTCACCCCTACTACCTTCAAGTACAAGAAGAAAAAAAAAATCTCTGCTCAAAATGAAATTACCACCCTTTCACCCCTTGCATTTATATTATTAAAAGACACATTAATGTAACAGCATTTCATTATGTCATTAAACCCCACCTACTATCTCAGTGCACTTGAATTACTCCACTGCTAGGCATCCCTATGAACAGTGAACTGAATGGGCTCAGGAAAGTGCCTCCTAAAATAAAATAAAGGCCTCCTCAAGCTTCTACTTTGGGATGCAAGCACTGCTCCAGTTTTAAACTGGCATTTAAAGTTCTTCCTGCTACCACAAATCAACTGGAAGATGAAACAATTATAAGAATATATGCACCTAACAGCAGAGCCCCAAAACATATGAAGCAAATACAGATTTGGAGGGAGAAATTGATGGTTCTACATTAATACTAGGAGACTGTAATATACCACTCTCAGTATGGATAGACCATCTAGACAGAAGATCAATAAAGAAGTATAAGACTTGAATGATATGCTAAACTCAACTAGACCTAACATTTATAGAACACTGCACTCAACAAAAAAAGAATAAACCTTCTTTTCAAATGGACATGGATCATTCTCTAGGATAGACCCTATGTTGGATCACAAAACAAGTCTCAGTAAGTTCAAAAATATTGAAATCATACAATGTATTTTCTCTGACCACAATAGAATGAAGCTAGAAATCAGTAAAAGAGGGAGAAATGGAAAATTCACAAATATGTGGAAATTAAACAGCATACTCTTAAACAACCAATAGACTAAAGAGTAAATCAAAAGCAAAAGTAGGAAATATCTTGAAGCGAATGAAAATGAAAATATAACATACCAAAGCTTATAGAAGGCAGTGAAGGCAGTGCTGAGAGGAAAATTTATAGCACTAAATGCTTACTTTAAAAAGAAGAAAGACTGCAATCAGACACCTAACCTCAAAACTGGAAGGGAAAAAAAAAAAAAAAAAAAAAAAAAAAACTGGAAGAAATAGAAAAAGAAGAGCAAACTAAACCCAAAGTGAGCAGAAGGAAGGAAATGACAATGATTAGAGTGGAAATAAATAGAGAATTTAAAAAACAATACAAAGAATCCACAAAACCAAAAGTTGGTTCTTTGAAATGATCAATAAGCCTTTAGTTACAGTGACAAAGGAAAAAAGAGAGATACAAATAACAAAAACCAGAAATGAATAGGGGGCATTACTACCAATCCTGTTGAAATAAAAAGGACTATAAGGTTACTATGAACAACTGTATGCCAATAAATTAGATAACCTAGATGAGATGGACAAATTCTTAGAAACACACAAACTACCTACACTGAATCAAGAAGAAATAGAAGCTCTAACAAATCAGTTACTACTAAAGAGATTGAGTCAGTAATCAAAAACCTCCCTACAAAGAAAAGCCCAGGACTATACAGCTTCACAGGGGAATTATACCAAATATTCAAAGAAGACTTAACTCCATTTCTGCCCAAACTCTTCCAAAAAATTGAAGAGGAGGGAACACTCCCTAACTCATTCTGTGAGGTCAATATCACCCTCATACTGGGAGGCGGCTGTGGCTCAATCAGTGGGGCTCCCGTTTGCCATGTGGGGGGCCCCGGGTTCGGTTCCTGGGGCCTCCTGGTGGGGGCAGGCCCGTCCGCGCTGCGTGGTTGGCTGACCCGGCGAGCACGGGCAGCAAGGGGGGGATAAATGAATAAATAAATAAAATCTTTAAAAAAAAAAAAAAAAATATATATATATATATATCACCCTCATACCAAAGCCAGACAAAAATCCTACAAGAAAAGAAAATATAGATGAATATCTCTTTGTAAATAAAGATTCATAAATCCACAACAAAATGCTAGCAAACCGAATCCAACAGCATATTAGAAGAATTATACACCATTATTAAGCGGGATTTATCCATGGCATACAACGTTGGTTCAACAAAAGAAAATCAATGTAGTACACCTCATTAACGGAATGAAGGGGAAAAAAAACACATGATCATCTTAACTGGTGCAGAAAAGGCATTTGACAAAATCCAGCACCCTTTCTTGATGAAAACACTTAGAACACTAGGAGTAGAAACTTCCCCAACATGATAAAGGGCATATATGAAAAGCCCATAGCTAACATTTTACTTAATGTAAAATCAGGAACAAGACAAAGATGCCCATTGTGATCACTGTTATTCAACATTATACTAGAAGTTCTAGCCAGAGCAATTAGGCAAGAAAAAGAAAAAGCATCCAAATTGGAAAGGAAGAAGTAAAACTTTCCCTATTTGCAGATGATATGATCCTATATACAGAAAATCTTGAAAAACCCACAAAAAAGCTAATAAGTGAATTTAGCAAAGTTGGCGTAGTACAAGATCAATATCCCCCAATGAAATGAAAAATTGGAAGAAGAAATCAACAAAAAATTGCGTTTACAATAGCAACTAAATGAATCAAATATCTAGGAATAAATCTAAGCAAGGATGTAAAGGACTTGTACACAGAAAACTACAAAACATTGCTAAAAGAAATCAAAGAAGATGTAAATAAATGGGAGGGCATTCAGTAATCATGGATTAGAAGACTAAATATTGTTAAGATGTCAGTTCTAACCAAAGCAATTTACAGATTCAACACAATCCCAATCAAAATTCCCACAACCTACTTCGTAGCAATGGAAAAACCAATCATCAAATTTATATGGAAGGGTAAGGGACCCCAAATACCTAAAGCTATTTTGAAAACGAAGAGTGAAGTTGGAGGACTCATACTTCCCAATCTTAAAGCGTATTACAAATCCACTGTAATCAAAACAGCATGGTACTGGCATGAGGACAGACATATAGACAAATGGAATAGAATCGAGAGCTCAAGAATCCACCCTCACATTGATGGCCAACTGATTTTTGGCAAGGTGACAATGACCATTCAATTGGGAAAGAATAGTCTCTTCAACAAATGGTGCCAACTCAAGAAGAAATAGATCTCAAAAAACCAATTACTAGTAATGAGATTGAGTCAGTAATCAAAAACTTCTCAGAAAAGAAAATCCCAGGACCAGACAGCTTCATAGGGGGAATTCTACCAAACATTCAGAGAAGACTTAACTACAATTCTGAAAAAAAAAAAAAGGATGATCCCTACCTCACATTATCTACAAAAATCAACTCAAAATGGATCAAAGACCTAAAATAAGAGCCAGAACTATCAAACTCCTAGAAGAAAACATAGGAAAGCCTCTTCAGGACCTTATGTTAGGCAGTGATTTCTTAGACTTCACACCCAAAGCACAAGCAACCAAAGAAAAATATATAACTGGGACCTCATCAAAACTAAAACTTCTGTGTCTCAAAGGACATTATTATTATAGTAAAATGACAACCCATACAATGGGAGAAACTATTTGGAAACCACATATCTGGTAAGGGTTTAAGACCCAGAACATATAAAGAAATCCTTCAACTTAATAAAAGGCAAACACAACACAATTTTAAAAATGGGCAAAAGACTTGAATAGACATCTCTCCAAAGAAGATATACAGATGGCCAGAAAATACTTGAAAATATGCTTAACATCATTAGTCATCAGGGAAATGCAAATCAGAACCACAATGGGATATCATTTCACACCCATTAGAATGGCTGCTATTAAAAGAAATGGGGAAAAAAAACAAGTTTTGGAGAGGATGTTGAGAAATAGGAACTCTCATTCACTGTTGGTGGGAATGTAAAATGGTGCAGCTGCTGTGGATGACAGTTTGGTGGTTCCTCAGAAAGCTGTTAGGAATACCATATGGCCTGGCATCCTACTACTAGGTATATACCCAAAAGTATTGAAAACAGGGACTCAAATAGATATTTGCACACTGATATTCATAGTGGCCTTATTCACAATTGCCAAAAGATGGAAGCAACCCAAGTGTCCATCAACTAATGAATGGATAAATAAAATGTGATAAATTCAATGGAATATTATTCAGCCATAACAAGGAATGAGGTCCTGATGCAGGCAACAATATGGATGAACTTTGAAGACATGTTGAGTGAAATAAGCCAGAAACAAAGGACACATATTGTATCATCTCTGATTAGAAAAAAAAACTAGAATAAGCAAACCCATAGAGTAGGAATCTAGAATATAGGTTACCAGGGGAGAGGTTGAGGAGAGGGAAAGAGAAGTTAAAGCTTCAAATGAACATGGTTCCTATTTGGAATGAGGGAAATGATTTGTTAATGGATGGTGGTGATGGTAACACAATATTGTGAATGTAATAAACAGCACTGAAATATATATCTAAATGTGATTAAAAGAAAACGTTAGATTGTATTTATGGTAACAGAATAAAATTATTTTTAAAAGTCCATGGAACTACACTATATAAACTGTGGACCTTAAGTTAAACCATGGACTTTAGTTAATAGTACAATTATAAAAATGTGCTATCATCCGTTGTAACAGATGTTCCACACCAGTGCAAATGTTGGTGGTGGGGTGGTGGGTGGGAATCCTGTATTTTAACCATGATTGTTTTGTAAACTCACAACTTCTCTAATAAAGAAAAACCAGTCTTCCTGCTACCAAAAATCTTTCAACCATATCTACTGAGGACCTATTATGGGTCATGTATTACCATATTAGTGATGTGATTCGTTCAAAAGACTAAGACCTTTTGCTAGTCTCCCTTCAGAGGTTACATCTACATAGTGGGGACCACCCACTGGATATGGATTCTAGTCCTGATTCTGTCACATGTTAGCTATGAGACCTTGGGCAAGTCACCAGTGCTCTCAGAACTTTAGTTGCCTCACCTCTAGAATGGGGATAATAATACCAGCTTTGTCATGTATTAAAGATTTTGTAAGGAGCAAGTAAAAACGTTTGTTAAGGAAGCAAGTACTATGGATAGAGTTGATGGTAACACATTACGGTGAGTAGAACTAATGCAGCTGGCTTATTAATGAGATTGTGGCTGAAAACGGTAGTCTAGGGATGTAAATGTCAATTGAAAGTAAGCTAGAAAAATAATCTAGGGACTAAATAACACAGTGAACCCTGAGGTGGATGAGAATTGTAGTTAATAGTACAAATACAAGAGTGTCCTGTGAACAAGAATGGATGTCTGTCACTATTGCATGGTGGTAATGTGGAGAAGCATGGGAAAATACAATTAATGTAACCTATGGACTATAGTTAACAGCAATACTGTAATATTCTTGCATCACTGCCAAAGATGTAGTGTGCTAACTGTGGATGGATTGGAAGGGATATACCAAATATATGCTGTGGAACACGGTTGGTAGTAACAGTCTGATGGTGTTATCTCGTGATCTGTAGCAAATGTTCCACATTCATGTGGTGTGTTGGTGGAGGGGTGTTGTGTGGAATTCCACACATGTGAATAACTATTTTGTAACTTTACAACCTTTCTAATAAAAATTTATTTTTTAAAAAGTGAGTGCTTATAAAATTGTATGCAAATTATACTGTTTTCACTATTAAATCTTAATTTAGTTTAAGAGATTCTTGTGATGAGCAGACACAGTGTGGAAAGTATTCTTTATGGATTCCAGGAGGTTTCTAGAAACTGGTTGGGGAATGGAAAGAAGAAAGGGACACTTTTGAAAGCAGGGTCATTCATAATGTCTCCTTGCCCAGTTCCCAAAGTTAATAAAAGCAAAACGTTAGATTGTACATATGGTAACAGAATAAAATTATGGGGAGATTGGGGTGCTGTATAAATGCAGAAGGAGACGCCAAGGAGAGAGCTCACTAGGTGGGTACACCATCTGAAAATTGGAGCTCCAGCTCCTGGATAGCAGTCAGGTTTCCTGGGCTCAAAACCTTGCACTGACACTAGCAGCAAGACCTACGCAGAGATAGTTAACCTTCCTCTGCCTCAATTTCCTTATTTGTAAAATGAGGATTATAATAGTATCCATTTCTTAGTGTTTCTTTGACAAGTAAATGAGCTGATATATTTGAAACCCATTGAAGGGTACAGGCAAATAAATATTAACTCAATATATTTTAACCACTATTATATCTGGGTAGCCTAATGATGGATTTATCCCAGACTGGAGACTGATCTGCTTAAGCTCAGCATACTTAACTTAAACCTTTCAGTTTAATGATTGTACCTTATGGTTCTGCCAGTGAGTGGTGTGAACTAACCCCCGTAATCATTGCTTTTTTTTTTAAGATTTGTTATTTATTTATCCCCCCCTTGCTGCTTGCGGTCACTGGGTCTGTTTGCTGTGCATTTTTCTGTGTCTGCTTGTCTCCCTTTGTTGGGTCATCTTGCTGCACCAGCTCGCCCCGCTGCACAGGCTGGCTTGCCTTCACCAGGAGGCCCCGGGAATCGAACCCCAGGCCTCCCATATGGTAAACAGGAGCCCAACCAATTGAGCCACAGCCGCTTCCCTAATCATTGCTTTTTCACTCTTGCTTGCTATTTCTTTAAATGTAAGCATTCATATATTTTCTGATGACTATGCACTTCTATAAACATCTTAGTTTTTATTCACTCTCTCATTATTTGTTCTCCAGATTTCATATATTATGATGGTTCTCTCTGCAACAGTTCTCTACTTCTGTCTTCATTAGAGAGGGACAGAGAAGGAGGTAGAATTGTCTTGTGAACAAAGTTCTCTTTGAACATTCTCAAATGCTAAGTGGAGTATGTATATGCAGTTGTTTTCTGTTGATTTCTTGACTCGTATCCAGCCTTCGGCTTTCTTTCCTAGATTTTCTCCCCTGGCTCCATCTCACCAACAGTTTCCCACTTTGTGTTTATGTAATTTGTTCTTTCCATATCCAATATCCACAAAAATCTACCCCTATCACCTCAGAATTTATGAGGGCATGACTGTCACAGCTGAACAGTAGAGGTGTTGTATCTTGGGCCCAACCTGTAAACTATATGAGCTCTCAGGACATGTGCATTTACTTTAGAAAGAATGTCAGTTAGGGATACAAAACGTTACTCCCTTAGTTGAATGAACTCAAAACTCTCTGGGGTGAGGAAATGGGAAAGGTTGGTAGGCAGTTTCAGGTTGAACCTGTTTGGTTTCTTTTTGCTGTGGTGAGGTGACCACAGTTTTAGGATTTGCTTTTCTGTTCTGAAGTTTCAGAGCTTCCATGGTGAACTTCGAGGTGAATGAGGTCGCAGAGGTGACTGTCTCACTTTATCTAAACAGGGGACTGCTTTGTCAACCAGACAGTCCAGCCTAGTATTCTAGCAGAGAACGTTATGCTCTCTAACAGTCAGAACTACTTGCTAAAGCATCACTCTCCTGTGCCAAGAGACCCAGTAAGCCTAAGAACCATAAATTGGCTATAGAGAATCCCAGCAAAGGGTGTTAACTGTGTTACCACGTATTTTTATCAGGGTGTACAAATCTGTAATGCATTAGTCTACTCTGGGATATATCTGCCACCAGGAGTCATGCCTCCTGGTCAGGAAACCCTTCACTTGACACTGATGCAGAGAAGCACAAGCTTTCTACCTTCCTTTCCTTTTTCTAGAATTCCATTGATTGGCACTTCAAAGAATAACACCCCATCTCTTATCTCCTTTTGGTATTAACTTAATATTTCCTTTTAATCATTTAAAAATGCATGTCATGTTCACTTAATATGTGATGTATTTAGAATATAAATACTGTTTATTCCCACTTAGCATATTTATCTGGGGCATTTTCCCATGTCATTAAAAATTCTTTGAAAACATGACGCTTTCTGTCACAACTTACGTCTGATGATTGCTTTACTACTTCTTTAGCTTTGACATTTGGATTGTCACTTTTCAGTATTGCATCTAATTCAGAACGTTAGCTCCCTCACCTACATGGATGACTCTGGGCAAGTACATAGCCAACTATCACATAAAATTCAATAAAATCATATTAATGAATAAAGTAAGAAAAACATGTCATTCAGGTGTGTTTGTGTTTAAGGCCAGTCATCTTAATTAATGCCCACATCCTCTTCCAAGGGCCGTTCACCCTTGGATGGCTGCAGCCGCAGAAGCAGATCTACGGGGCCATGTTCGAAGGACACCACAAGATTGCACCCTTATCATTCACAGCTGATTGGATCTGGGTGGACACCTAACCCAAGGGCCTGGTGTGGACCAGTGGGAAGAGATGAACTGGGTCAACCTAAGAAATTGTGAGAGAAGGAATCACTTATCTGAAGGAAAGTAGGTGAGGAGATGCACACAGAGAAGCCTTGAGATGGAAAACACATTTGGAGAGCGAGACACTAGAGTGCTACCCCTTGATCTTGAGGAATTTACTTAACTCCTTTAAAACACATTTTCTCATCAGTGTATTAGAGATAATCACACTTACCTCATTGGGTAATTGGGAGGATTAGAAATGTTCCTTATAAAGTGTAGGTGACATAATAAGCAACAAACAGTGGCTATTATTACACATAGGGTTTTTTTTTTTTTTTTTTTTTTTTAAGGAATAAGTACAGTATTATCTTCTAAAACCATCACTTGTAATGAAGAACGGAGTGCATGGAGAAAGTAAAGGGTTTCTGCAACATAAGAACTAGATTTCAGATTCTTAAGACACAGTCTGTTTTAATCACCAGTGTTCATACTCGGTACTTAGCACAGTGCCTGGCCAATCTTAAGTGCTCACGTACTGCTTTCAATGAATAGCTTCAAGGCAAGACTTTTCTTAGTTGATTGAGCATTTTTGCTACCGTAATTGCCCTGTCATGTCAGTGTAGATTCACTTAACCTGTTGTATGTTGAACCAGTGCAGCAACTATAATTTCACTTTGAAGATTGGGATTTACGAGGTCATTTTTTCCCCATTCTTTTCATTTACTTCTCAGTGTCCACCATATTTCACACGCATGTGAAACAAAAACAAAAGACCTTTCATAAAAGTAACTTCCCTTTGTCTTAACTCCCCTCCCTGAAATCTAGTGAGAAGGCTAAAAAAAAAAAAAAGGAATCACAAAGGAGATGAAAACACACAAGCCTATGCTAGTTCCTCAAATATTTAGCCAGATACAAATATTGATATTTAGGTGAAAAGCTTCTGAAAAGTCCTGCAAATAACCTTTCACTAGAGGCAGGATGAGCCGGGAGGGGAAGGGAACACAGCTAGGGCACATTTCCATACCAAAGAATGTGAGGTGTGGTAGACATCTGTTGCTTTTGTCTTCCCAAACAACATTGTCTTTACATTGGGGAATTGGGCTTCACAGATCCCATAGGATTCACATGGGACTGGCTACAGGGTGGGTACACCATCCTCCCTGCCCCAGGTTGACACTATCCAAGTGGGCATCAGCCCAATAAAATCCAATCCTGTTTCTTCTGAGAGATTTGATATATGAAATACTGGGGAGGAGAGGGAGTGTCTCACTTTGATAAGGTTATAAGTAGAACCGGGCTACCAGTAACCATCTTTCCTGCCACATATAATGAGCATATTTGTATCAGAAGAGAATGAGGCCTCATGCAAAAGGAAGCAGGGACAAACATAACCTGAGAGGAAGAGTGGGAAATATAATCTTGATGACATCATTTGAACACCTGAATACACCTGTGACTAAAGCCTTTGTTTGGTTGAGCAGATTGCAAGGGTAGAAAATGAGTTCTAACGTCCCCACCCCCACCCCACTCCCAGCTTCTGGCTTGGTAAGGTGGTAAAAGGTTTTAAAAAAAGGAAGTTACTCTGCAAAATCACAGGAGGAAGAATTTGGAACTGGTGCAGCCATCTGAGATGAAGGAGATAAGGAACAGATGTGGGAAGAAGGAGGGAAAAACAAGCATAAGGGAGATGGTAAGAAAACCACATCCCTTATGATATAACCCCTCTTTGTATCTTTTCAAATTTTAGGTAAATTCAACTACAAATCACTTAAATACTGATGTCAGTTGATTTCTTGGGAAAACTAATTTTTAATATTATGAGTTTTGTGTCTGTAGGGATAGGAGAGGAACAGAGACACAGGATGTAGTTGAAATTGTAAGCACTTCAATCTTTATGGGTCGTAGTATTAGCTGGGGACTTAATCAGTTATCTAGATCATCAAAGGCCAAAGACCTTAGCTAGCATATGAGTTACAGATGTTAAAAGAAGCAAGGAAGATTCAACACACACATAATAGGTATTCCTAAAAAAGAGAGCAAAACAAATGTAACAAAATGATTCAAAGATTTAATAAAAGGATATTCCCCCCAAAGAAAAGATCTAAATCTTCCGGTTGAAACAATGTGTCTGAAAAAAGTGATGAGTTCCACCAAAATCAAGATATATCCTGATGAAGAAACTGAATTCCAGGGGTGAAAAATGTCTTACAAGCATCCAGGCAGAAGAAATTTGTCACCCCTAAAGGATAGAAGAATCTATCAGACAAGTCTTAGATTTCTAGCCACAACAACACTAGGTGAAGATAATAGAGTAATGTAGAGAAGAACACTATGACACAAGAATTCTTAACGTAGCCAGAATATCTAAAAAGGCATTCTTAACTATATAAGAACTTCGTGATTTTAGCATAAATAAAATCTTCCTGAAAAATCTGCTTTTCAGATATTCTGGCTAGGTTAAGAATTCTTGTGTCATAGTCTTTCTTCTCTACATTACTAGTGGATTTCTTTCTTTGTTATCTGAAAGAAGGGTCAACTTCAGAATTTACAAATGGAAAAGTTGTGAGAAAGACAGATTGGTGGTAAATATTGTATTTTGTTTAACGTAGAATTAAATCATTATAATTGTGGTACCTATTGTTTCCGAGTAGTATGATTACTAAGATTTCTGGAAAAAAATGTATATTTATATTTATACAATGAAAATATAATTGTCAATAATAGACTGAGATAAAAACCCTCAACATGCCACAAAAAGTGAAAGATTTGCAGCTGACCAACAATGGCAGGCAAAATTGATATGTCTCCTTTCTTCCCAGGTTCTACTGAAATCACTGAAAAGCACCAAAAGATCATAAAACCATAAGTATGCTGGAAAGCAAAGAAAGGGAACTAACCACAAAGTTTGAAATAATCATGGAAGAAAATAGAAGAGTTTTCAGGGTCAAAATAAGGGGCCAGAACCACAGTCCTAAACATCAGGTATAAAAGAGATTTTTCCGAGGGAAGCCTCTGGAGACATCCCAAACTCAGTGTCAACAAATCCAAAACACTAGAGAAGAAGTAACATCATGCCAGTTCATGTCTAGCTTTTCCTTCCCCTTGGAATTCTTGGAATCCAACTTCCTCTCAGAACCCAGCTGCTACCCTGTGAGAACCACAAGGCACAAGGAAGGCCAAGTGAAGGTGCTCCAGTCAGCAGTCCTGGCTGAGCTCCCAGCCAATTGCCAGCATCAACTGCCAGCCATGAGGATGAGCCAGCCCAATCGAAAGTTCAGATGACATCACTTGGCACAGGAAACCTGCCCAGCTGAGCCCAGTTAATCCACAGAATCATTGGATGTTCTTTCAGTCACTAAGTTTTGGGATTATTACAGAGCCATAATTAAACAAAACAAGGGCCCTGAGGGAATAATTGGGCCAGTTGAACTCTACCCTATCCTTTTTTCACTCAACAAAGATTTGGGGAGATGGGCCAAGGAGAAGATGATCAGCTTTGCATTTCCACCTCTTTTATTATATTGTCATACTTGATATAGCAAGCAGGTATTACTTTTCTAATATGAAAAATATGAAATAAAGAACATTTTAAACCATTTATAAACCTGGATATATTTTGTGATCTATAGCCTGAATACATCTTCTTATTCATACTAATGAATAATTACTGCAATTTACTGTAAATATTTGGCTACAAAGAAATCCTTGATAATATCCCCAAAGAAGAGAATACATCCTGTTTCTCTGATAGTAAATATAACAAAAAGTGTCAAAAACGGTGGTGGTGGTGGGGAAACAAACCTGAACAAATTGGAAACTTTAAGTGATGATTAGTAGAAAATAATAATAAAATACATATCAAAACACATGAGGCAAAGTTAAGGTAATATGAAGAGAAAAAAATTCATGGTCTCCAATGTTCTCATTCCTTATAGAGGAAAAATAAGAACTATTCAATAAACAAATAACTCGAAAAGCTTGAAAAAGAATAACAACAATATTCTAAAGAAAGCAGAAAGGAAGAATAACAATAAATAAATTAATGAATTAGAAGATTTGTTAAATAACTTGATGAACAATTCTTGGAACCCAAGAACAAAAACAAGACCTATCCTATAAAACCAAATTAGTAATAACTAGCCTAGTCATGGGAAAATTGGAGAAAGCATCATACACAAAGAACAAGAAAGGCGCAAACACACCCTGCCCCGGACGTTCCACTACCCCAGACTGTGACTGCTGGTACAGACTCCATTTCTTCATGTGTTTCATTTGAGAAGCACAGCTAAGACTGGCATTAACCCTGACAGATGAAAATTCTGAGAAATGAGCCAAGACTAAACAGCATTCAAATTAATGTGAAGTCCTTGGCACGGGACGTTTCTATAGAGCAGTTGAAGATTAAGAAGCACACATCAGTATGCTACTGAAAGCTGACATCAAAGCAACAGGTTTTGTCATGAAGAAAGAACCAATCCCATTTGACTGGTTACCAGTCAATAAAGCACCCTTTCATGCACCATTTGAAATGGAGGATGAAGCTACATTTCATGTGACCCAGCAGTAGACAAGAGGCATCTAGTCAAAAACAAAAAGTCCTGCTACTTACTCCGTTTCTCTGAAATAGGATGTCAGAATAATATTTTTGTGTTGGAAAAATGTGATTTGATTCAGCCACTTCCTGACTGTATTTTCTGTTAGTGTATTCTCCCCCTCACTTTCATTTTTTATAGTTCATAAATTATCTGGTATGTGTACACAGGCAAAGTCTTTGATAAGTCCTTTATTTTCTTTATCATAATGACCATTGAAATTAATAAAACAAAAGATCAGCAAAAACAAATCCATTCTAGGAAATTTCACTGTTTTCCATGAGTGGCAAAGCCCATTTAACTTTTATCTTTATAATTTCATTAGCTTTAACAACAAAATTTCCTGCATGCCTTCCTTCATGGGGTAAAATCAATATTTTTCTTTTATCATTATAAAACGGAGGCTTCATTCATAACTTTGTATATACAGCTATCTGAAAAAAATTAATTGAAGGAAATTGATTCTAGAATCTGGATAGTTTTCTCTATATGTAATACACGTTGATGTTTAATACATTGCTAATTAAAATCCCAAGTTATTTAGTTATTTAGAATTTAAAATTTTGTTACAGATGTTGTCTTATTGCATTACAGTCAGAGAATATGTTCTATATAATTTCTACTTTTAAATGTTATCAATATTTTCTTGATACCCTAATAAATTCCACTGACACTGGAAAAGAATTGTACTCTCCATTTGAACAATTGATATGCAGCTATTAGAATAACTGTTAATTTTATTATTATAGCCTCCATAATCTAGCTTATTTGAAGCTCGTGTGATTTGTCAAAGACTGAGAAAGGAATATTGAAATATCCTAAAAATATGGTGTTCTATTTATTTGTTCTTTGGCTTTTATATTTAGGCCCAATCTTATTCTCCATTTACAGGTACATGAAATATATGCTTTATTAACACATTTAACAGTGGTTTCCTTTCAGGAGCAGAACTGGATTCGTGGCTAGGGCAAAGAAGACTTTTACTTTATTTTATAACATTCTATATTATTTCTGCTTCTCAACCCTGTCCATGTATTGGTTTTATTTTTAAAGGATAAAGAAATAAGCAAAAATAAAGTAAAAGAGCCATTTGTATCCTGTGCAATACTTTTTTACTTGATTTCTACTTTGTATGATATTAGTCCTTCCTTCCTTTCTCCCCTCCCCTCCCCTCCTTTTCACCAGGGATTGAACCCGGGATCTCATACATGGGAAGGAGGCACTCAAACCATTAAATAAATAGGGGAGCTACACCCACTCCCCTATTTATTTACTTTTGTTGAGATTTGCTTGACAAATCCTTGGCAATCTTTTATTTTAGTGTTTATACCAAAAACTATCAGATAATTCAAAATATTAGAAAATTTATTACTTTCATGTAATATTAGAAGTCCAGGCAGTTTTTAAAAAACCAGTGTATGCTAGAAAGCATTCAATAAAATTCAACATCTATATTTTAAATGTTAGAAAACTAAGAAAAGGAAGACCCTGCCTTAATCATTTTACCTTTAATTTAGTCTGTTACTTAATTTTAGGGTGTCCCTATAAAAACTATATAGATGGATATTATTTTCTGACTCAGTCTGAGAATCTTGGTCTTTTAACAGGGCATTTAATCTATACTCATTGGTATAACTGATATAGTGACCTTTCAAGACTTAATTTGTTTTATATCTTATTGTTAAAATTCTGCTAGTAATTATCTTTAAGCTATTCATACTAAATGACAAAGCCTAAAGTGAAATGGCCCCCTCCTCAGCAATCCCACCCCCATTCAAGATAAGGGGGTATAATGGATTCTGCATTTCTTTTTCTTTTTTTTTAATTCTAAAATAAGGTTTATTAAAAACACACACACACACAAAAACCCTGAGTAAACCAATTAAGTCAAAATCAGCCAAGAATTTTTCTTTCTTTCATCTAAAAAAGGTGTCTCAGAGGAACCAAAACCTTTCTGGACGAAACAGGGTGTCTGGGTTTTGCAAAAATATGGAATGCTTCACGAATTTGCGTGTCATCCTTGCACAGGGGCCATGCTAATCTTCTCTGTATCGTTACAATTTTAGTATATGTGCTGCCGAAGCGAGCACTGGATTCTGCATTTCTTACCAGCCATAAGTTCCTAGGTCTTTGTCACTATAACTCAATAACTTAAACCTAGATTTTTGTTTCTTTAATATTTTTATATTATATGCCTTCTCCTTTAAGAACAAACTTAATCTATGGGATGTAGCTAAAACAAAACTTGAATGGAAAATTATACTTTGAAATGCTGATGTTAGAAAAGAAGAAATGTCTAAAATATGTGGTTCCACCTTAAGAACTCAGGAAAAAAAAGAGTGCAACAAAAACAAAGTAAGAAAGGAAATAATAAATACAATATCAGAAATATATGAAATAAAATACAAACAATAGAGCAAATTAACAAGGCAAAAATCTGGTTCTTTGAAAAGATCATTGTATTAGTCTGCTAAAGGGGTGCTGATGCAAAGTACAAGAAATCTTTTGGCTTTTATAAGGGGTATTTATTTGGGGTAAAAGCTTAAAGTTACAAGACCCTAAAGAGTCCAACTCAAGGTTGCTCTCTCACCAAAGTCAGTTGCCACGTGTTGAAGCAAGATGGTTGTTGATCTCTGCCTGGCCTCTCCTTCCTGGGCTTCCTCTTCCTCTTAAGCATCCCTGGGCCCAGCTTCTTCCCTATCTCAGCTGTAGGCTGGCATAGGGCTTGTCTCTCAGGGCTTCCTATATCAGTCTTGACTCTCTACCCATGGTGAATGGCTCATCCCTCTTCCTGGGGCCCCAGGAAGTTGACTGAGTGTCCGTTTATATCAGCCCACCAAGGGCAGGGACTCAACCAGAGTCATGTCCTATTGAGTCGAAGCCCTAATAATAACAGGTAATTTAATCAAGACATCTCAGCTGAATCTAATGTGATCAAAGGGTATCACACCCAGTTTACAAACATAATCTTTCTCTTTTTGGGATTCATAAATAATCTCAAACTGTCACAATCAACAAAATCAAGAAATCCTTGGCTAGATTGGTCAAGAAAAGAATTACCAATATCAGTAGTGAAAGAGAGATTACCACTAGAGATCTCACAATCATTAAAAGAATAAGAATATTATTAAGAACTCTGTGCCAGCAAATGCCACAATGTAGAGGAAATGGACAAATTCCATAAAAAATACAACTTACCAAAGTTCACACAAGACATAACAGAAAATCTGACTAGCATTAATTCTATTAAATATATTGAATTTGGTATAAAAAAATCTTCAAACAAGAGAATCCTAGGTCTAGATAGAATTTGCAAATTCTATCAAGCATAGAAGGAAGAAATAACACATAGGCTCTTTCAGAAAATAAAGGGAGAAATAATACTTCCCAACCTGTTTAATGAGGTCAGCATAATACACAAAAATTTGACATGATGTTATTTTTAAAGAAAGAATCAGCCAATGCAATTCACCATATTAACCAAACACAAAAAAGGGGATTGGGGTGAGTGGAATGCCATATGAACATTTCATAGGTACAAAAAAAAGCAAGTGACAATTTCAACAACTCTTCATTATAAATCCCTCATCAAATTAGAAGTAGAAGGAACTTCCTCAATCTAATGAAGGGCATCTAGAAAAAAACTCCAGCTAAATCATCCTTAATAGTGAAAGACTGAATGCTTTCCTCTAAGACTGGGAAAAAGTCAAGAACTTCTGCTCTCAACACTTCTATTCAAAATTCTACTGAACTCTGAGTCACTGCAATAAGGCAAGAAAAAGGAAGCAAAGTATATAAAGATCAGAAAGAAAGAAGTAAAACTATGTCTGTTTTCAGATGACATGATTGTTTATGCAGTAAGTTGTAAGGAAGGAACAAGACAACTACTAGAATTAATAAGTGGATTTAGCAATGTTGCAAGATACAATGTTAATGTACAAAAATCAATTTTATTTATTTAATATACCAGCAGGAAAAACCTAGAAATGAAATAATTTTATAGTTGTGTCCAAAAAAGTGAAGTACATATGGATAAATCTGACAAAATATGTGCAAGTCCAATTCACTGAAAACTATACAACAGTGCTGACAGAAGGTAAAAAGAAACAGAGAGGTATACCATGTTTATGGAATGGAAGACTTACTATTTTAATTTTTTTAATTTTAATTTTTCCCAAATTGATATATAGATTCAACACAATCCCCAATAAAACCCCAGTGGAATTTTTTTTTTTTTTTTTTTTGGTAGAAATCGACAAGGTAATTCAAACATTTATATGGGTAGGGAAAGAAATTGCAATAACTAAAATAATTTAAATGCAAAGAACGAAAGTGAAGGGCTCAGTTGACGTGATTCCAGGACTTATTAAAAAGTTACAGTAGGGAAGTGGATGTGCCTCAAGCGATTGGGCTCCTGCCTACCACATGGGAGTTCCGTGATTTGGTTCCCAGTGCCTCCTAAAGAAGACAGCGAACTGGTGCGACAGGCAGGTGCGTCAAGCTGATACAAGTTGACGCAACAAGAGACACAAGAAGAAAAACATAATGAGAGACACAACAAAGCAGGGAGCAGAGGTTCCCTGTGCCTCCTAACGAGGATGAGAAACATGGGGAGCTGGCGCGATAAGATGACACAACAAGAGACACAACAAAGCAGAGAATGGAGGTGGCTTAAGTGATTAGTGCTTCATTCCCACATTGGAGGTCCTGGGTTTGGTTCCTGGTGCCTCCTAAAGAAACAAGACAAACAGACACAGCAGGTGCAAACAACTCAGGGGGTGGGGAGGTATAAATAAATAAAGAGTGGTAGTGTGGGTTCAGCTATGGAGAGAAAGAGGCAGCAGCAGCTGAGGGGCATTGAGGAAAAGGGCCAGAATGAAGGCGAACACCTCAGCCCAGCCTCTTGGAATGGTCTCAGTACCAGCCAGCAGATGCAGAGATAAAGACCAACTGCAGAAACAGAAGCCTTCCAGGTTCCCCCACCAGGGATGGAAGAGGCAGGCTGCAGCAGAGAAACACAAAGTTCCATTGCACACCTCAACAGCAACGATTCTGCCGTCGAGTCTCTTGTTACCATTTCGGAAGCCACAGATTACTTAGTGGACTTCGAAAAGTAATTTATTCTCTGGCCAGGTAATTTATTCTCTGACCAGGAAGAAGGAGAAAAGCCTGGTTTTTTAGGGTCAGGAGGTTGACAAAGCCTAGCCGTAAGGTTGGGCCGTGGTCATGAAGCTGCAGTGGCCTCCAGTTCATTGCTGTGTTGACCCTACAGTTTTCACCATGAGCACCTACTTAACATGCCTGTGATCTATACAGACAACTGTGTAGTATTCTGTTTTATAAGAGTCAGTTTGAATTCACCTTTAGTTAAAAGGGAAATTTTAAATATTAAAAAAAAAAAGATACAATAATCAAGAGAGTGTGGGGTTGGTGAAAAGAACAGCACATATATCAATGGAACAGAACAGAGAGTCCAGAAATTGAGCTATGTAAATGAATAAATGAGATGAATTGCTTTCTGGCATGTGTTCAAAGGCAATTCAATGGAAAAAGTTGCTTCTGGAAACAATTAGCCATCCATATGCAAAAACACAAAACGAATGAAAGCCCTTGACCTCACACCTTAACAAAAAATGAGTAAGAAGGGATCATAGACCTAAAGGTAAAACCTAAAACTATAAAACGTTTAGAAGAAAACAAAAAAGAATGTTTGAGACCTTGGGTTAGGAATTTCTTAGATAGGACATCAACATTAAAAATTTCTGCTCTTTGAAAGAAAGATGAAAAGATAAGCCAATATAGGGAAATATATTTGCAAACCCATAGGGAAATGCAAATTAAAAAAATAGGTTGCCACTATATATCTATTAGAATAGTTAAATTAAAAAAAATAAAACAAAAAAAAACTGATGTCACAAAGTGGTGGCAGGGATGGGGAACAAATGGAACTCCAGAATTTTCTGGTGAGAATTCAAAATGATACAAGCTCTCTGGAAAACACTTTGGCAGTTTCTTATCAAGGTAAACATATTCTTACCACATGACCCAGTAATTTGACTTTTAGGAATTTACCCAAGAGAAAAGAAAACTTATGCTGACACAAAAGTTTGTATGTAAATGTTTATAACAGATTATCCATGATCCCTCCAAACTGGAAATGACCCAAATGTCCTTTAAATGAGTGCATAAGCAATCTGTGGTAAGAGACAGTGGAATATTACTTACCAGTAAAAAGGAATGAAATGTGTGTCCATACAAAAACATGGATGAATCTCAAATACATTATGTTAAATGAAAGATGTTAGACTTGGGAAGCGGATGTGGTTCAAGCAATTGGGTTCCGGTCTACCATATAGGAGGTCCAGGGTTCAATTCCGGGGCCTCCTGGTGAAGGCAAGCTGGCCCACATGGAGAGCTGGCCCATGTAGGAGTGCTGGTGCAGCAAGATGACACAACAAAAGAGACACAGAAGAGAGACAATAAGAGATACAGCAGACCAGGGAACTGAGGTGGCACAAGAGATTGAGTGCCTCTCTCCACTCTGGAAGGTCCCAGGATCGGTTCCCAGTGCCACCTAAAGAGAAGACAAGCAGACACAGAAGAACACACATAGAGCAGACAGCAAGCACAAAAACAACAAGGGGGAGGAAGAAATTAAATCTTAAAAAAAAAAAGATGTTAGCATTGAAAGGCCGTACACTGCATAATTCCATTTATATGTTATTTTTCAAAAGCAATAACTAGGTCAGTGTTTGCCAGGGACTGGGGGGTGGGTGGAGGGGCCTGGGGAAGATTTTTGAGGTAAGGAAATTGCTCTGTATATTGATTGCTTTGGTGGTTGTGCCTTTGTCAAACTCATGAAAATATACACTAAAAAAAAGAGTGAATTTTACTTTAGGTTAATCATCAGCTTGACGTTCTTTATCCTCCCAAAATTCATTCTGAGACACAATAAAGCCCCAGCAGGTATTTTTAGATATTGACAAGATAATTCTAATTTTTTTGCAAATTACCTAGACTAGCCAAGCAGTTTGTTTGTTTGTTTTATAAAGAATAAATTTGGAGGACTTAAACTATCTGATTTCAAGACTACTTAACTACATTAATGAAGATAGTGTGATTTTGGCTACAGGATAGACACATATATCAATGGAATAGAATACAGTTTCATAAAGAAACTACATATATGGTCAATTGATTTTCTACAAAATGCCAAGGTAATTCAATGTGTAAAAGAAAGTCTTTTCAACTAATAGTCCTATATCAACCTGACATCCTTGGGGGAGGGGGGAATGAGAATCAACCCATCTGCATCATAGCACACAAAAATTAACTTGAAATGGACCATAGCTCAAATATAAAAGCTAAAACTGTAAAACTTTTAGAAGAAAAATAGGAGGAAAGTGTTGCAACCTTGAATTAAGCAAAGATTTTAAAATAGGACATTAAAATCAAGAACTAGTCTCATGGGGACTTAAGGATCTGTTCTCATTCTTTTGCTCTCTTGCTCTCTCTCCCCTTTCTTTTTTAGAATATTTTCCTTCTATTGTTCAGACTGGTAATTTCTTTTGCTCTATCTTCATGTTTACTGAAACTCCATTCTGTCATCTCCATTCTGATGCTGAGCCCATGTGGGTGGAGTTTTTTTTTTATTTTTCAATGTTTGCCAGCTAAAATAATAATATAAGAATTAAAAGATTTAAATTTACAAAGGCAAAGAGAATGGGAGATGAGCCACCAACAGACAACAAATATTCAATGAATATTTACAATACGGAGAGCCCAAAAGGGAGTTTTCACTACTTTAAACAGAGAAGATGAATCTACTTCTTTTTATGGGCAGGGCAGGAAGTCAATGAGAAGTAAGATGTTCCTGTCTAGAGAAATGGAGAGGATCAGGTGTCCAAGGTACCAGGTAACTTCCTGCAGAATGTGGGTGATTGTGCATGAGATAAGATCCTAATAGCAATGAGACTGAAAAGAGTGAAACAGGGAAGGAAGAAAATCAGCCCAAGGGCACATCTTCAAAACATTCACTGTTATAGGTCCCTGGAGTTTAATCCCACTGGGAGTTTGTGTGGAGCCATGTGTAATACGTTTCAGAATCATCCACTGGAAGAATAAAAGGATAGAATTTTACTCTTTATAGGTAATCAATTTCCTTAGAAAACCTAAAATCTGAAGCCTAGGTTGATGCCTTTTCAAAATTATTTGACCAAAAGAATAATCTTCAGGCAAGAATAATTTAACTGTGTTGTCTATTCCATGTGGGGAGAAGTAATTATTATGGTAAAAGTACTAGAAAATAAGTTACCTGTCTGAATATAGAATTTTACAAGACTGGAAAATAACAAAGCAATATTAAGAATAAAAGAGTAAATAATACACACATATTAAGAGCTCTCTTGCTAGAGTTTTGTTAATATAGTTTTCCCCTAACTTTTTATCTTGAAAACTTTCAAGCCAACAAAAAAGTTAAAAGAATAGCATAAAGAATTCCCATGTATCCATTCCCTTGACTCACAAATATCTAACATTTGTCCACTTTACCGTTCTCTCTCTCTCCATCTCTCTCCATTTCTTTCTGAACCATTTGAAAGTAACTTACAGACATTATGCCCCTATATCCCTAACTCCTAAGAAAAAGGAAACTTTTCTTATATAACCACAGTACCATTATCATATTCAAGATATTTCATATTAATATATAATCTAATATTCAATTACTATCAAAATATTTAAAGTAACAGCCAATAATCAAATTTCCCCAATTGTCCCAATAATGTTGTTTATAGCTTCTTTTCTATTCTTTTTTTTTAAATCTAGGATCATGGCTTGTATTTAGTCCTCACATAGCTTAGGTCCTCTTTAAATTTTTTTTCTTTTATTATGTAACATTTAAAAGATCCAGGCCTATTGTTCTATAGAATTTACCAGAGTTAGATTTAGACTAATTATTTTTGGCCTGAGTGTGTTCTTCTCAGCATATTCCAAATTTATAAATTTGTACATGATCTCAAAGCTTCCTTCTAACTCAATATTATATGACTTTGAAATGGTGACAGTGATCTCTACTGGAATTGGTTGTATAATTGTTTATTTAATTGAATGACTCATTGACTATGACACACAAGACAGTTATTCCTGTTACATTACAATATCCTCTAATGTGATGACTTTGTTGTATGTGATAGCACAAGAAATCCTTCTTAAGTCTGAGTCATGAGAGCAGCTGTACAAATTCTCGTAAATATTTTAATACATTTAGATTTTTCATATTTAATGATAACATTTCAGAAATTTGCCCATTTATCTACTTTATTTTTTGTCTTTTGGGGGAAGTTGTGGAGGAGATATTGATTTCTTAAGGCATGGAGAAGGGAAAAAAATATTATCAGGAGAAGATTCACTTTCATAACACTGTTGCTGGATAAACATGATATAAGGCATTTTTTCAGTATGAAAACTTTTAAAGATATTTAGAAAATGTGTCTCAGCTAGAGATGTTTATGGATCTAGGATCCTGCTCTTGTAAGGACCAGTAAAGCTTGAGGTGGGTATGGTTGTAAGCTGTTCAGGTCTATTTGGGGTTGTGTCAATCACAAAAGAAAGGTTATTCTAACATTACTTTATTGTGGAACACATAGAACAGAGACAGGCGGCCAGTTACATAACCTTCAGTTTTAATTGTTGGGCACTCTTATAGTGAGAACTAATACTATAAATATAAAACAAGGAAACCTTATAAAGAAATAATTTTCTATTATTATATAAACCCCCATTAAAATAGGCAACAAAAGCTTTTTGAACTTAATAGATAAGTGGGCAAAAGACACAGACAATCCATAAAAGATAAGAATAATATGAATATAAGCAATAGAAAAGCAAACCCTTATTGTGCCTTATTATATGTCAAGCACTGTGTTGGCATAGAAGTACTTTATTTCTATGATATTACTTAATTCTCATAAGAATCCTATGAAGTAAATACTAAGAGTATATTATAGAAGCTGCACACTGTTAAGAACATAGTTCCTAACCTGGACTTAAATCCTGGCCTGCCATTTACTTGCTGTGTGGCCTTGGAAGCATTATCTAACCTCTCAGGGCCTTAGTTTCCTTATCTGGAAAGTGGGGACTGTGCCAATAATAGTACCTACCTTATCAGATGGTTGTGAAAATTAAAATAAATCACTATGTCATAAAGCACTTGAAAGCATGAACCAGATTTGTCTGTCTTCAAAGCTCTTAACCACTGTGTTCTGTCAAATTCATTCATTCCACAAATGTTTACTGAGGTCTTATCGCAGTGCTAGGCATCATTCTAGGTGCTGCAGATGCAGTAGTAATTAAGAAAGCCAAAAGTCCCCTGCTAGCTTAAAGCTTTAAATATGCTAGTCAAAGAAACAGTAGTCAAAGAAATACAAATTAAAACTCTATGAAGCAGACCAGGTGTAGCTCAGTGGTTGAGCGCCTGCTTCCCATGTACGAGGTCCCAGGTTCATCGCCCGGTACCTCCTAAAAAACAAACAAACACAAAAACCTCTATGAAGTGCTTAAAACTGGTATCAGCATAGGTTTGCTGAAGTGATATTCTGATATAATGTAAATGAGTGTGAGGTTGGCAAAGCTATTTTAGCAAACAATATAGACATGGGTACTAAAAGTCATTTAAAAAATGATCATATCATTTATTCTAATAATTCCAAAGGAAAATTCAAAATATCATATTATATTTACAAAGGTATTTATTATAGTATCATTTGGTAAAGGAAAACAAAACAACACCCCCAAAAAACTTATCAACAGAGAGATTTTTAAATAAATTCTTATGCAGCCACTTAAAGGAATATTATGCGACAATAAGGATGTTCAAAAGTTTAGCTCTGCTAGGTTAGAATCATGACCTTTCAAAGATATCGGGGTCCTAATCACCAAAAGCTGTAAATATATTAGCTTACAAAAGAAGGGGGAATAAAAGTAGCAAATAGAATTAAGTTTGCTAATTAACTGGCCTTAAAGCAAGGAGTTATCCTGGAATATCTGGATGGGCCCATTGTAATCACAAGTGTCTTAAAAGTGGAAGAGAGAAGCAGAAAAATCAGTATTGCAGTGAAATGATGTGAGAAATATTTGACCAGCTTTGAAGATGGAGGAAGGGTCCAGAAGCCAAGGAATGCAGGTGGCCTCTAAAATCTAGAAAAAGCAAAGAAACAGATTCTTCCACAGAGCCTCCAGAAAGGAAATCAGTGGTGCCAACGCTTTGATTTTAGCTGAGCGAGACCCATTTCAGACATTTGACTTCCAGAACTATAAGAAAATAAATGTTTAAGTTATTAAGCTTGTGATAATTTGTTACAACAGCAATAAGAAACTTATACAATAATCTTGGGAGTGAAAGGTGCCAAAAATTAGCTCCATGAGTCTAGGCTGCCTTCCAACTGAATCTACAAAGTGAGCACAATCATCCTCTTTGATAGGCAGCAAATTCTTAGTAGGATAAGCTTAGAAGAAGGGGAGGTAGGTGGGAAGATCGCTTGCTCTTGGCTCCAATTTTATCTTTTGCTAAGTCCTCCGTTTTCCTTCCTCTGCTGACACTACGCCTAGTTTGACAGATAATTTGGCTTTTCAAATTCCGGCAGGCTTCAGACAACCAGATATTCAACAATTTTGAATTTCCTTCTGGAGGCAGAAAGGACAGCTATGTTTTCTTCCCTCTTTTACTTCAGATGGTCTTTCTTCAGCTAAATTTGTCTTTTGACTGTAGTTCCTTTCTGAAGGCTAAAGATGTAACCAACATCCAGAGTTTTACCTACAAATGCCACAAACGCTGCAGACCCATTATACAACAAACCTCAGTTTAACCACCAGTTCTGTTACCATGTGCCAAAGATTGCCAAATTTCTTGAGAGAGGTGGACACCTAAAATATGGCTGTAAATGAGGCATATAACTTTGGCAGGAACGGCTGACTTTTGCAGAGGAAACTCAGGAAAATGAGCTCCATGAAGGCAGAGATTTGATAGTTGTTTGCTCATTGTGGTGGCCCCAAATCTGTTCTAGCACATGGGAGAGTTATATCTTAAAAATGAATAAAAGGAGGTGATATTTGAGTCTTCACAGATGAGTTTTCCAGGCAGGACCCATGAAAAGGTGTGACAGCATGAAGACCTTTGGAACTTGGTGCCTTTGAGCTGTTCAATGTGGTTTTCCATCCCCCATCCCCTAAGTAAACGTGTGTTGGTATAAAACACTGTGTTTTAAAATACTATCTCAGGTAGTAGTGTGGATTAGAGAAATGATTTCTTCAGAAAGTTAGTAAAAATGATGATTAGAATAAGTGTGCTGAAATACCCTCTAACTTCATCCTTCGTGATGTTCATCAGATATTTCTTGCTCTCCACCTCCCAGACTCATGGTAGGATTGCAGTTCTCCACTCCCACTGAAGTTCAGATGCGGCTGTGTTACTTTTCTTTGCTCTTACCCCCACCCCAGATATAGATGGATGTAATAGAAACTTCAAGAGCCAGAGAACAAAGTCTCCAGGTGACCATCAATGAATGCGTAGCATGAGCAAGAAACAAACCACTGTGCTATAAACCACCAAACCCCTTCACACCCCATTCTTCCATTAATCCTCACAAATATCCTAGGAGGTAGGTTTTATTCCAATTTTACAAATAAGGTTATCCAGCCTTGTTCATACCCACATAGGCTCTCCATCACCACAGCATCAGCCACATGGGACTACTGAGCCCTTGAAATGTGGCTGGTCCAAATCAGGATAGGTTTTAAGTGTAAAATCCATACTGGATTCAAAGTCTTAGTACGAAAACAAATATAAAAAAATCTCAATTTTTTTTTTATTGATTACTTGGGGAAATAAACATCTTGGATATACTGGGTTCAGTAGAATATATCATTAAAATTAGTTGTACCTGTTTAATTTTTAAAACTATAAATACAAAAATGTTTTAAATGACATACAGCAGCTTGCATTTGAGACTTGTGCCACATTTCTGTTGGGTAGTGCTGGTTTGACTGGTTGTAGACCAAGGAACCATAGCTGATCAGTGCTTCTGACTCTAAAGGAAATGCTCTTTCTAATATACATTCCTAATTTGCCTAGTGAAGGTGGTTTGGCTGACCACTCATCTAAATTTATTTATTTATGGATTCATAAAACAAATATTTATTGAATAATTACAATATGCAAAGCTCTGTGGGAAGGCGGTAAGATTTTGCTCTGCCCAGAACTCATAGTCCTGTTGAGGACAAAAGACTCGTGCTTGAAAAACTGATCAGTGGCCAAGTTTGAAGGTAAATGAGATGCTAAGAGGAATGCTGTTCAGGAAGGGGAAATATGAACTGGATTGGAGTCATTTGAAAAAAAAAAAAAAGCCTGTTTGAAGAACATACTGCCCCAGCTTTAAAATTCAATTTGCAACCTGAACTTTCCTGAATAAACAGAATCCGTATAAACTAAGCCAGTCTGTACATTAACCAATTTCTATCTTGTACTTGTTTATATTTTAAAAATAAGTCAGTCCAAGGGGCATGATGTATATAACCTACTCTCAAATGTTTAGAAAAGAGATTGATGAATAGATGGACAGACAGAATGATATGGCAAATGTGATAAAAAGTTAAAAGTTAGTGGATCTAAGTATGTATCTGGGTGGCATATGTTTGGAGTTCTCTGTATGTTTTTGTTTTTTTGTTTTGTTTTGTGTGTTTTTGCAACTATCCTGTGAACTTCAAAATAAAAAGGTTATTTAAAAAATAAAAAAGAAGTCAGCCTCTTTAAACGGCAAGTACTTACACTGGGGGAAAAAACAACACTAAGGAATTCTGCTTCATTTTGTCCCCATTAGACTTATTGAAATAACACCATCGATGCCTTATCTCAAAAGTGAAAAGAACTGGACAACGCTCAAGTTTCATTCTTAAGTGTGTGATTACTAAAAGGTAAAACTGAGGTGAAAAAGCCATCATCACATTTTCATTTCTACTGACTCATTATGGATTTTCCTATCTTTTCATTAAATCTTGTGTATCATAAGCAATTGCTTTATCTTCAGAAAGCAAGTACCCTCTCAGTCTGACCTGTGTCGGATCACCTGGAGTCACTGGAAAGAGTAGAAATAGCCTGGCCCCACCTCAGACCTAGGGAATTCCATTCCAGGGAACGTGGCCTGAGACTCTGTATTGTGACCAGGGGATACATTAAAGTTGGAGAAGCACTGCAGCTTGTCCAGGGCATAAACAGCTTGACATCTCTCTGCTTCAAGATCAAAGGTTCGGTAGGGGTAGTGGCTATGAAATATTTTGAAAGGCCTCCAACTGCTAAGGGGAGTAGAGAGGATTATTCATAACTCCTTGGTGCCAAAAAACCTGGGACTTTTAAAGCTAGGGGCTAATGCATCTTGCATTAGTGATTTAGCAGGCAGGAAATCCCCCCACCCACAGCACCAGGGGTCCAAGGAGGCTTGGCATCCCTTACATAAACCCAAATTGGGATTTTAAGGTTTCCCAGGGCTTCTGATTTCCTATTTTGCAAGCAAAATGATTATATTCTTTTCCATCTTCAAGATTGGTGAGTATACCTGATGTTTTCTCTAAATGGCATAAATGAAATAGTGATCTGAGGGGAGGTATGGGACAAATGATTCAGAAAAGCTGAACTGGTGAATTCCTGGCAAGAACAGAGAGCGTGTTAAATGTTGATGCAACTTTTACTTGCTGTAGCACAATCCAGTGTTCTTGTAGGCTCAGAGCCCCTTTGGGTTCCAGAGAAAGTTTGGATTCCCTTGAAATGAGGACACTGATGGAGTCTGGATACTTTTATTTGCTCACTTTTTGTTTGACATTCATTTCAGATGCACAAGAAGTTGCAAAAATAGAACAGGGAATTCCAGTGTTAGCCTTTACCCAGTGATAGCATCTTATATAACCATGGGATATTATCAAAGCCAGGAAATTGAAATTTGTAAAATATAATTAACTATGCTACAGATCTGGACGTCTTTGTGTGATTTTTAGGAAAGACGGCATAGGAACAACTTTAGGAAGCATCTTGTGATACAGCACACATCCGGAAACACTGTGGTTTGACTTCGAACTCCATGGACTTCTCATAAAGAGCAGCCTTCATGCTCCATGGAAGGTGGCAACACTTCCTTTTCCATGGTTTAGCCATGACATTGTCTTTGGCAGTGATTTCAGTTCAGTTTTTCTGAGGGCTATAAACAAGGATCACAGAACCATCTGTTCATGTGTATTAAACTAGTATTATTAGGTTGCATTTTGCTTCCATGCACTTAAATACAATTCCTTACATAACTTTGTTGTTTTAAATTTACAAAACTGTTACATACGTATTGCATTATTTATAGCTTACAATCAAGAAGTTAGGGTTGATACTATAATTCATGTTTTATAGATGAGGAAACAGTCTCAGAGAGGTTAAGTTTAGAGGTTCAAAGTCTTGGATGCAGGCTTCCCATTCTGGTGATCACCTTATTACAATGCCTCTTTTATTTTTTTCTACTCTGCAAATATTTTGTTATTGTTTAGTCTATTTTTTTAATTATACATATCATTTTTGGACTTTTTATTTTGAAATACTTACAAATGTACAGGACAGATACAAAAATAATACAAACCCCATACAGAGAACTCCAACATACTCCTATCCCCCCTCCCCCAGATATACCAGTTTTAAAATTTTGCCACATTTATGTATCATTCTTGTTCTCTCATCAATTCATTTTCTGAACACTTGACTTAAGTTGTATACATCATGCTCCTTGAACACTTATTACTGCCATGTATACATCCTAAGAATAAGGATAGTCACTTATGTAACCACCTTAAGTACAATTAGCAAGTTCAAGATATTTGACATTGATATAAAGCTTACAGTCTATATTCCAGTTTTTTCATGTGTCCCAATTATGTACCTTTGAACCATTTTTCCTTCGTTGCCCGATACCCTCCAGGATCATGTATTCCATTTAATTGCCATTGTCTCTTTAGTTGCTCTTTCTTTCTTTTATTTTAGTTGTGGGAACATATATACAACATAAACATTGCCATATTAACCACTCCCAAGCATACAGTGGGATTAATCACATTCATATTATCGTGGAACCCTCACCACCCTCCATTAGTAAACTTTCCCATCTCTCCAGACAGAAACCCATTATGCATTAACTCCCCATTCCCCCGTCCCCTGCCCTTGGCAACTTGTACACTAATTTCTGTCTCAATGAGCTTGCATATTCTCCAATATTTTCTCTGTAGATTAAATTTAACATCCTAACTCTATAACAATCTTGTTTGCTTTGGTACCAACTTAACTTCAATAGTATACAAAAACTATGTTCCTATACCACCCAGTCCCCCACCTTTAGGTGGTTCTTGTATTAAACTGCATGTTTATTTATTACTAGTCCAAGCTGACTGATTTATCATCACATTTTATGCATTTGCCTTTTAGATCTTGTAGGAAGTAAATAGTGGAGTTACAAACCAGAAAAACAATAGTACTGGCATTTATATTTACTCATATCATTACCCTCACCAGAGATCTTCATTTCTTCATGTGGCTTTGATCTATTGTCTAGTGTCCTTTCCTTTCAACCTGCAGAACTCTCTTTGTTAGCTCTTGTAGGGCTTATAATGAAAACTACCTCAGCTTTTGTTGATCTGGGACTGTCTTAATCTCCCTTCATTTTTTCAAAAAAATTTTTCAAGGCAGTTTTTCCAGATATAGATTTCTTGGTTGGCAATTTTTTGCTTTCAGCACTTTAAATATGTCATCCCACTGCCTATTTGCCTTTGTGGCACTTAGTCATTTTAAGCCTCCCTTGTATGTGACTCATTCCTTCTCTCTTGTGGTTTTCAGAATTCTCTTTATCTTTAGCATTCGACAGTTTGATTTTAATAGGCTGTGTTGTCAGTCTCCTTTGGGTTTATCCTTTTTAGAGTACTTTAAGCATCTTGGATGTGGGTGAAGTTTTCGGTCATTATTTCTCTGCATATTCTCTACACTTTTCTCTCTTTTTTTAAATATTATTTTTGTTTTTTAAAAGATACTCAGATTACAAAGATGTTACACAGAAAAATACAGGGATTCCCACATGCCCCACTCCTCACCCCCCCCGACCCCCCACATAAACAACATCCTTCATTAGTGTGGCACATTCATTGCAATTGATAAACGCATCCTGGGGCTTTGCCACTGAGCATGGACCACAGTTCACACTGTAGTCCACACTCTCCCACACACAACTCTGCAGGCTATGGGAAGATATACAATGGCCTATATCTGTTGCTGCAATGCCACTCAGGACGATTCCCAAGTCCTGAACAAGCCTCCGTATTACACCTGTTTTTCCCTCTCCCTGCCCCCAGAGCCTCCAGTGGCCAGAGCCTCCAGTGGCCACCGCCTCCCCATCAATGTTGTACTTTCTTCCATTGCTAGAATCACAGCAAGTCTATAGCAGAACACCAGTAAGTCACTCCAGTCCATAGTTCATTCCCCAATCCTGAGGACCCTGGTATGGCAATGTCTGCTCTTTCTTTCTTTTTATTCTGAGAGTCACACAATGTGTATATTGGTACATTTCATGATGTCCCACAGGTTCTTCAGACTCTGCTAATTTTTCTTCATTTGTTCTTTCTGCTCCTCAGATTGAAAGATTCCAACAGTCTTATCTTCAGGTTCACAGATTTTTTCTTCTGCCAGCTCCAATCTGCTGCTGAATGTCTCTAGGGAATTTTAAATTTCTATTACTATGGTCTTCAGCTCTGTTTAGTTCTTTTTCATAATTTCCATCTCTCTGCTGATATTCTCTTTGCATTCATCTACTGCTTTCCTGATTTTCTTTAGTTCTTTGTCCATGTTTTCCTTTAGCTCAGTGAGCATATTTAGGACCATTTTTAAAAAAGTCTTTTCTGGTATGTCTCAGATATGGTCCTCCTCACTGATGGTTTCTAATACTTTACTCTTCTCCTTTGCTTGGGCCATCACTTCCTATTTCTTTGTATTTTTGTAATCTGGACGTTTTGATATTTCAATGTGTTATGCTGGAATTTAAACTCTCAGGTGTCTGGTCCTTAAGCTTTTATTCAGCTGGTGTTAGGACAGGGCTTTCCTTGAATGTCAGGAGCTAATGAAAAGAAAGAGGAGGAGGACAATGAAAAAGAGAAAACATCTTTCCCAGGCTTTGCAGATTGACCTGACAAGTACTCTATTTCAAGGCTATGTATAAAAAGAGTTTAGAGAATAGCTCGAGGCCAAAGTTTAGGGGCCTTCCTCACCCTTCTTGCACAGGTGTCTTGTCTTGGGCATGTTTATGTAGCCCTGGGAATTCCCCCATTTACAAGGATATGAATGTTCCCTCTTCCCTAGGAAACACTTTCCTTACTGTCCCTGGCACTGCAGTCTAAGCCAGCAATCCCTTGTCCCAGGAAGCCATAACTTGACTTCTCTCCCACAGCATTCTGCAGGAGAGCTCTGTGAGCCACCTTCTACATGCAGGGCAAGTTCTGAGATGGCTGATCTCTCAGGCCACCACCAGACAGACTGGGCCAGTCATATATGCTCCCAGTGTGTGCACAAGGGTTACTCTTCTCCCTCCAGTACTGGGACCCAGGGTCCATGCTGGGAGCACAGGCCAGCTCTGTACTGAGTCAAAGAGGGGTGAGGAGGGGCCAGCAGGGCACCAAGAAATCCTGCCGCTTTTAAGTAACTTTTCCTTGATTTGATGCTTGCCCCATCACTGCAGTCCTTTAACTGTTTTCTGGAGCTTTGAGAAAATAGTTTCTACCAGCAATTTTGTTCCAAGCTTCTGTCAGTGGACGGAGCCTGGAAGTGTCTCACTCTGCCATCTTGATCAGGGTAAGGCTGCATACAGTTTTTTTTTTTTTGTTTGTTTGTTTTTTGAGCTACCAGGGCCAGGGACTGAACCCGGGACCTAGTATGCAGGGAGCCAGCACTCAGTCACTGAGCTACATCGGCTCCCCTCTGAGTTTTTTTTTTTTTTTTAATGTTTGCTTGTTGTTTGTTTTTGTTTTCTAGGAAACACCGAGGACCGAACCTGGGACCTCCCATGTGGGAAGCAGGAGCCCAACCGCTTGAGCCACATCTGCTCCCCAGCATACAGTTTTAAAGAAGCAAATGCTTCTGAAAGGTTTATTGTGGAAAAGAGCAGTCCCCTGCACTACCCTCCCTTCCCAGCCCTGTTACCAGTCTCTAAAAGTGAACATTCTAACACTTCTTGCTGCAACTTTCAGTATTTATCTTCACATCTCAACATGCTTCCACTGCTGTTTTGTGATTTTACCATTTTCAGCATTATCTATTGACTTTCCACATTGGAAGATGAAGATTTGGTTTTCTTTCATCACCTCCAGCCCTGCCCCCATCATATACACCTATTACCTGACCACCCCTCACACTCCCACTACAGATGTATCATAATTTCAGTTACATCTGTATTCAGTAATTATTTTATTATGACTCTGTAAATGCTGTTCAGTGCTGAATAGCTGAGCACTATAGTATACTGTGATTACTTTTCTGCTATTGCTTAACTTTGTATTTTCCTGGAGTTAATAATTGTCAAAAATTTCCCCTTTGCTTAGTTTTTTAAGCAACTTATTTATAATTAATATGTTTCTAGGGAATGGATGTGGCTCAAGCAGTTGAGCACCTTCTTCCCACATGGGCGGTCCTGGGTTTGGTCACCAGTGCCTCCTATTAAAAACAAAAACAAAAACAAAAAAAACATAAACAAACAACAAGCAAACAAACGAATAAACCAACTCAGGGGAGCCGAAGTGGCTCAGTGGTTGAGCACCAGCTTCCCACATGCAAGGTCCCAGGTTCAATCCTCAGCCCTGGTACCTCAAAAAAAAAAAATGTTTCTATATTTTCCCCAGTTGCCTAAATCTCTCCATACACCTGATTTTTATTAGTTCCACCTTCTTAGAGCCACCTTTTCCTGAGACTTCTGACTTACTTCTATCTAGACTGGTAACTCTCTAGGCTTGAAACCCAGTTGTCATCCTAGATCTTCCTTCACCTTTCTCTTAGGGATTCTTTTCACATCTCTGTTCTTTTTGGATGCTCTGAATTCAGTGTCTTCTTTGTAGGTTTACTGCCTCATTTTCAGTCAAGTACTTCCTCTAATCTCGTCCCAGGAAAGGGTACATGGAGATAAAACTTTTTTGAGACTTGCATATCTGGAGACATCTTTATTCTAGTTTCATATTTAATTGATAATTTGGCCAGATATTAAAGTCTGAATATAAATATCATTTTTCTCAGAATTTTTATATTATTCCATTTTCTTTGCTTACAATGTGGTTCATTAAGTCACCTGGAACATTATGCTAAGTTAAATAAGCCAGACACAAAAGGGCAAATATTGTATGATTCCACATATATGAAATATCTAGAAAAAGCAAATTCATTGAGACAGAAAGTAGATCAGAGGAGGTGGGGAGAAGGGGAATAGGGAATTATTGCTTAAGGGGTACAGTGTTTCTGATTTGGGTGACAAAAAAGTTTTGTTAATGGGTAGTGGTAGCACAACAGTGTAAATGTAATTAATGCTACTGAATTGTACAATTAAATGTGACTAGGGAAGCGGCTGTGGTTCAATCAGTAGGGCTCCCGTTTACCATATGGGAGGCCCCGGGTTTGGTTCCCGAGGCCTCCTGGTGAAGGCAAGCCCGCCCGCATGGCGTGGTTAGCTGACCCAGCAAGCACAAGCAGCAAGGGGGGGATAAATGAATAAATAAATAAAATCTTTAAAAAAAAAAAAAAAAAAAAAGGCAAATTTATAGTATATACATTTATCACAATAAAAAATAAATAAATAAATAAAGAAGTTTGGAGTCATTCTAATGCATGATCCTTTATCAGAAATCAGGTTTTTTTCTTTCTGGAAATGTTCAAGTTCTTCCTTCTCTCCCTCATTTCACAGTAATGAGCCCTGGAATACTGCAGTGGGCATTTGGTGATCGCTTTCCATCTGAAAAGCTCTTGTATGTCAGTTTCAGGAAACATTCTGGAATTATTCCTTTGTTGTTTTCTCCCTCCATTTGTTCTGTTTTATCTTTAATCAGAACTTTCTGGATTGATTCTCCGGTTTTCTTACCTTTTCTCTTTTATCTTCCTTCTCTGTGTCTTTTTTCCCCTATTCTCTGAGAAATTTCTTAAATTTTGTCTCTAGTGAGCTATTTAAATTTTTTTCATTATTGATTTCAAGATACCCATTTTTTTTTTTTTTTCACATTTTGAAGCTCCTGAAATCAGGTTGTACTACACAAATAGGGGCACATTGCAACGCCTGTTGTCCCGGTGGCAGTCACGACTTAGCCAGCGTAGCTTGAGAGTGTTCACATGCGACCATCACTGCACGCCATCAGCTCTTCAGCTGGGCTCTGCGCATCGTTGATAACACACGTGTCAAGAAATGCCAAATCCCTTGACTAGATGAGAGAACTTTCAAAGCAACAGGAGCCGGTGTGACCAGTTTGTGTATTGTGCAGGATTGTTACTGAAGCATCGAACCTCCATTTGTCAGAAACTTCCTGCTGACTTTGAACAGATGTTTCATGACATCCAGCAATGTGTGATTCAATTGAGAAAAGAAGACACTATGCTTTAAGTCAAATAAAAAGTGCTAGTTTCAGAACTTGAACAATGGTGTCAGTAGCTCAGGGAAAAATTCCTGAGACAGTAGAGAAGCGATTGGCTAAGAAATAATGCGTCATCAATACCCTGAACAGTGTGGAGAAATATATTAACTAGGGAAAAAAAGATATCAATGATTTGCAGCTGGGAAGTGGTTTCAGCAGATGCAGATTCTGAATGTGAAGTTGTTCAGGGATTTCTTGAGTAATGTATTTCACTTATATTTTCTTTTATATATATGCACAATTATAATATTTAATTGATCTCTTAAGTAATATTAAAGAGTTTCTCAAAAGATAAAAATAAAATTTCTAAGTGTAAAATAGCTATTTAGTGCTCTTTTTTCCCTTTCTTAATGATACAGAAAAGAATGGTGTACCCTATAGTTGATGGCATCTTAGATACTGATGTTTTACATTTCTTAGAATTTTTATTTTTCTTTTATTCTGTTTTTATTCTGAATTTTTCTTTTAAGTGACATCATATTCTTGTTTCCTGGATCAAATATTTGCTCATCTCTTTGAGAACATTGTTTGTTTCTTTTTAAGTTTTCATTTCTATGTATAGTTTGTTTCCTCTGAGTTCCTTTTTTTCCTGCTGATGTCTGGTACTACACCTTTCATATACGAAATTTTCCTCAGAAACTCAGCTCCCAGGTATGGGGTATGAGGTAGAGGTTTACCTTCATTCTTTTGCACGAAGACATCCAGTTTACCCAGCACCTCAACTGATCAATACTTAAAATTTAAGTACTCAAAGGCTGTTTGGAGGGAGCAGATGTAGCTCAAGTGGTTGAGCACCTGCTTCCCCATGGGACGTCCCAAGTTCAGTCCCTGGTGCCTCCTAAAAACAAAGACAAAAACAACAAGCAAACAAATGAAAAAAACAACAACTCGGGAGCCAATGTGGCTCAGTGGTAGAGTGCTGGCTTCCCACATACAAGTTCCCAGGTTCAATACCCAACCCCCTCCCGATACCTAAAAAAAAAAGGGTCGGGGGGGGGGAGGCTGTTTGGACATTACAAAGGTGAGGCTTGAGACTTCGGCTTTCTTGGGGGCTAGGTTTCTTCACTGAGGACACTGCCCACCCCCGGTTTCAGGATTCTTAAGTATTTTCTCTGGAATTGATCAGCTTCCCCAGAACTCTTTCCATTTCCTGCCTGGGAGGTTTCAGCCTGACAGCCATAGCGTTCAGGAAGCCACTTCTGTCCTCTGAAAAGATAGGGGAGGGGCACTTACCCAGCTGAAGATTGGGGCAGGCCTGAAGGATGTAACTGCTTGGGGGGCAGAACATCTACCTCCCCTCTGGATTTCATGCTCTCCTTCAATCTTTCAGCTGGGCCTGGGGCTCCCCTTCCCTCAGCCGGCTGGAGCACTTCCAGGGAAATCAGGTTGCTTTCTATGGACTGCGGTCAGTTTACCATTCTTTCTTCTGCTTTCCACCTTCCAAAATTGTGTTGCTATCGTCCTCCCTCCTGCTCTCTTTGTTCTGTGGGTTCATGGCCTTGGTTCATGCCTTTGCCATTTTTTCAACAGTATTTCAGGAAGGAATAGCAGTATAAATGTAAATATGTATGTTCTGTCCACTGTTAAACAGATTCTCCTGCCTGATTGGGATGTTTTCAAATTAAGTTTATATAATTTTCTTTAAGGTTGAAGTTTCTAGATTTTTCTCTTTTTTCTCCTTGCTTTATCCCCTCCAAACCATAATCATTTGATTTCATTTCATTTGGTGGGAGCTGAGAAAAGAATTTGATTTAGGAATCACGGTAAGACTGAGTTCAGGATATACACCTATTCTGATACTTATGCTTTTTAAAAGATTGTGCGTAATATGTGACAAAAACTCTAGATGAGTTCAAAACTCAAGTAAGTGGGGAAAAACTAGAGAATTACATTTGGAATCCCTAAGTATATTTATGATATAATATCAATAAATCGTATAGTCATCAAGGGAATCATTGCAGCATTAGATCGTAGATTATTGAATTCAACTGATACCTGCTTAATGGGACTTTGCAGTATAAAGGATATTTGTGACACGGAATAAAATTTTGCATAACAGAACTAGGAAACACAAGAAGAAAGGTGATCAGTGTAAATGAAGAAAGTGTAATGTATATGATGAAACAGCATCAATGATTAAGCTTTTGTCTTCTCTATCAAGCGGAATGATCTTCAAGCCCAGACAGATGCTAAGAGAGCATCTAACTGCTTAAAATGAGAGCACGGCTGTTGGCTCAAATAAATGACACCCCTGAGTCCTGAAAGAACTTGCAGATGTGATCACAGGACTAGCTGACCTGGGAGAAATAAAGGGGAATGTAGAGACAGCAAAAGACCGGAGATGGGCAAATGAGCTCCAGATTTTCCAACACAACAGGAAAGGTGACTTATGGATCTAGGCTCTGCCTAAACTTGATGTTGAGCTTAAGCAAAACACCAGAATGGATGATTAAAGGGGCTTTGTGCGTATTTATTACACAAAGTGGTGACTGCTAGGTACTATCGTGAGTTCCCTGAAATCTGAGCCCATGCCAACCAACCTTGATTCCATTTTGTAGCACTTGACTGGAAGGTCAGGAAAATACTGTAGTCAGAAATTACTTATTTTCTCAAGGCACTTGCTGAAAGTCTCTCGTGACATCCTGTGCACAAAGGAATGTGCACTGAGTGGTTCCAGGGATCCTCCATATCCAAGAATTCACACGTGAGACCTCAGTTACAAGGGTATGGAGGGAATACAACTATCAGCACAGAAATATATTCTGAACGACTTTTTTTTAAACTAATGAATTTTTAAAGTAAGGCAGTCATACTCAAACACCCCTGCTCACTTAACATCAGCATCTGTCCCAGTCCAAGGTGTCAGTCTCTGTTGGCTGATTGCTGACTGTCTTGTACAAAACAATAATAAATACAGGTACTATATTATGGAATGCTTACTAAGTACCAGGCACTATTCTACGTGCTCACCCATATGTACTCATTTAATCCTCATTGAAACCCTCTGAGGTAAACATTATGATTAGCCTATTTCATGTATGATGAAATTGAGGCACAGAAAAGTGATGTAATTTCCCCAAGGTCAAGTGAGTGGCAGAATAGGAATTGAACTTGGATGATCTGGATCCAGAACACATTTTAAGAGCTATCCCATTTGTAGGAATTCAGATCCATTGCAAAATGAAATTATAAATCCTGCAAAAGATGTAGGATTTCAGAAAGTCAGAGAACTGCTTGAATGAAATTGAAAGTCAAAAGCAAAGGAAGAACCATGTGGTGGAAGATGGCCTGTGGTTAACAATACAAGTGTGAGCACGTTCTCTCATGAACTATAACCAATGTGCAACACTAATACAGGGTGTTCATAATAGGGGGGTATATGGAAAAAATATACCATAGTTGGTGATAAAGTCTGATGATGTTCTTTCATAATCTATAACAAATATTCCACAACAATGCCAGCTGTTGGTGGAGTGGGTGTGGAGGCAATGTATGCATAATTGTTTTATAAGCTCACAACTTCTCTAATAAAAATATATATATTAAAATGTAAAAAAAAATAATTAAAAGAACAAAAACAAAAAAGGAGGATTTAGGAGTGTCAGACTCGGGAAGCGGCTGTGGCTCCACTGGTTGGGCTCCCGTTTACCATGTGGGAGGCCCCGGGTTCAATTCCTGGGGGCTCCTGGTGAAGGCAAGCCGGCCTGCGCGGCGCGGTGGGCTGACACAGCAAGATGACGCAAAGAAGGAGACAAGCAGACACAGAAAAATGCGCAGCAAATGGACAGAGAGAGCAAAAGCAGCAAGGAGGGGGATAAATAAATAAATAAATAAATAAATAAATAAATAAATAAAAGGAGTGTCAGACTTGTTAACTGAGAAAGAAAAAAATTGATGAAGATGTCAAAGGACCACAGTGAGTGAGTTGGCTATCAAAGGAAAAGTGAGGACCCTGGAATAATTAATAGAGTCTACCAATATTTTTGCAAAATTGGCAGTTTTTATGATTGTTATCTGAAAGTCAAAAGTAAAATAATGAAGACTGTCATGTCATGCTCTCATACAGTTTTTTCAGAAAAATTCCACCACCAGCCCCCCAAAAATTTACAACTTCATTCATTCTTTTTTCATTCTCAGAATGGAGACATGCTAACTTTGAGGTAAAATAGATTCATTTGCAAAACTGTTGGTTTTATCTTTAAGATTAACTCCAATCAAACATTATTTTCAATATATACTAGATTTTTAAAATATGGATTTGTTTTAAGTGGCCTTTTGGGGGCTACTAATTGTGCTTATCCAATGACCATTTATATACCTTAAGTGGGGCTGAACAGCTGCACCCAAAGAGTATTAATTGATTAGTGTCAAACTGGAGAAAAGTTTCCCGTGATGTACCATGGGACTCTTGTTTTACATTTTAATCAAAGACTTAGTTGAAGATCTATTAGGCATGCTTATTAAATAAGTAGACGTCAAGCTGAGAGGGATAGTTTATATGCAGGATAACAAAAGCAAGGTTCACAAAAATTTCATGGGCTAGAACATGAGTTAAAATCATAAGATTAATTTAAAGCAGAAAAAAATACTTTTAGGTTGAAAAAACAAACAAACAAACCAAAAAAAAAACCCAACAACACCTGTTTCATGAATATAGGAAAGAAAAGAACTGGCCAGATTGCAGGCTCTAGCATATGATTTAGATGTTTGATGACATTCCTAGGTAAATTTAAGCTAAGTAATCCTAGTTTACTGTGTCCTAGCTAGACTTCATCTGGAGTGTTATATTCAGTTCTAGATGCAATTTTTAAAAAGAAACTGGTATGAACTAGAGAGTTACCAGGATATCAAAATATTTAAAAACAATGTCCTATAAGAAATAGTTTTAAAAAAATAAAAATAAAACAGGAATGCTAAGCCATCAGGAGATAATACAAAGGGATAATACAAAAGGAGTCATTTTCAGATATTCGTTGGACAACTTCCAGATATTTGAAATGTGGAGAAAGTGAAGAATAAGAAGTCTTATTATGTTTTCTTTCTCTTTCTTTCTTTCTTTCTTTCTTTCTTTCTTTCTTTCTTTCTTTCT